>OY804525.1:13524148-14124148 GCA_963680855.1 Lepeophtheirus nordmannii
GATTTTTCGTACCTAAGTTTAAAATTCTGGATTTTATCCAATAATTATTGGGTTATTAAGTATCCCGAGCTCATGCGTGACATTTTCCAATGTCCAATATCCCGGATTTATCGAACTCCTATTGTTATAATAACTATTCCATCCGTGCACTCTTCTCCACTTCCTTCCAATGCAAAAAAAAAAATTGTCCATCAATTATCATGCTAAAAACTTTAAGAATGTCGGATGATTTAGGTTTCCATGTCCTAGGTATGTCATCTTTCAATTATCATCCAGTCAACCCGAAAAAGTTTATAAATTTTTTGTGTACATAGATGATTGTAGTGTATGGTATGTTCATGAAAATCAAATATCACTATTGAGTACATTTGTATTTTGTTTGATAGACGACTTCGTTGGCGTCGTCTTTATTGTTATTATTATTATTAGATCTGTTCAGGTATTGTTAGAAATATAAATCATTATAGAGCAGCGTTTCTCAACCTTTTTTCCCTTTCGGAACCCTCAAAATATATCCCATGTCTCACGGAACCCTTGCGCAAAAAATGATTAATACCATACTTTCTCATCTTATATATCCCAAATGTAAACGATTAATTAGTTCTCTTAAGAGCCTGGCTTAGCAATAGGTCACTATAAAAAAAGTCAAAATTCTGGTGACAAAATTTTACCACACTGTAGAAAAAGACTGAAAAGTGTAATAGCTTATATAATCTCATTTTTCTCGCGGAACCCTTAAAGACCGTCTGCGGAACCCTAGGGTTCCGCGGAACCCCGGTTGAGAAACGCTGTTCTAGAGTCTAAAGACAAATAATCCACAGGATATATCTCAACTTCAATACCAAATGCAATAAACATCACCAAAAGGTCCCTTTTTCAATATGGTACATAACTCCAAAAACTGTAGAAATAATTTTGAAAACATCAAGACTCTTATTTGTTCTCCATTTGAAAATACAATAATAGGAAATCCTAATTACACACATTTAGAAGAGTTATACGAAAACAAAATGGATATGTGTAATGTCAATAAGAACTGAGCGTGAATCAAAAAACACAAAAAGCAGAAAAATCAATTTTTCTTTTTCTGGCTATTTTCAGTTCATAAAATAAAGCAAGGCTATAAATTTTTGTACTTTTCGTCAAAATTTCAAAAAATAAGTAACATTGCATTATACCCTAGTGTCCATAGTTTAATTTCATGTTATTTTTTAGGCATAAGATGCTTCAGAAAATACGCAAATGCCTCTCAAATATTTTAAGGAGTAAACTTTAACTATATTAAGGAGTAAAACATTAGGTTGGTAGAATTAGGTTATTAACTTGCTGATCCCAAATGACACTCTTCACTTCATTCTTTTTTATTCTAGGACGCCATCATCCTTCTCTAGGGAATCCTCTAAAACATTCTCATTTATGAAAAATATACCTGATCTCCAAATTACTGGGTATCTAGATATAACATTTCGTAGTGTGGACGAGTAAGAAAATTAAAGAGTCGATATATTACATAAAAGTGGTTTTTCCTGATCTCTGGGATCCCAGAAAATATTAGGAGAACAAAGGTCTTGTCTAAATGTTTTAGCCGTGAAATAGTATTTTATCGACGAGACCAATGCTTAGAAGTGTATTCTATTTCTCAGTCGAGTCATTCTCCACTTTCAATTCTGAAGATGAGAGGCTGAAATTTGTTATTGGCGGACGTAGAGTTTGTTAAATAACATTTTCTATCTTGGCTATGGGGAGATCCATAGTTCTGAGACACATAAACCACATATGTTTCATCAGCTTTACTGTATGAAACTCGATTATGAGTGCCTGCTATCCAATAATTGTATTCGTCTCTTAACGTCTACATAATTGCTTTTTATCATCTACTGTTCTATATCATCTATATCTTAAGAAATTGTGTAACATCGCCACGGACTAATTTGAGTGGATATCTTCATTGAGGGCTCAATGAATGGAACTAGCTTTTACCCTTTTTATTATTACTTTTCTTATTAAAATTGAAATAATTTGATTGTATAACATATTATTCTATTGATAATAGAATAATATTATTTAGGAATAGAAATCAATTTCTTGAGGAATCAGAAAGTACGGAAGCCAGTTCTACTGAAATCATAAATACATAGAATATCTAACTTCTTAATGGATAAATTAATAAACCTCATATTAGTTTCATTACTTCTAATTGCAAACATGAAGGACAACTATATTTCATATTTGGAATAACGATTGTTCTTAAATATTTGTCCTTGTATTATTTGGTTATTATTAGTATTTATCCTGTATATTTGACTGTATCTAGATGTTGAACATATTAAAATGAAAAATGTGTAAACTAACAGCAATTTCTTGATTCTTTTTTAATTAACGAAAGGTTTCAATTTTAATACAGGGATATACTTATGTAGGGAATTGAAAAAGTAGTATTGCTTACATATTTGTCCTCTTTAATTTAGTTTTACCCAATAATTATTTAACAATTTACAGGAACATAGTATCCTTATGTTGTGTAATACATCCATGAAAATTAAAACTTAACGTGTTATTATTTCCACAATTACATAATAAAATTTGGGCTAATTTTCTAAAACACTAAGCTAAATACAAAGCGTGTCAAAATTAATAAAGACCATTATCTTTTCAACCGCATTTTTAAATAAGTTTATTATAAAATCAAGTGGTTTTTAACGATAAATGAAGAATTAAGATTTTAAAATTTACTCTTCTGCTAAATTGGGGATCCTTTGTTTAATTAAAACGTGTCAAACTGTTTATCTTACTTAATTAAATTTTAATTACAACTATTACGCATTTTAAACATTCAATATAAGGATAACACTACTAGATGATGAATGAGTATCAGAAGTTAAGATTATATTATATTAAGACATAATAAGGTAGATGACGGCAGAGACTAGAAGAAAAGTGAAGGGTAAATATATTTAGGAATCTCCAACATTGATACAAATTTTAGAATAAAATCCCAGTGGAGGACAGATGTTTATTAGATATATTCATATGAAAATAAAATAACTTATTACTTTTCATATTTAAAGAAGCACCTCCCATTAAAATGTAGGAATGCCAATTACTATAGCTTAAATATAATTTAGCGGGATATTTTTATAATATTTAACCTCAATTTGCGTATTTTATAGAAAGTTAATGGAAAAAATTTAGTAATAGAAATTGTAGAGCAGGTAACGAAGAATAGTACTATGTTATTAACTCTTTTTTTTGACGAAATTCCTTCCTCGCTTAGTTTTAATTGACATTACACATATAAGCATGAGATTTGTAGAACATATAGGTAAAATACTCAACGAATCGATAATAAATGAATTAAAATTTAAATCGAAAAAAACGAAGGAAAAATCTTAAATGAACGCTGCTAATTTCTTGTCGATTATAAGGAGAGTTATTAATATCTGTATGTAAAGACATATTTTTTGGCCGAAAAAAATGGACGATTTCAGATGTCTTATCAGTAGTATCAATCATGGTCATTTATTATACTTGAAGTCATTTCAGATTGGATTATTAAATGGAGATACGATTTCTTCAACAATTTTATTATCAAAAGAAACTTGTATGGCGGCTCTTGGTCATTCAACTGCTTCCATCGCGGATCTTTGAGGATTTTTAATATCAAATATGTCCTCACCACTAAATTGCAAAGCGACGGTGTAGAATTTCGTTTTCAGGAGTATATGTAGAAGACTTCCTGGATTAAATTACTTTATTTCTGTGTGTCAGATTCTTGAATCAGAAAAACTAATTCGAATTAAAAATTTACTTAGAGCTTGTAACTTAGATGAAGTCAGAAGTGTTTCTTTGGAATTAAACTCAAACCGTGACTCAATTAAATGCATCAAATCTGAAAAAATTCAACAGATTTTAAAAATTGAGGACTTATATATTCATAAAACTGAGACAGGATTAATTTTCTATATAGATGGATATGTCGCTTTTAGCATAAAAAGAAAAAAAAGTTGCACTGATTTTTAAAATGTATTTTGGCACAAAACAAATGGACATGGATTTATTCTCAAAGTGATAGAAATGATGAAAGAGGAAATTATCATGAAATTGCTGAGTATAAAACTCAAGTTTCTCGGGGAAATTTAACTTATCCCTCAGAATTAATTTTAGATTTGATGCCAAAATTCGAAGAATTGTTTCGAAAAATAAAAAAAAGCCCCCACGAGTCGAAGCATCATTTTGCAATCCAGTGGTTCCAGAATATTTTTCCCATAAGTATTATTTGAATGAATAAGAACTTTATCAAAATCAAGCAATTCATATGCCAAATTAATAAGATGTATTTACAAGAAATGTCAGGAATGTAAGATTATCAAATCTAGTCTTGCCAGGGAAACAGCATATAAAATAATTAATAATTGTATAAAGAATTACTCCAATATTAAAAATAGTAAAATACACTCGGTTGGGAGTAGAGGTATATAACAATGATAAATAAAATGATTAATATACAGGGTAAGTGCGATCTTTGACAACCAAATTTACTTTTTTTAAAACTTAAATATCTCAAAAACTAATGAACCAATTTCAATGAAATTAACACCATTTGAAAACTGGATTACTATACTCTATTTTTTATTCAATAAAATCTCCGCTAACGGCAATGATCCTGGTCTGGAACCTCAAGCATGTCTTGATGACGACGTCCTTCTACAAGGCCTTAAACTCCATCCTGATCTTTTTGATCAGCTCCTCCATTGTGTTACATGGAGACTTGTTAGTGTGTCGCTCAACTGCGCCCCACACGGAATAATCTATAGGGTGCAAGTACGGGAAGTTGCGGGGTCAGATGTTTGGTTGCACAAATCATAAAAATTATCACTAAGCCACTTTTGGGTAATTCTGGAGGCGTGGCATGGAGTTAAGTCCTGCTGCCACATATATGGAGCCCGGCAGCCCCCTTATTGATCCAGGGTAACACATGGCTCCACAGGACCTTCACATACTCCTCTGTGTTGATCCTCAAGCCCGTTGGAAAGATGTAGGGCGGTATGACATGGCCCTCGGAGGAGATGACGCCAAATACCATGACCGTGGCTGAGACCTTGGTCTGCATGACCCTGGGAATGTCCTTGGGACTCTAGGCTAACCAGCGGTTGTTCTGTTTGATGATCTTTTGAATAACCATTGACGCAGAATGTAGAATATTTAAAGTTACTAATATATAATTAAAGTTTTTGATATCTTTACATACATATGCCTTGGATTATAAATAATAAATATACATGTATTTATATTTAAAGAAATGAAAAATTAGTTGAAAGAAAATATAAATATTAACAATTAACACTAATGACTTCTTTTGTGTGAACATAATATGAATACATTATGCTTAAATTTCAAATCCATTTGTTAATATTCAATCAAACGTAGGTGTATGCTGAAATTAATTTACAAAGAAAAAGGAACGAACATAATATGTAATAGGTCTTTAAAAAATCTATTAATGATAACACATGTTTCCCTACTTAGAATATATTGCAGTAGCATTGATATTCCGAGTAAAATCTTCAAATAATAATTAATTATTGGAAACTACATAAGTCATAAATAAAAGAATAACTCTTGCATAGAGTGATATGTAGGGAAGACCGGAAAGAGTTTCAACACTTTTTGATTTTCCCTCAGTTACTGGCAGGTGGTGCTTTGAGTTAGATGTGCCAAAATTACCCACATCATATATCTATGAATTAAACCAGTCAGTGGTTTGATACACCAATTGAATTTAAATACAAACTGTCACAATGTTACAGAGACAGTTGTTGCAACAGTTAAAAAATCGAGTTTGAGTAAGAGAATTCGCCTAAATAATACTCTGAGTAATAAGTAATAAAAATTTTCAAGGTTTTGAAACAATTATAATTTATATCAATTTGTTATTGCACATTAATATATTGTAAGATTTACACAGATATGAGATCCTATTTATCAGGATATAGTTAATTACACAGATCTCACCTTAGTGAGTGCACATGCTCTCATACTAAACCTATTTAGGGTCCTGTCGATGTAAAATAAATAAATATTAGATGGACTACTACAACAATTTTTCAAACACCACACATTCATTAATATATCTAAGTGAGTGAGGTTCGATTTTTGAATGATTTCTCCCATCTCCCATAGCATATGCAGCTTTATCTTCAATATGAATTACGACATTCCCTCCAACTAATATCAAATTGTATACAACATTTCCTAGTTAGCTGTGAATCTTCTTACTAACTCGTGTCCCTTATTAGAAGCCTGAACGTTGATCGGTTGGACTCGAATACAATCTCGCTGAACATTGTGTAATGTTCACTTTCCATTGATGAACTGTACATATACATACTTAATCCAACATTTAGAAAGAAGAAAGGTAGAGAGAATACAGAACAACGGATCAAAACATGGTACACAAATGCTCTTAAATCATTCACCATTTCATTAAACAACTGATATTTTATTTCAAATGAAAAGAAAAACTGAGACCGTGTGCATAATATAATTTACTTATATTAGAATTTCCATTTGATATTTATTAGGACCATCAATCTCAATACGAAACAAAGAACAACAACAAAAACTTCGTAAATATTAAATAAAATCCATAATTTAGTAATACTTTATACTATACTAATTTATTTAAAGTCATACGCACAGAGGAGTATATTTAATAAAAATTCGTACATATTTTGTTTACTTACAAGTAATAAAAGCAATGTTAAGTCACCCGTTATTATAGTGGTGGTACATAGGTGTTGTACTCAATTACTATTAGTACTGGCACTTCTTGCAGTGACATTGTCTTTTAAAAATAAAAAATCACCGAATTTCTGAGCTGTACCCCCCTAAAAAAAGTCGCCCTTTTAGTTGAATTTAAATTGCTTTTGACGTTTTATTTATATTTTTCTTCGAAGAAGTGTCCAAAAACTAGAGTTGTATCAATCCTTAATTTAGGACATAAATAGTTCCATTAAAAAGCCTTTTTCAGGTCTTTTTATCACCCTACTTCCTCTTTTAAATAAAAAATTACGTTATTATTTATGTTTATATATTGATGACGATGATGATCACAAGATGGCGTCATCTTTCCATGGGATGACTATATGCTTTTGGTCTAAACATGTACTTCATATTTAAAACTGAACTGGACAAAACATCAAAATTCTGGAACCGATACAATCTTAAAAACGACTCATACTAATTTTGGTTCCAGAACTTTCAAAATCTGTCTGCTATAAGACTATAAACGAATAGCCGTATTAAGGCTTGAGACCTTCATTGGATTCTACTTACTCTACGAATATCTGTTTATAGCGTATATACATTTATAAAAGTCCCAAATTAGTTATTTAATTGAGTATACTAATTCAATAAGGTGGATTTCCCTTACGACAGATATATTTTGTCGGTTTCATCTTAGAATCCGCTTAAAGCTGTTCGTATGTAGATACATATGTTCATCATTAAAGATATGATATTTAATTTGATGTCAAAAAGATGATAACTTTAAAAAATAATCTCCAACATTCATTAGATTCTAACATCTCATCATAAAAGTTCACATTCGAAGTTTTCTTGATATACATAAATGTATTATTAGATTGTTCATAATAATTTGATGAAAAGTAAATTACATGCAAATTTTATATGCTGCACGAAATAAAATGCATTTGTTTCTCCGTATACATAACTTCATAACTTTGAATGCATCATAAAAAAAACCATTAAAAAAAATACTAATCTATATGCATGCTTACATCCCGAATTTGATGATAGTGAACCAAATAATTATTTTATGGGGAGGGAGTTATGATTTCAAATGAATTATTGCATATTGTTTGTTTTTTAGACAAATTGTATTATAAAAACAAGGTACACGCGCTGCAGCATACACAAAAAATCACTAAAGCGCAAAAATATAAAGATATAAAAGATATAGATATAAAAATGTGGTGGACATATAATAGGGACATCCTTTTAGTATCTTTCATTCCTTCTTTCAAAAAGTAATGAAAGATACTAATAGGAATAATTTTGAGTATATGAAAGAAAAATGATAAACAGACATTTGAAAAAACTACATGGATGGGGGATTATGAGCTTCTGTTGTAATGGATATGATTCTGATATGAAGTATCTGATTTGATCGAGCATAAATTCTTCTTTGATAACTTTTATACAATTTTTAAGTAAATGAAAGGTTTAACTGAAATTAATATGTATATGAATATCTGCCTCAGATACAGCGAGAACTCTATTTAACTCATGACAATATAATTAAAAAGAGGAAAGGTTTTCTGGATTTTCAGTTCGACAAAAAAAAAAAAAAAAAAGAATCTTCTTACCAGTGGAAGGACAACAATAATTTGAATAGGATGGAACAAAACTCAAAAAAAAAAAAAATATAGTACGCTGAAACAACCTCAATATTTAGGAATGTAAATAATATGCAAAATGCCGCGTGCGAGATTTTGTGGAGTTGGCTCTTCAAACAGGTCTTTTTGTTTTCCAAAGCTGTTATCATTTTTTCCTTTGTTACTGGGGGGAGAACATCTACCTGATAGTAAAGATCTCGCATGAAGGAATACATACATTAAGGTTAATTGAGCAGATAAAATGTAAACAAAAAGGGCTCAAGTCCTAGTATAATTATGTTAAAAATATATAATTTCCTGACATTAATTTCAGTTAATTTTCTGCATCTTGTCTATGGTATACATAATGTTATTATCTATTATTGATGTCTTTATTTGTATATATAAAGGAGAATAGCAGCTTATAGGCCAGTAAAACGTCATGACAGCTCAAGCTGCTTTCCTCACAACATTCATCAAATTGTCCGAGTTACCAAGTTGATTTTCTCTTTCGTTTTATTTTACACACCCTATTTGCATATTATTTACATTCCTATCAATATAAGCAAGTATTGCAAATTACAACTTGTTTATTGATAGTGTTGATGAGATTAAGTCTTGTCAATAAGTACCAGATCAAAATACGAGTTGATTCAGGTCTCAATACTTATTAGGACCCACCTTCGAAATTTATCATTTCATGAAATCATTCAACTAATTCATAAAAAGGGCAAATAAGTTCTTGTCCAGTGCATGAATGGAACATGAATATAACTAAAAATAAATGAATTAAAATATAATAATCGCAAACTATTTTATTTGCAAGTTTTTTTCTCTTACAATTAGAGTGAAAATAAAAAATAAATTTATTAATTGAACAATTTGAAACATTGTAAAAAAGTTTAAAAAAAGTAAAAACAAATCTTGGAGACAATGAGGAATGCTGCAACTATTGTTTAAGCATTGTCACAATCGTATTTTCTATAATTTTGATCAAATTCGTAAATTTGAATTGAAATCTATAATTTATATTCTGAACATCATTAAAACCATCTCTTCAAGTAAATACGTGGAGGGAATTAGATGATATCCTACCATTTAGACATTTTAAAAAATACAGAAATAAGGTTTTTCTCTGACATCCCTCCTTCTTATTCTTTCATTTATCTCTCTCTTTCCCTTTTTTTCTTCAAGATTTGCTTAATTAACTCCTTTTCTTATACCTATTAAAGTAAGTGCATTTTTGTTTCTTACAAAGTATTACTATGAGTAGAGTCATGGAGGTGTGAGTGATAATGACCATGCTCATAAATAATTAAGACCTATGTATATAAATAATTCATCCTTTATTCAAACAATTGAAGATAATTGTTCTCCTCATAACAAACTTGTTCCCTTTATAGTATATTTAAATATGTTGTGCACGAATTGGGATTTTATATAAACTCTAACTTGAACAAGCAAATTGTACAAGTTACAAAGTAAAAATAAATGAAATGAACAAATCTTTGTAAAGGAGTATTGACCGGAACTTGGATGAGGGCACTGCTGTTATTACTAGGAGATGTTCGATAAGTTAATGAAATTAATTTTTAACTTTAATAATACATATTATGTTGAGACAATCAACTGTCGATGTCTTCTCTGTTCACTAATAAACCCTAAGTTGAGCCTATATATAGGTAAGAATGTAAATTTCAAGCAAATCGGGCTTGTAAGAATCAAAGAAAGAGAAAATCAACCTCGTAACTCTAACAATTTGATTAATGTTGAGGAGAAGCAGCTTGAGCTGTCATGACGTTTTACTGAGCTACAAGCCGCTATTCTCCTTTATATATACAAATGAAGGCATCAATAATAAATAATCACATTATGTATGTATACCATAGATGAGAGACAGAAAGCTAACTTCAATTTAAGTCAGAAAATTATATATTTTTAGCTAATAAGCCGTAAACTAATAATTATTACGAGGACTTTGGCCCTTTTTTGTCAACACTGTATTTGCTTTATTAACCTAAATGCTTTTGTTCCCTTGGAACACAAGCTAATAGCTAGCCAAAAGATTGGGTATGCAAGTGCAATCCAAATAACTTGTTGAGCCCTCTTCCTCCGACAATGCAGCTAAATTTAACTCTAAAATTACCCCATTTGCATAAGCGCATTAAATCAGTAGATATTTTTTATTCAGTACTAGATTGAAACAATTTCATAGAATGTGATTAAGACTTTTAATGAATTCGATACTAAATATATGCTTAAATTATACATAAAGAACTAATATATATATATATATATATATATATATATATATATATATATATAACTCAAATTAGAACAAAATAATTTCCACTCAAAATAAGATTATTAGTGAAGGAAAAATCATATATATATAAATATATTGAAAACGTTTAATGGGAACTACAAAATTAATAAATTTAATAAATTCATCCATAAAGTAACAGTCAATAAATTATCTAATCGAGTTAGCATAAAACCCTTGATGGTTGATGATGTAAATGAAAATTTTTAAAGTCATAACGAAGATCCTAGGTTAGAAAAATGACATTTGGGACAAAAGCCATGAGAAAACTAAACATTATACGACACGTTTAAAGTCGTAATCACGAGATAAATATAGAGATATATTCAAGGAACGTAATTGAAAACAATTCTGATATTTTTAATTTCATCACTAACAGTGTCCAACTCAACATCGTTTTAGTCAATTTAATGTTCTATACTGAAAAATCCGATCCTTCATACTACGGCATTTGATAGTAAGGAAGTGTTGTCCAAGATTAAGAAATAAGTTTAGCGAACGGATATTTCCACCATCATGTCATGTTATTACACTTGAATCCCTCAAAAGTAAATGTCTACATATGATTGAGAGGAACAAGGGATACATATAACTGAAGAAAACGTCAAAAGAATCCATAATTCACGATAGCAAGATTTTTAAATACAATGAAGGGATGAGGAATTCAATGATAATCAGATGGAACTCGGACAATGGTATAAAATGACCATATCGAAATTATTTCAATAGTGAAAGAATATATAGAAACATTCCAAAAATCTTAACTCCTACAGTTAATAAAATTAATATTTATTATGAAATTATAGCTTTTATTTCCAACATTTAATACTTATGGTTTAAGTTGGTCATTACAGTATTTGTAATAGATAGATTTGGAGAAGTCCTTAGAGCCAATGACAACCCTGATGGACGGAGGTCTCGTCCTTAGTGTAATTGCCTACTTATAGTAGGAAACAAGGGATTTGGAGTAGCCCATAAAGGCAATGTCGAACACATCGATGTACCTAAAACTGAAATCCCTGTCGTAAATCCAAACATGTTCACATCGATATTCGAAGATTCACTCCATTAAATGTCAAAGAAGATGGATTTGAAGTGTATAGTTCAAAAAGACACCAGATATTTGTCAAATTCATATAATTTATCTACATATGCATACCAGATATTAAATTTAGCAATTTATATGACTCTAGTTCATATTTATACATGACAAGTGTTGTTTTTTTGTTTTGTTTTTTAAATATAGAACTTCACAAGAATAATATACCTATGTACATAATTAAAAGTCCATAAACAAATGATGAATTACAATTATTCATTGTCAGAATGCCATCTCATTCATATAAATAGCGAATGTAAACATGATAAAATTTGATTAATCATGGATGTAACACGTCGTTGAACTAAAAAACATATACCATTACTGTTCATCCTTTTAGCGAAGTTAAATCTAGCAAAAGGCAAGAGGTCTCATTACAACAAAATAATTTTTGCAAGTTCCAAATGAGAGAAGGCTGCAAGGAATTGTGTGTGTATATTCAGTTACCATACATATAAAGAACTAAATCCAATATTTCGACCATTTTGAAAAAACTGCTGATCCAGAGATGTTAGAGCCGTAAGAAGCTTTTGCTCAAACATCTTTGAAAACGATTGACAAACCATCTCATCAAACTAAGGTAAAAGCACATGAATCATGAGTTCAAACACCTGTGGTAGAAAAGTGGAATGCATCGAACCAAGCATGAGGATCTCCGATAGTAAAAATTATCTGGCCTTCTATGACCAGAAAAGAACTCAAGTCTCTAACTAAAATAAAAAAAACTTTCGTCTAATTCCAGATTGCCTTGAAAACATTTTTTTTCACAAAAAAATATATTGGACGAACCCACTCTCACATCCTAATCAATTTTGGATACTTGCTTTAAGTTGTTCAGAAAAAATGGTGGTTGAGAATGAATCAATCAGATCTGAAGGAGATGAATGTTCTGTTTCTTTTTCTTCAAGAAATTCCAGGTCTTATTTTGAGTAAGACAGATGTAGAAGAAAACAATAAAGATACTTTCGAAGAAAAAGACCTTGAAACGCCTCAAGACTGCAATGATGAAATTTATGATAACTTTTTTGAAGATGACATCAAAGAACATATTAACTATAAAAGTGATTTAGATAAAGATCAAGAAAAAAAAGCCCAAGAGTACACGTATCTAATGATTTATGTCTTCATAAAATCATAAAATCAAAAATTGTAAAAAAGAAAGACATAATTATGTTGCTGAATATGTGACCAAATCTTTTCGCTTCAATGTTCTAATCTAGACACATCATACTTCTTTCTAACCTTCATGTCCTTCAAGTCATTTTTAAGAAAAGAACCGTTTAAACCTTCAAAAAAGATTTTGAAATTTTACAAAGCAATGGAAAAGGTTTTAAAAACTTTTTTGCTACTGAACCGTATGTGATGGATTGTTTAATGGACAGAGTATCCAAAATGAATCATTTGAAGTGATCAAGAAATTTTTAACCCTAAATAAAGCATGGAAAAAAAATTATGGCTACTAAGAGCAATTGCTATATCAATAAATTTTGTTATGCATATTTAATATTTAATCTTTGATTATTTATTTATTTTTGTGTTCATTGCTCCAATTCTTATCAAAGAAGGAGAAGGAGAGCAATGTCAACTTTTCAATTCATCAAAGCCGAGAGTAAATGAGACGAAAGCAAGCTTAAAGTTTCTAGCTACAACTTCCTTAACTTCTACACGGTCCTAACTTGCAACAATGAATGGCTACTTTGTTTTCATGTTCAAAAAAGTATCCAGGAATACATGAAGATGAAGCCACAAAAACAACCAGGCTCCTCCTATTATTACTAGAGAAAGAAATATACATTTGATTCCGGAGAAATACAGATTCATTTAAACGGAGAGAATTTCTACATGACAGCGGATTGAATGATCCAAATAAGATCTTAATATTTGGATTCCAAACATGGTTGCTGATTAATGTGATAAAAAAGACTCTAAGGCTTGGGACAAGAGTTGGGTAAAGCTCATACAATTTTGATATGGCGGGCAAATGATTTTGAAACTATTCCATATTGACACAAATTGTATATAGTATAAAGTATTTTATTCCTTACAAAATAATACAAATTCCAAAAACCCTTTTTTCATTGTTATTTAATTTTTCAATGGAGGAAATGGGAACAATGAAAATTCCGGATCTTTTAATAAAGTATTATAGGAATTTATAATTTCTTTCTAAAATATAAAAATAAATACTGAGACTTTACAGTATTACTTGTTTACTACCGGTATCCCAGAAAATAAAAAAAAATTGATTTCCCCGGATCCCACTGAAAGTTAATTTCCCAGGAAATGTGAAACACTGATACCAACATCCAGAAAATGGAGTCACATAATATTATATATTGTATTATTAATGTATTACCATATTAACAACATATGTGTAATGTCAATAAGAACTTTTTTTGTCAAAAAAAAGTTAATAACATGGCACTATTCTTCGTTAACTGCTCTACAATTTCTACTAATAAATTTTTACCATTAACCCTCTGTAAAATACACAAATTGAGGTTAAATATTATAAAAACATCCAGCTAAATTATATTTAAGCTATAGTAATTGGCATTCCTACAATTAGGGGGAGGCGTAATAAGCTATTACTCTTCATATTTATTACTAATAACATAACTCCTTTATAATTTGAGTATAATGTTGGAGATTCCTAAAAATATTTACCCTTCACTTTTCTTCTAGTCTCTGCCGTCATCTACCTTATTATGTCTTAATATAATATAATCTTAACTTCTGATACTCATTCATCATCTAGTAGTGTTATCCTTATATTGAATGTTTAAAATGCGTAATAGTTGTAATTAAAATTTAATTAAGTAAGATAAACAGTTTGACACGTTTTAATTAAACAAAGGATCCCCAATTTAGCAGAAGAGTAAATTTTAAAATCGCAATTCTTCATTTATCGTTAAAAACCACTTGATTTTATAATAAACTTATTTAAAAATGCGGTTGAAAAGATAATGGTCTTTATTAATTTTGACACGCTTTGTATTTAGCTTAGTGTTTTAGAAAATTAGCCCAAATTTTATTATGTAATTGTGGAAATAATAACACGTTAAGTTTTAATTTTCATGGATGTATTACACAACATAAGGATACTATGTTCCTGTAAATTGTTAAATAATTATTGGGTAAAACTAAATTAAAGAGGACAAATATGTAAGCAATACTACTTTTTCAATTCCCTACATAAGTATATCCCTGTATTAAAATTGAAACCTTTCGTTAATTAAAAAAGAATCAAGAAATTGCTGTTAGTTTACACATTTTTCATTTTAATATGTTCAACATCTAGATACAGTCAAATATACAGGATAAATACTAATAATAACCAAATAACACAAGTGGTTTATGGGTCTCAGAACTATCACTTTTTTTTTTCCCTTAAGAAGGTAACATCAACTTTACCTCAACATAGTGTTTTACAAGAAAAGAACAGTCTGCAAAGATTATATCATGGAGAGGAACAAAGGAAAAATTAAAAAACCGAACAATATGAAGGAATTAAATACTATCCAAGCAGGTCGTCCCCCGGATGATTCTGCAGACTACAAACCTGAAATATTAACATCAAAAACGTCATATGCAAAGGTTCTCTCTAAAAGAGAGAAAACCATTACTGATGCAGGAAAAAAAATTAATTTGAATAAATCATTCAAATGGGAAATTTTTGTGATATCAAATACCAAATACGGCTTTGGTTATGCTTCTTTTTACACAAATGTTCCTGTCGATGTTAGACTAAGACTAGACTTCCTTAAGAAGGAATACGTCACTGAAGTAGACGGACCCAATGGGGAAATTAAATCAGTTACCATGAAAATAAAAGGGATTTAGAATTTCCAATGTGACAAGAAACAGAGATTTAAATTAACAGCTGTCAACACTTTTAAAAGAGTCGACGAAGAAAAGCTAAAGGGTTGGATTGCAAAGTTTGGTGAAATACACAAATCCTATCCTGAACCTAACCCAGTAGACTCTTCTGCTGAACAGCAGTTCAAAATATATAAAAGTATGTGGCGAACTTCTAACTACATTGTTGAAGTTACGGCTGATCCGGCCCACCTCCCACAAATAGTGCCGGTTGATGGATTCTTAGTTAATTTAAAATATCAGGGAGTTAGACAGCAATGTCATAAATGTTTTCAATTTGGTCATTCATGACTGAATTGTACTGGTAAGCGACTACAAGTAGCTGAATATGCGGCGGTTCTTCTACAAAAGATTGCTGAAGCGAAAAAGGGTTCTGATCAAAATCAGAATGACTCACAAACCTCCTCTGGATTGCTGAGCTCAACTGAAAAGATCAGCATAGTTGATAAAAATTCGAATGAAGTCCCTGAAGGAGCTTCTGACAACACAAACAAAACACCTACCACTGTCAGCACTATGGATTCTCATAAAAAAACTGAACAAAAGTCTGGTCAGGAAATCACCCAGAATAAAAACACAAACCAAACCCCGAATGCACCATCCGAGGCAGGTGAATCACGAATCGGCACCTCAACAAAAAGCAAACTTCAATCACAACACACTTCCTCTGCTCAGGAAGATAGCGAAACTACTAGTAACATCGGCACACCTCATGGCCTAGGAATATTATCTCCTAAGTCAAGATCGAATTCGTCTACCTGTGAACGAGATATCTCTGTATCGCAGCATCCTAATCCGAAAAGACCAATATCAGAGATCTCTTGATCACCAACAGGAAACATACAGCCGACAAAACAGAAAAAATAGGTATGGTTCTATCCTTTTTGTCATTAAATACTAACTCTCTGCAAAGCCTAAGCAGAAAATACAATTTAATAAGATTTTTAAAATTTCTTTGTTGCCTGACATTGTAATACTATGTGATACACGATGTTGCCTTGAAAAGCATTTTTCTATTCCCGACGGATATAAGTCTTTTTCGACTTTTAACTCAAACAACGTACATCCAAAACAAGGGGTCTCCATTCTAATCAAATCAAATTTACATCCAAAACTCTTATACAATGACCACGACGGCAACCTTATTAGTTAATTGTAGCTACCAAAATAATAACTTCGACGTAATAGGCCTGTACGGACCGAACAAGGACGACCCTTTCTTCTTCAAGGAAGACCTTTTGTCCATAATATCAAGAAGACCAACTATTATTGGAGGGGACTTCAATATAAAACTAAATATATATAAAGACTCTAGTCCAAGATCTGTGAACGATCATCCTCGAGCTACAAGAGAACTGAAAACAATAATATCTTCTTTTGGTTTCTTTGACGCTGGAAATGTCATGAACAATTTCTCACACACATACGACTGCAACAACAAATCATCTAGGATTGATCTTTTCTTATTAAAGGGATTTTCTCACAAATCAATAATTTCATACGATGTTATAGACGCTAGAATATCTGACCATAAGGCCATCAGTAGGAATGAAAATCATATGCAATTCGGGCGTGTGATAAAAAAAGAAAGAGAAAATCAACCTGGCAACCCTAACAATTTTATGAATGTCGAGGGGGGAAACAGCTTGAGCTGTCATGACGTTTTACTGAGCTACAAGCTGCTATTCTCCATTATATATACAACAATAAATAATAACATAGATGAGAGGCATAAAATTAACTGAAACTAATGTCAGGAAATTATATGTACATTTTTAACTAATAATAACTATACGAGGACTTGAGCCCTTTTTGTTTACATTTTATTTGCTTTATTAAACTTAATGCATCTATTCATTCATGTGAGATCTTTACTATCAGGTAGATGTTCTCCCCTCAGTAATATTGGAAAAATGATAACAGCTTCGGAAAACAAAAAGACCTGTTTGAAGAGCCAACTCCACTTTTTTATCACACGCCCGAATTGCATATGATTTTCATTCCTAGCCATCAGCATAAAGATTCAACCTGAAGCTAAAGAAACAAGACAAAGGGGCCAATGGCAGCTAAACTCAGCTCTCTTGGACGACCCTGTTGTAAATAACGAAATCATAAACATAATTCAGGGAACACATTTTAGTTTGTCCCCACGAGCAGACATTTTTGTTACAGTCGAGGCAATGCTTCTAAAAATAAAAAGACTTCTTCGACGAATGGGAGCTATAAAAGCCGAAAAAAAGCGTCAGAATCTTGTTCAGATTGCAAAGATTTCGAAAGAGGACATAAGTCCGGCGGATAAGAAATACAAAACAGATCAACTTTTTAGAGATTTTTATTATTCTTAGATGAGGAAGTAATTGATTTGATAATACAAGAAATGAATAGATATGCCCTTCTGAAGATACAAGATCTTCCAATAATTTTTGGAAGCCAACTGACAAAGAAGAAATTATGCATTTTTCTGGATTAATCATTTGGATGGGATTAGTGAAATTGGGAAAGATAAGTAATTATTGGTCAACAAATCCTCTATATAAAAACATTGTTGTATCTAAAATTATGCCAAGAAATAGATTTCAAATCCTTCTACGTAATATTCACTTCGCAGATAATCAGTTGATTGAAAAAAATGATAGACTCGGCAAAATTCAACCCCTCGTTGAAAAGCTTCAATACAATTTTCAAAAAGTTTATAAGCCAGATCAAGACATGGTAATAGATGAAAGTTTGGTACCCTGGTGAGGAAGACTTGTCTTCAGATAATATCTACCTGCAAAAGCACACAAATATGGGATAAAAGTTTTCAAACTTTGCTCTTCAGAAGGCTTTTGTTGGTCATTACAAATATATTCAGGTAGATCTACATCTGGAGAAAGAGAAGTTGGGCAAGTCCTAAGGGTATGCAAAGATCTAACTGTTGGACTAAGAAATGAAGGCAGAACATTATATGTGGATAATTTTTACACAACCTATGCTATGGTGAGATTTTTTTTTTTTTTTGAATGAAAAAACCCATGTGGTTGGTACTGTACGGGCAAATAGACAGAATATGCCCCAAGAAGTCTTAGATAAGAAATTGAAGAAGGGTGAAATGATATTTAAAGAAGAGCAACATGGAATTCTAGTGATGAAATGGAAAGACACTCGGGATGTAAGATTGATTACAACACAACATAAACCTGAAATGGCTGAAGTGAAAAAAAAGTATTCAAATGATAAAACCATCAAAAAAGTAAACCAATAGCAATCCTTGACTACAATAGAGGTAAAGCAGGCATTGATCGTTGTGATCAAATGTCTCCTTATGCTTCAGTTTTAAGAAAGGGCATAAAATGGTACCGCAAACTAGCATTTGAGTTATTGTTTGGAGTATCCATTGTAAACTCATTTGTTATATATAAAAAAATTAACATCATCTAACATTGGAATAAGGGAATTTAGGGAGGAATTGGCATTATCATTGCTGAATTTACCGAATCCACAGACAATTCAAGAACCATCAGTGCTATCCCCCCATGTTTTAACAGAAAGTGAAAATAAATTCACAAAAACTAGTAAAAGATACGTCCTCTGTTATAAAAATCTTCAGAAAACTAAAGGTCGAGAAGTAGCAAGAAAAAGGGCCAAACTTGTCAATACTTTGTGTTTACAGTGTGGAAATACACCATACTGTATTTCTTGCTTTGGTACTCAACATGGAAGAAATTAAATACTATGTAGAAAAATAAATATATATAGATGATAGAAAATATTGTACCTTAACTTAATAGATTTTAAAATAATTTTTGTCAGAAAAAAATTTAAGTACTCAAAAATAATTCTATTTATTTTTACGTTATTATTAGTGCATGGGAACTAAATTATTTAAAAATTTTATAAGAATTAACAAACATTGATTGGTTTTTTGGTATAGAGGTCATTTCAAAAATCAAGGTGTCGCTCATATGTGAATGACGCAGTATTGAACGTGTTAATATAGTTAAAGTTTAGTCCTTAAAATATTTGAGTGGCATTTGCGTATTTTCTGAAGCATCCTATTCCTAAAAAATAATATGAAATTAAACTATGGACACTAGGGTATAATGCCATGTTATTTATTTTTTGAAATTTTGACAAAAAGTACAAAAATTTCGTGTTAGAAGCATAGCCTTGTTTTATTTAATGAACTGAAAATAGCTAGAGAAGGAAAAATTGATTTTTCTCCTTTTCGTGTTTTTTGATTCACGGTCAGTTCTTATTGACATCACACATATAGGAGTTCACAACAGCAGTCCGAATAATGGCCGGCTGTGTTTCTCTTAAGGCAACGTGTAGTAGGTTCACTAAACTCCCGGACCACAATCTCTGCAAGGTGTGCCCGGATAAAGTTTGTAACTTGTCCCAGGGAATCGTGAACGATACTTTGAAAGGTTTTGTTGGCTTACTTTGTATTTTTCCAGTTTTTTTTTGATAATATCAACTGGAGAATAAAGAAACACAAACAACTTTGGTTAAGCAAATTTTTTCGTCGGAGCAAAGACAACCGAGATGTAAGCCAAAAAAAATCAGTGCTTCTTGACGCAGGAATGAGTAACAGCGAGATCTCCCACATCGTCCCATGTTCCAAAGACCTTATTTCAAAGGTTAAAAACCTCAAGGACAAAAATAACAGCGTCGAGAGGAAGCCAGGAAGTGGTGGGCAAAACAGGAAGAGGACAGCAGACTTCCTGACTGACATCTCTGTGGCTATTGAGAACTCGCCCTCAACCAGCATCAGAGTTTTTGTAAAAGAGTTCAATGTAGGGAAAAGCACCATCATGAGGGCTCTGTGGGTGACTTGGGAATACCTCCTACGTTCGTAGACGCTGCCAGCTCCTGACAAAAGCCTGCATGGAGTCCAGGATCATTAAGAGCAAGAAGCTCCTCAACTGGATGTAAAGCCGCCCGTCCACCATCCGGATTTTCTCTGACAATAGGCAATAAGTATTTCAATTCAAATCACTTCAAATGAGTAGTGAAAGTGAATGTTTTGCGGCAAAATCAACACAAATCGACTATCAGCTGACTTGAGGCCCATTTGAGTCGTATAGTCGAACAGTGTCAACAATTTGTCACCTATGGTCTATGGAGGTTAGATGGAGCATCAAGGCCAGCCAACAGGAGAGACGAGTATCGCTAGTGTAGATTTTCTATGGCCAGCAGGGATTAATTCAACATTCTTGTATCTTATGACGTCATAGATTTACTCAAGACGTCGCATGCCAATGAATTCCTCCTTGAATTACTCTTCAATAAAAAAAGGACGACCTAAGACTGAGGCTGTTTTGGCTTGTTAGGCAGAGAGAGGAAGGGGGAAAAGGAGGAGTTGAAATTTCATTTGACATTTCCATGAGTGATCAAAGTTTATTTCCAGCTCTCTTTCATTCAATTCTCGAATTCGATGTTCAATTCTTCAAATGAAGCCTAAAAATGTAAGTCAATTCAAGAGTCCATATGAAGAGCCTCAAATCCAAAGTATTGTTTCCAATTTCAGCCCCATTTTCTTTGGTCGTCAATATCAACAATGACAAATGGCATGTTCGGAAGTGACATTCTCTCTTAATCAAAGGAAACCTTGAATCCAGGCTCTAACAATATGAACCTCACTCTGGACTGCTCTTCGACTCATGTCTTCGACTACTTCCTTCTTGGGTAAGTTGAGAGTAATTTTATAGAAGCCAGATTGAGCTGCTATCGACAACTTTCGAGTACTAACTACTTTGTATCTCTAGACGCAGAAAAAAAGTAGAATCTCGACTCTTGCACAATTCCATGGCCTTAACAAGAAAGGAACATTTATTCTGAAAAGAGACGGTGCATTCATCTAGTAGGAATTGTTTCCATCTTAGGCGAGGAATCATTGTGCAATCACCCAGAAGCGCCCAGCTTTTGCCAACAGGAGAGGAATTGTGTTTCATCAAGACAACGCCAGACCACACATGTCGATGGTGACTCGCCAGAAGCTACGAGAGCTTGGTTTGGAGGTACTTATGGATCCACCTTATAGTCCGGACCTCGCACCAAATGATTACCACCTGTTCCTATCCATGGTAAATGATTTGGATGGTAAAAACATCACCTCAAGAGAAGATTGTGAAAATCGACTGTCCCAGTTTTTTGCCAATAGGGACAAGGGTTTCTATGAAAGAGGCATATTGAAATTACCTTCAAAATGGCAACGAGTTATCAAACAAAACGGTGCATATTTAACCTAAATTGGATTATTGACTATGCTAAATCAGGCCTTGAATTTTATGCAAAAATAATGGATTTCTTTTTACTAGGCCCAATATATTATGCAAAACTATTGGTAATTTATTTCATGTTTGAATAGAAAATACAGAAAAATGATCATCTCTCATTTTCTTATTTCATTATTCATATTTAGTTAAGAAAGAACAACATATCAAAATATTGTGAATGAAATTCAAATTTCAATGGTCAATGGAAGTAATGTGTTAATATTAAAGTTCTGTATTTCTATATTCATATCTATTATAAAGATACTTACATATAGATATGGTAACATTTAGTGATATAACATAGTGATAAATATAGTAGAAATTCACACAAAATTAATCTTAAACAGAAATCAAGAAAATAAGAAATTGCAAAATCATATCATACTTCATAAATTTTCAGACATATTTTGATCAATTATTGACTTTATATTTGAATTTGTGTGATAGGTTCAGTTACTAAAAAAAAGTTTTTTATAGTGAAAAGCCTTCATGTGACGTTTATTTGGCTCAAATATGGTCTTTCTAAGAAAAAAATCAATACTTTCTTTTTCTTTAATGGATGTTTAATTTGCAGGATTAATCCATAAAATTGATTAATGAAAAAGGAAGATAATTAACTAGTTGAATAAAACAAATGTAATCCAGGATCATTTGTGATAAAAATCATTTTTGGGTTTTTTTTTGGTGACGGACCACAAATGAACAATGTTATATAAAATTTAAGTTGAGAGAAATATCAAGCATTGATAGCTTTGTTAGTTAAAAAAATATTGATTGATGTCCCCTCATCTTTTCCTATTGTATTAAAAAAATATATAAGGATTGAAGAGGATTTTTAGGAAATCAAGTTCTTATTTTATTATTTTGTATCAAAATTGTCGAACAAAAATCTTTATGATGTTAACAAAATACATCATTTATCTTTCTAAAGGATGAATATTACCATCATATGTTAATATATTAAATAAAGAATAGTTTTTAAGGGGAACAAGAATATAAATACATATTTCGTACAAAAGCTATAAAATACACGAATGATTAAAAAATGGTTGTTTGACTTATTTATTTCTTCCATAAAACATGATTTACCTACGTTAATATAGTTTTTTTATACATCGCTACACTCACATAAATCACTTTTATATATTTTTACATGACCACAACGAGTTTCAAACTATGCCTTAAAAGGTGTCTTATTAGGATGTTATTTTCTCATTCTAGAAGCTTAATTATTGCTCTCAAAAAAGCAACGAAATAAATTGTGCTCATATTTTTATTGAAGCCCAAACATACAAACATCAAAAAAGTCATTTCCACTTTAAAGGTTTCAAATCAATCTACAAATTAATTAAATATATTGGATTTTAATTCCTCTTCTTTTTTCTCAATACAATGGATCATAAATTACATCGGGTCTCTGCTCTTCAACAACCAAGCACTACATGTTTTGACAATGTAAGGTTGTTATATTCAGCGTTGGGCACGTTACATGGAAAAAGTAATTAACTACTTTACCAAAAAAAAATTAACGCCGTTGTCCAAGCAGAAAATTAATTGATTACGCTTCACAATTAACGTTACTTTAATCAATATTATTTCATTTTTTACTCACTAAAAAACAAGATGCAACAGAAAAATAAATTAAGATCTATGAGACTATGCGACTGACAGAATAATTAAATGTCAAAAAAGAAAAAGAAAAAATGTAATGGACAAGGATCTTCTTCTTCATTGTTTTTTTGTTTTTGCATAATAACGTTCCAACGGAAGGAAAAGTAATCAAATAAGTTACTCCGTTACTGAAAACAAATAAAAACGTTACTAACTTTGTTATTCGTATCTCTGATCATACAGCAATCTCTATCAACACTCTCTACTTTTTTTCCTCCAAAAAGACAAGAGAAAATATCCGAAACTTAAAATTAGCTAGAAAATGAGGCAATTATTTTCTTCTCCTAAAGGCTATTTTCTATTAAATAATAAGGATATGCTTAAAAAGGAAGAGCAAGTCAAGATACAGGACATTTTATTAATGTGTATTGCTTTAAAGCGACAACCTCAAAAATCTAAAATCCGTTATGTATATTAGAGATCTAAATAAATAAGAAGGCGAGTGGTGTGGTTCAAGATCCCAGTCTCTTAAAAACAGTTTATTAAATTCAGATGAAGAATTTGAAGAAGGTAAATAACATCACCTCCTCTCCTCCCTAAAGATAGATATGAAAGCCTTAGCTGCACCACATTGAATATACTTAATAGTTGATTTAATAAGATTTCCATAAACTTAACATAGTAAAGTGGTATTTTTCATGGCTAAGCTTATCTTCAGGAAATATCGTAGAGGTGGGATGATCTTCTTTCCCACTTGAACTAATGTAGCGATGGAATAATTCGAAATCAGAGTTAAAGTTACTTATAAATTCTTTGTAATTAGATGCGTCGTTATGAAGGATATTTTGTCTAACGTTGATTTTTGTGCTTTTTGCGATGTTTATTCAAAAGGTGGGGGAGCTTAGTTGAATCTAATGTCGGTTTTAGAAAATGGTTGTGTTTAAGGAAAAACATACAAATGACCTTTAGTGCATATCTTATTAATTGAAATGCATTTTTTTTATTCAAATGAAAGAAAATGTCTGGAAAGGATATTACATCAAACTTTTACTAAAAAGCAATCAAAAATGCAAATTTTACTCTTGGTGCTTATAGTTAGTAAATATTTTTGACAAAGACAAATATAAGTATAATCAATGGAATCATGACAAAAGCTAAAATTTGGAAAATATATGTAAAGTTGATAAATATTTGAAAAAAGAGAATTTTTCAAGATGATACGTCGTTACCTTTATCAACCCCCTCGCAACCTTTCCTTTCCTCCCCCCCCCCCCAAAAAAAAAAAAAAAAGAAAGAAAGAAAGACCAAAAATCGGTTTGTAATACTGGGCCAATTCCATCCAACAGAAGAAATAATCTTTATTGAACAGTTGAGAATTCTTCATAGTTGAACGATAATTGATTAGAATTTAACCAATCAAGATCCAGAACACTAATGAGGGAAAATAAAATTCGACAACAAATTAGAATGCAAACTTGTAAGTGGAGAAACAACGCCAAGATAGGTAAAATATGTATTTAAAAAAAATAAAATGTATTTTTTAGGCATTCTCTATAAACGCCTGTCTGATTTTTGGCCGTTTTCAAGTAATTTATAACCGATTTTTACCATAGCCTTCTGCCAATATTGGTCCCTCACATCCATATATTGCAATAAATATTTATAAGATTGTTCGTATCTTTCTTTTCTTATTGTGTAGTACATAAAGAGTCGTCTTATAAATATTGGAGTCAATTCATCAAATAGTTACTAAGTTAAAAATGATTTCATCGTCAGTCATATTTCTTAATAGATTTAAACAAATGATGTGTTCATGCACATGACACTTATCTCCATTTTTGTTATTATTATCCTTCGGTCCATTCTACATTCAATAGCTCCTCTCCTATCCCCATTTATTGAGAACCATTTAACAAAAACTTTACCATCTTTTCACTGATACATATTTTGTGTTTGATTTTTCTCCCTTCAAACAAAGGAAAATAACAAGTACGTCAAAGACATACAAGAAGTACGTAAGAAATTGAAAGGGTTCCACATTCAATGATGGAATCAGTGCGATAGATATACTCACAAGTTCGAACCATATCATTATAAACAAATACTGAAGATAAAAAACACATTTATTGATTTATTGATATGATCCATCCATCCCTGTTAGTTTAATGAAGAAGAAGCCTCTTGACTTCCATGTTTCTTTCCCCTTGAATGAATGAAGCGATAAAATTTATACAGAAACCTCTAGAAAATGGTGGTAAGAAGATAGAAAAAACTGGATATAATAGAGTACTTTTATTTATCTTAATTAAATTTATCCCATTTTAGGCGAGCACAAGCACACATGCATTCAAGAAAGAATAAAATACCTAAGTAGTCCTTAAAATGAAAGAAAAGAGGCATATATGTAGTTATAATAAGAAATTATTTGAAAAAGTTGATACTATAATCACAACAAAGCATTAATTAAATTAATTTAGGTTGTATAGCTCCACATAACAGCATCAAGTTACGGAATTGGAGACCATAGTGATCAAATACTAACCTATCTATGGATCAGGGTAAACTAATGTATCTATAGTTTACAGGGTAAACTTATCCGAAACCAAAACAAAATGTATCCTATTATTTCCCTTGATTTACTAGCTTCTTTGGTGTTGGAAATAGTGAAATGAACTCGATTCAGGATACTATCAACGATTATACTAAGATATATACTTAATTATGGATTTGATTTTTTTTGCTTACCGTACCTGATGGACTTTGCCTCGAGTTCATTCCGAGATTTCAA
Organism: Lepeophtheirus nordmannii; assembly: GCA_963680855.1. Taxonomy (NCBI): domain Eukaryota; kingdom Metazoa; phylum Arthropoda; class Copepoda; order Siphonostomatoida; family Caligidae; genus Lepeophtheirus; species Lepeophtheirus nordmannii. Next base: position 13,550,505 of record OY804525.1, read on the forward strand.
GTAGATTATGGTCAAAAATGACGTCTAATCTATGTATTGAAGGGCATGGAGCAAAGTAACAGAACTTTGTGAGGATTCATTAGGTCATTAGAAACGAAAAATGTTAGTGAGTCCCATATTTCGCTATAAGAAGTCTTCGGGACAATATCATACTATCTTAACTGTTAAGATATTTCGGTCTTTCAAGGCATAAAAGTTATTTGAGTTTGAAATATATAAACAAGCTTTTTTTTTAAATAAATTCAATGATTTAAAATTCCAATCGGAATATTGAAAATCAATTATTAAATTATCTGTACTACCATCACTTATTAGACAATATTCCATTTCAACAAATTAAAAATTAGCAATATTTTGTATTTGGATACGTATAGGAGTACTCCCTTTTGAAGTTTTAAAATTATCAAAGCATTTTGGGATCATCTCTTATTAACTCAGGTTCCAAAACGCTATTATTATTTTCATCGTTTTCCACAAAAGCTTTCTTCTTACTAGTATAAGCTTTTCTAGCTTTGGTCTTATTTACCTTAAGCACAGGAGATTCTTGTCCAATTTTATCACAATCGAAGATCGGAAATTTTTAGGGATAAGTGCGTTTCTGTTTCCGAACTTTAGATTTAGAAGTTGTAATATGAAGAATATCTACCTCTTCGTCTTTTGAAGACTCGGTATATGTAACTTTTTTCTTTGGCCTTAAATTATAATTTTTAATGTCCTTCTTATTTGTCATTTCAATCGTGCTCATTTCCCCTGAAAATTTTTTATTTTTGGACAAAGGAGTTGATTCATAAAAGTATGTTTTTAGTTTGATTACTTTTTTGGATATCTGACTTTTTTTAAATTTTGACACTATTAAAAGATAAACGTAGAAGACTTAAAATATAAATAAATAAAATATAAAGTTCTACAATTTTAACAAATAATTTAAATGTATCAAATATAAATAGTATAAATATATAATTAATTATAGTTATTATATGACTGCACCATTTATTCAATATTCCAGGAAAGGGTTTTAAAATGTATTTCTTTATTTCCAATAAAATTTTATTTACAAAACAAAACAAATAACGACAAAAAACAAATTATCCTTAAAATCAATGTAAGTTAATTAGTTAATAAAATATTTTGATCCTAAATTTATTAATTTCAAAATATAAATTCCCCAAATTTATCTTATATTTCCTAAACTTTGTTTTTTTAATAAAAAGAAAATTAAATCTTTTTAACAAATATGTATATAAAAACAGGGATTACACTTTAATGGACGTCACACATTCAACATTCAATAAATCTTATTTTCACAAATAAAAACATCATTTTCAAGGAATATTTAGAAAAAGGTTTTACTTGAGGCGTGAATATTATTAGTTATTATTACGAACATTATCAGAGAAAATGTAACATGATTTTAATTTCGTAAGATAGAAAAACCCAAAGTGTGACATAAAATGGCAGACAGTAAGTTACCAAAGTAATAAATAATAAATTATTTAGATCAGTGATATTCAACGAGTCACATGCTACTTTTTTAATATAGTTTCCTGAAAAAAAAAGACTTGAAACGAGAGGGGAAAAAAATTTAAAAATCGAATTTTACAATAACTAGGAGGCCATCAGATATTTCAAACAACATTACAGATTCTCTTAATAGCAAACGTAAGCATGGATATCAATGAAATGTCACTATTACTCATTTCTATTAGAGCGATCAACCGTAGGCTTGACATTACAGAATAACTGCTCGACATGGTTGCCCTGAAAAATGGAGCAAGGACCATTGCCTTAAAAAAGCTCAACATTACGCCAGAAATATCTCAGCATTCACAACAGATGTGGCACGGGCGATACTTAGCTTGTGCAGCTTCAAATGGAGTTCGTTCAGTTAAAAAACTCTGATGAACTTCAGTGTCATTTTCGAATTAGAGATATCGTAGACTTTTGGAAGTTGATGAGACATCTGTCAAATATTCCAAGAGCATAATCTCCATGTTTCTTTTCACCTATCGGTGTGAAGCAGTATTCTCTGAGCCCTCAAAAATAAAATGTCTTAACAGATTGCGTCTGATGAACACAACTAAGGCCCTTTTGAATTGCCGTTTTCCAGTGCAAACCCCGATTTCAAATCTCTTGTGTAGCGGGAGTGTCAGAAATCCTACCGAGGGTTAGGTTTTGTGTTTGGAACGACAAAATAAATCGTTTTTTGCACTGTACATTATGTTCTTCATTCTATGATACATTGCTATTATCTCTATTCTCAAATGCATAATGGTTTCAGAGAGGGTAGGAATATTTTTAGATTGAGGATCTTCTAAAAATATTTTGTCTTAGATGTGGCTTCTGATTCGGACAAAGTTGAGTGCCCCTGATTTAAATCCTAATGGAAAAAATAGACATAATATTCTTTTGTGATTTGAATGACATTACACTAATTCTATTTTAAAATACATTAGTTCTTCTGCAAGATTGATTGAATGTGTGCACAAAAAATCACCCTTTTTGGAATGCTTTTGATTGCCAATTAGATTGATTCATTATGAGTAAATACTTTGTTTTTTTAATTATGTAACCACCATTAAAGTTAAAATAAATATGTTTCCATTAGAAAATTAAATTGAGGTCATAATAGATCATTAATGTTAATGGAAATCTAAATAATTAGAATTGGGATAACAGTAACAAACTTTTAATATTTTATTTAACATACATTAAGGTGTGCTGAAAACACCAAATTTTGATTTTATGAATGTGCATTAGACCGATTCAAATTTGACCTTTTTCTTCAAACATATGCAAAATGATAGTATTTCTAATTTCCATGGTCTACTCTGACTATATATACCTGTTATTTTGATTTTGAACTTTGGTTATGCCTTAATAAAAAATATTTACAATGAAACATACCACAAAAAGTTCTCTCTGAACTAAAATGACGAGAACCAATTTTGGACAATCTTACAAAAACTTCAAAAAGATAAGGTTATATACGCTTCATGCCTTTGTAGATTGCCTGAATGTCTCCATCCTGAAAAAGTTCGCTATTCTAAATGTTAAAAGGATGGATAAAATTGTCTCCACGACAATATAATCAAGGCCTTCGTGTTGTTGGAAACCCCTAAAAGGAATAAAATTTGATGATATACTTCTAGGGCAATTGAATTTGCAATTCTAAATGCAATGGCTCGGATAGCAAGTAGGCTTACTACGAAAGATTTATTATGTGCGGAGGACCTCAGAGCAATTATGTTTGCTGCTGCTGCCAGATATGGAGCTTTATTCCTCAAAAAGAGTCATTTTTCCGTGAACTCGGACTTGACTTGAAAAAAGTCGACTACCAAAATTGTTCTGTCTATTGTTGAACATAATTACTTAATACCCAATCAATACAAATAGAGTATATGCCTTTGATGATATTGCATATTGTACTTTGATGTACATACTGTAATACAAGCAACAAGACTTATGAAATGGCAACCTCTGTTCTCAAGAAAATGAACAACAATCGTTGGTATTCACTTTGTTCAGTTTACATGACCAATTCTACTGAAGAGAAAATCTCAGTGAGGCCATCAAAAACAGAAAGTTACAAGAAAGGGAACTCAAGTGTTCCCTATTATTCTCTATTTCATCTCTGACCGGTGTAACTTTTTTTTCCCATAAATTCTAAGGTTGAACCAGTCAAAAAAGAAGAAAATAGTCTGAATATTGTATTGCTCTATCACTGACGTATGAAATATGTCTGTGACAGCCTGAATGGTCGATATAGAAGCATTAAGCAGAGTTATAAATATTATAAGCGTCTTTCTATCATTTTTTTTGATATTGCTAAAGTGTATTCTTGGCTTTACCATTGCAAAGTTCATGGCTATCAGAAAAGACTGACTTCCCTCCTAATGTAGCTAAAGCTCTATGTAAAACTTTGTATTGCACTATTTCAAAATGAGGGAGACCTTCTTCTGATATTGAGCTCATATCAGAAGAAAAGAAGCAAAGAGGCTCACAGCTTCCTATGTTCATGTGAAAGAAATAAAACTGGATGATGGAGTTGATCACATCATGAATTGGAACGAGAAGAGACAAAGATACAAGATGCCCAGATGTCTTCAGATGACTCATGTTGATTGGAATAAATGTGGTCTAGGAAGCCCTTTGTTTAAATAAGGATCACAATACAACATTTCATACGTAATAATTATAAGTATATTCAGATATTATGGATATAATAAGGTGCTATCTGCAGTTCTTGCAGGTACTTTCTTTTGTTTATGCTATGATATTAAAGCCAAATACAATTGATATGAATTTTTCCATATTTTATAGGTATGTATCATGGATTTGTTGCCCGGTATAAATATGCCAACGGATCAGCACATCAAAGTTTGCACATTTTTTTAATACAAATTTTAAATAGGGCATTTTTTTTCTCCTGTCAACTATTAATGAAAAATAATAATTGATAAAATTATAAGAATCAATCATTTATTTTTGAAAAAAAACTTACAAATTCGGGTACATTTGCTTATAAAAAAGTAGTCTTAATAGATCAACATACGATAGCTTCAATAAATATTTAAAATGGCTGGTGTTATTATTATAGCTATTAAATGATATGTTTTGCAACTTTATGAGCAGTTTGTACGAGTTAACACTTTTATAGAACAATTGTACTTTATTAAATTGAGTATATGATTGCTTCGATAGTTAAATCAGTTTTTAAGATACTAATTTATTATTCGGCTTAATACAATTCATTACTTTCTTTGCAAGGTTTTTTATCTTTATTCAAAAGCAATAGCTTTGTTTTCTTTCTCCTTTAATTATATGTAAGTATATACAAACTGTTAGTAATAAAATGTACATTGGTATGTTACTGATTAACTTGCTTAAGTATCACCTAGGGCAATATTCGTAAGAAATAGAATTGCTAATGGCATTTTTTATTTATTTTTATTACTTGTGAATAAGTAAATACACCTCTAGTTTGAAGTATTGTTATAAACAATTACTTGCAACATTTTTACTTACAAGTCATTTGAATGATATGCTGTAAATTGCTAATTTTTTTTTTTTTTTGTACATAGTCCTTTTAAAAAAGACTAAATAAAATTATGTATAAGTTCCAATATTTTTTTTTCCTGAAACTACGTCTACATGGTTTAGAATGAAATCTCGAAAAATGAATCCTAGTTAAGTTGAATATCACTATTTCAGATCAGAAACAGAGTTCGCAGAAAGTCATTTTTTTTTTATTTGTTGGTTTAATGATGTAATTGATTAAAAATGATTAGCATAAAACTTAACTGCCTAGAAAGACATTAATTTAAATACGAAATTTCATTTTAAATGGTCACCTTTTGTCTTGATACCAGCTTTCAGTCTATATGGAAATGACTGCATGAACCATGCAACATTTATATTGAGCCACTAACGTAATCTTTTATGTTATCTAAATACTCGTTAGGAAGTTCCATGTGGCTATGTTTTCAAGAATAAACAGCATAAAGGAATCTATAAGATTCAAATTTGGGCTTGATGGGCCAAATTGTCATATTTCAAATACCAATATCGAGTGTCTCCTCCCCCTTGGCTTCTATCGAAGTGAGTTAAGTTATTTTATAAAATAATATGCAATCAACCAACTAAAGCATATTCATATCAATCTAAAGTAACTTTTCTGTTAATATTAATTGATTTTTTCCCCTATCAGTTTGCTATTAAAGTATGAATTATTGTAAATGCTAACAGTAGTCAGATATTTTTTTACCCATGCACTTAGAGTATGTGCCAATAACTTCTTTATAAAAAACGACCCAAGATTTCTATTTACGAGTTCTAGAAACTGAATTTTTAAAAATTAGGCCACATAAACTTAAAATTCGGATAATAATGGCCACGGTCACTTTTAGTATTTCTTGAATTTAAAGCAATCATAACAGACACACGGGCAAAACAAAGTTAAAATGGTGTCGATTAGTGTTCAATGCTTTACTATAAAGGTTTTTTATTCAAGGTCTTGATAAATATTGAAAAAAATTTCGTGATTATGCTTCCCTGACTCTATAATATTTTTCAGCTCTTATAACTTTGCAACCACTTATCAAAATAATCTAATTTTTGATACAAGATCAGTCTAGATGTTGAACTCCAAACACATAAAAAGTTCAAGTATCATCGATTTGAACCTTAAAATCGTATTTTAAAGAATAGTCAAAAAAATAATAAATTACATTTACCTTTTTATCAAACCCACATCAACTGTGGTCGAAAGAACACTCAGTGGGACTGAATGGATCCAAGCACTTGGAAGACGATCTACCTTTTAAGATCTTATAGTAGTTGTAAATAAGCTATATAAAAATTAAGATACTTCAACTTTTTTGTATCCAATCAAATATTATATTAAATTTGTATGAAGACTAGAAATTATAATTTACTTTGAATTTTGGTTAATCTTTCTTATTAATGAAAAATATTTTTCAATACAAAAAAGTGGACTTTAAAGAAATTACGAATCACAACATTATGAGATAATTCATGATCCGGTTAAACACTACTCATTGGACTTATTTCATTTCAAGTCTTATTTTCATTTTGTTTCAACCTTTTTATATTTTCCTTTTCCACAAAACATTTTAATGACTGTTAAAGATGAGATTATTAAGCTCATTTTTTTCACGTTTTTTAGTTGCTATTTTTCCATTCCTTTAATTGTAGGTACACTTTGAAGTTTAAAGAAAACAAACAAAAATTTCTCATAAATTACGAGGAATAGCTTCCTTAACTAAATTCTTTTCATAATTTTTCTAAATTGTTTGACATGAACTTAATGCTTTACAAAAAGCATTTGTACTTTACCTTTGAATGAAAGGTATTTATTATCCTTCAATCTTATATATCTACTTCATGAGTTTAAAAAATAAACGTTTACAATTTTTTTTTTCTTAAGTTCTGTTCTTACTTAATGCTCTAAAGCCATAAAAATAAATATGTACTTAAAAGGCTTGGATATATATTGAGCATATTTTGAAGCTATAATTGTATCAACAATAGTCCCAACAGAGCGGACAATTGGTTCGTAGTTCAATTCATAATTGAATCGCTTAAGACTGTCAGCTTGTGTTGTAATCACGACCTCCTTACCCAAGATCATTATTATCATGGCAATACTTGGGTTTTGAGGAGCTGATATCAAGACGACATTCAAGAATTAAGGTCAAAACAAGGCCAAAACTTGGAAACTCCAAGACTGAGACAATAGAAAGGCCTTCAAAAATGAACATCAACAGCTAGATTTATATTGAGAACTAGTAGATATGTAATGAATGCATCAGGGTTTCAATGTTCAGTTTTTTAGTTTCATAGAGTACTTGTGACGTCATCACATGGTGGCTTATGACCAGAGACAAAACAATAAAATAAGACAACACTCAGCCATGGAATAAATGAGAGACGATAGCTGCCCTGTTATCGAAACAAAACCAGTATACCTGGTACAATGGTTACAAAAGAAATAAAAAATTGTACGACTAAAATAAACCGGCCTCATAAATTTTTAAGATTATGTACCAGGAAAATAGAAAACCTATGCACATATAAGGATGTAATTAGTTATAGTAGAAAACTCCATGGATTTAAAAAATTCTTTTGATGTTCCTATACAATAGTACATATTCTTTAGAAAATCATAATAATACTTTATCTCTATAGGCTAAAATTAAAGTAAAGAAAAACGAAAAAAGTTTAAAGGAAATTCAATAAAGTTTTCCTTACCAAATATTGCATAAGAAAGTTTCTAATTCGAGGTTCATCACTTTTTGTTAACATTGTATTTGCTTAATGAAATGCAATCCCAATAGCTCCAAGAGCCCTCATCCTCCGGCGAAGTAGCTAAATTTGAGTCTAAAATTACCCCAATATGCATAAACGCATTAAATCAATATATATATTATTCCCAGGGTCCCAGGTTAGTGAAATGCCAAATAAATGAATTTGGGACGGAAGCCTTGAGAAAATTAAACATATACAATACGTTTAAAGTTGTAATCACGAGAAAAATATTGAGATTTATTCAAGTAACGTAATTGAAGACAATTCTGATATTTTTAATTTCATCACTAACAATGTCCAACTCAACATCGTTTTAGTCAATTTCATATTCAATATTGAAAAATATGATCCTTCTTCCTATGGCATTTGAAAGTAAATAAGTGTTGTCCAAGATTAAAAAATAAGTTTAGCGAAAGGATCATGCATTCCAGCATCAGATCATGTTATTACACTTGAATCACTCAAAAGTAAATGTCTGCATGTGATTGAGAGTAACAAGGGATACACATAACTGAAGGAAATGTCAACAGAATCCATAATCCACGATAGCAAGTTCCTTAAATACATAAATATTCCTATTGTAAACTGTCACGCCTTGAGGGTTCTCAATACGATGAAGGAGATGAGGGATTCGATGAACATCAGATGGAATTCGGACTCCAACAAAATTGGAGATACACAATGACCATAATGAAATTATCTAAGCAGTGGAGGAATCCAGGGAAACATCCCAAAAATCTTAAATCCTATAGTTAATATAATTAGTACCTATTATGAAATTAGAGCTTTAATTTCTAACATTTAATACTTATTATGGTTTAAGTTGGCCATAAGAGAATTTGCCATCTCTTCTCATGACGCTAGGTTTGGAGAAGTCCGTAGAGCCAATGACAACTTTGATGGACGGAAGTTTCGTCCTTAAAGTGATTGCCTACTCATAGTCGGAAAAGAAGGATTTGGAAAAGTCCATAAAGGCAATGATAAATGGAGAATTGGAATCCCCGTCGTAGATCCAAACATGTTCACATCGATATTCGACGACTCATTCCAATAGACATTTTATTGAAATAATTGATTGTTTTTCAGCTGAGTATTACATGTGTTACATTAATCATGCAAGATCTTTACTATCAGGTAGATGTTCTTCCCTCAGTAATAAAGGAAAAACGAGAATAGCTTTGGAAAGCAAAAAGTACTGTCCTGAGTGCCAATCCAAAAAATCTCACCCGCGATAAGAGCTTGAAATTTACATTCTTAATTATTTATAACATATGTGAGCGCCATCAAAAGCCCTATATCTTATATATAGAGTCAAACCTGCTCTAAGCGTGTCGCCCCACACTAAGCAGTCATATCTAGTTCCCACGCAGAAATTTCATGACACCGTGCAATTTATGACAACCCTTGGGTCAGTGGTCACCCAAAATAATACATACCAATACAGATAATTCTTTTTTTTACATAACTTCAGAAGCTGTGCGCTTGAAATATAAGAGTTAATAATTCTAGATAATAAATTCTAATCCCGGTACTCGGCGATGGTCTGATGAGTAATTACTATTTATACAGCTCTGATTGTGTATAATTCGTATCCTTTATATGTGTAATGTCAATAAAAAATGAGTGCAAAGGATTGTCAAAAAAAAAAAAATTAACTACATAGCACTATTCTTCGTTCACTGCTCTATAATTATATTACTCAACTTTTTCCATTAACCCTTAGTAAAATACGCAAATTGAGGTTAAATATTATTAAATATCCAGCTGAATTATAATTAAACTAAAAGTAGTAGGTATTCCTACATTTAATGGGAGCCGCTTCCTTAAATATGAAGAGTAATAACAAAACTCATTTTTGTATAGCAGAACTTTTGAAAATCTACAAATCCACCGAAGAAAGAATCCATCGTTTGATTTCGTGTATTTGTTTCCTTGTTACTTTATTTAAAATGAATATATCTGATAAACGTCTGTCCTCCACTGGGATTTTATTCTAAAATTTGTATCAATGTTGGAGATTTCTAAATATATTTGCCCTTCATTTTCTTCTAGACTCTTATAATTTGAGATAAAAACAATGCCCTGTACTCTTGGCAATAAGTCGGTTACATAAAATGTCGTTATCTTCTATATTCTGTCTTTCGGAGATCATAGAGTTTTTTGTTTCAATCCTAAGGAAATTTGTGATTTCATAAGAGTCTTTATAAATACAAACACAGTGGTGATTAATATCTGAGCCTAATGTCATAGAATTTATAAAAAACTGACAATAATATGTGGTTTTTTTTTTAAATAGTTTAATATGTGTGTATCAATCTCTTAATTATTTTACTAATGAAATATAATCATAACTTCTGATACTCATTCAACAGCTAGTATTGTTATCCTTAAATTGAATGTTAAAAATTTGTAGTACTTGAAATTAAAATTGAATGATGTAAGATTAACAGTTTGACTCGTTTTAATTAGACGAAGGATCCCCAGACAGCTCTGAATATAGCAGAAGAGTAAATTTTAAAATTGAAGATTTTTGTAGCAGATTAATTCTTCATTTTTCGTTAAAACCATTTTATTTTATAATACATTTATCTAAAAATACTTAAGAACATTAGCCCAAATTTTAAGATATGATTGTGGGAATAGTTACGCGTTAGGTTTTAACTTTCATAGATTTATTGCACAACATAAGGATACTATGCTCCTGGAAACTGTTAAATGACACCTAAATTAACCAAGACAAGTACGTAATCAATACACTTTTTCAATTCTCTCTATAGGTATATCCATGCATTAGAAGTAAAAAAAACTTTCGTTAATTAAGAAATAAACAAGAAATTACTTTTAGTATATAAACTTTTCATTTTATAGTCAGCATCTAGATGCAGTAATGATATACAGGATGAGCCCTAATAATGACCAGCTGAAGCAAGGATAAAGATTTAATAATAATTGTTATTCTAAATATTAAAAGATATAAATTAAATAATTCTTTGATATTCAATATTAAAATGCTCACCATCTTCCATATTAGCAATTAGATACAATAAAACTTATGAGTTGAATAAAAATTAATATCGAGAGATATTCCATGTATTATGATTTCAGTAGAACTAGCTTTCGTACTTTCTGATTCCTCAAAAATTTATTTCTACTCCTAGATAATATTATTCAATTATCGATAGAATAGATAATATGTGGATATGATATACAATCAAATTACTTCGATTTTAATATGTAAAGTAATAATAAAAAAGTGTATAAGCTAGTTTTATTCATTGAACCCTCAATGAAGATTTCCTCTCAAATTAGTCCATGGCGATGACAATTGTTAACAATTTTTTAAGGTTATAGATGATGTACATATATCAACCGTAGATAGAAAAGTAAGTATGTCGACGTTAAGAGACGAATATAATTATTAGATGGTTTTCCAATCAACCTATGTCGTTAATGTGTAAATCCATTTCCCATATCCTGAGCATAGATTCTCAGATCTATGGATCTCCCCATAGTCGAGAGGAAAGAAAATGTTGTCTGACCAACTCGTCGTCTGTTAATATCAAATTTCAACCTCTCATCTTCAATAATGAAAGTAGAGAATGACTCGACTGAGAAATAAAATTGCAATAAGAAAGTCCTTCACGACTAAACCCTTTAAAACAAGAAATTTGTTCTCCAAATTTAGCCCAGGGTCCTAGAGAACAGGAACAACCACTTTTTTAAAAAAAAATCAACTCTTAGCCTTTCTTCCTCATCCACATTACACAATATTACTTCTGAATGCTTTTTAGGTTGGATATCAGGGATATTATTCACAAATCAGAAACGCTTATAGATAGACACAGCCTAATATTTTACTCCTTATAGTTTAAGTCTATTCCCCGACTATTATGCATTATTTTCCTAAAAAACACTATGAAATTAAATTATAGACTCTAAGCTAAAACGTCCTGCATTTAATCTTATTGAAATAGCTTATGATAGCTATTCCAAGACTTTCGTCCTTGTATACTTCAAAATAGAAATGTTAAAAACGTGAATGAGCTGTTAAAGCTTGGCTTTTACTAAATAATAAGGGAGATAACTAAGATAATGTCATTATTCAGCTACTCCATCTCAGCTTATAATTAACTAATTTACGTTTTAATTATATACATCATTTCCAATAATATCTGTATTTTGAGACTTTTTTTATTGCAAAGGCTGTAATTTGGTAATTAACCAATAATTGCTCCCAAATGAGGAACTATTATTTATTTACTAGAAGAGAATTATTCACATCTTAACAACAAGAGCTTACTCAGGCTCAAATAACACTTGTCAACAGCCAAAAATCTTAAAAATGTGGAAACTAATTTCCACATTCATCTCAAAATTTAAACCGATGTTATCCCTTATATTGCTAAGACGGCTCTTGTATACACTGGACTTGCGTATCGTGGCCGTTTCTAGTCTACTAACAAACATCCTCATTCGAATGGACACTTTTTTTTTCATTCATCAAATCTATCTATACACAAGCTTATTTGTTTTTTATACCATTTCTTATGAATGATCTCAAATACCAAATATATCAAAAACATAAAATAATTTACATAATTATTTACAAGTATAATTCAATCATCATTGTTTGACAAAGAGTTATTTGATTCAGATGGTAGTTTCAATGCTGATAACATAATATGATTTTGATTTTGAAGGCTCTGATGTGATCTCTTTCTTTTCTTATAAACTTTATAACATAAAAATATGTAACTAGAAGTACGATCATGATAGTTGATAAACATATTAATGCGGGTTTAATCCACGAAAATATCCTGAATGGAGTATTCATTATATTTGCTGAATGGTTTATAATTGAATCTACAGTATTATTTGTGTTGAACTTTGACAGTATTTTTATTTTTTGGGCAGTTGAAAATACATCCCAAGCAATTTTATTCGAAACTCCGATGGTTTCAGATATTTTTTAGGTTTATTCTTTAAGATTTGATAAATGAAAAAAAGGTGTCCATTCGAATTGTTCTTAGTGTACTCAAAGATGATCCAAATGACAAATACTTTCTCATGAAGATGAATCTCTAATTTTATAACACGTCGAAACTCCGATCCCGTCTTCTTCAAATTAAGGCGACTGATCCAGCATTCCTCAAAGCAGCTCCGTTCATATCCATGATGATGAAGGTGAAAGGTACTGAGACATGATTTATCAAGGAACACTATTCCTTTCATTGGATATCCATGGCCCTACGATCCCAGTCTTTCTTCGGAGTTGCCTTGTCATTAAATAAGAGATCCATGTTTTTGAATTTGGTTATCTTCAGCTGATGTCAGTCTTCTGCGCGCTACTACTAAAGTCTATAGCGCTTGTTTTTTATTAGCTCTATCGTGAGTCTTAGATTTCTAGCGCATTTTTGCTCAAAATTGGATGAAAATTTACACACTTTGATGGGCAATTTCTTCAAAGTTAAAGGCTCTTATCGGGCACTTGACATCTTGTTTGAAAGCTGTGGGTCTAATCTCTTTAATGCATTCCTTATTAATCCATTTTATGCAATATTCAAGGAGTTATTTAAGTACAAAGGATTTCACCGACTTTTGGGCCTACTCCGGCATCCTACGCCCCTAGAGGTCCTTTTAGGTCAAAACAAAGACTAGAAATAAAATTTACATAAAAAATACCAGCCAATCATCATTTTTAATGCCCAGAATGTGTATCCTTCTAGGCTTAAATTGAAGTTGAAGTTGGAAAATGGGCCAAAAAAGCTAAAAAAGTAGGAACCGATTTCTCGAAAACCATCGGACTCTCGAAAAAAAGAATTACAGATTTGAAATCAGTGAGCAAAACTGAATAACTTTTATTATACTTATACCCCAGAAGATTTTTGAAAGTTCAAATTTGTTGACCTGTAAAATCAACGTTCAGAACACTACCACATGAGTGGCTCTACTAGGGGGGGGGGGGGCTTAGCCCCTCCCCAACTATTTTGCCAAATAATCATTTTTTATTTATTACAATGATAATTAACAGTTATTGTAAAATAAAAATCTATTGAGGGTTTATTCAAAAAGTATTATTCATACCTTTTATTTAATTATATAATTACTGACAACAAAATTGTCAGAATATAGACCTAAAATTTTCCTGTCACGGCCGCCAACTTTTTCATTGTTGAGTCAATTAGCTATTTTTTCTTTTCAGCTATTTTCATTTATTGATTCATTCATCTAGTTTTTTTATCTCTTAGATTGATAGTAGTGACGGGGAACGAGTGGAGCAGGTATGGTGATAATTACATTACTTAATTTTTTATTATCTAGAAAAAATCAGTACGGCATAGATTGACTCAGTTCCTTACGAGCAGGAAAACGTCACAAATAAATGTTTCACATGTTCATCACTAATTGATAACTTGAATTTTTATATTTTTCATTTGAAAATCGAGATTCATGCAGAATGTTTCAAGAAAATTCTCGAATACTATATAGAACTAATGACACTTCGGAACTTCTGTCTCAAAAACAATAAAAAGGCCATAGACGTATAATATCGAATAATTGGAGTAGTCCCAAATGCCAAAATTTGATTTCTTTTTTTTGGATTGAATATCGAATATCGACTTTACTCTCATACTCACAATTTATCTAAAGCCTTCCAGGTAGAAAAAATGTTTTCAAGTACCAGCAAAAAGACTGTCAAATTAGTGGTGTCTGTTCTTGAAGGGTTGAGAAATTATGATTCCTTCATATGTTTATTCCAGACAATCAGTGACAATATAAAAAGGAAAGCACTAACTTATTGAATATCACACCACGTTGATGGCTATCAAAGCACCTCCAAGAATTACCAACCAATTATAACTGAAAATCGACACTGTGAAATGTATTTTGAAGCTGTAGATTGCTGCGATTCGTTAAAGATTTAATCAGCCGAGTTTTGAGACCTATGTAGACATGGAATCTCTAATAGTCAAAACCATCGCACTCGAAGATATATCCAAAGGAACTTCTTGGCTCAAATCAAACTTTAGCTCAGGGATCAATATTAAATAATTTACACAAGTAGAGTCCAACATACTTCGAGCTTTATTCAGAAATTCCAAGTCTAACTGTTTCCGGGATTTAATTTATGAGCTAGAATGATTTATTAATAATATAAAAATGCACACTCATCAGCCTGAAATGCAATAAATTTGAAACCTTAGATAGAACCATAACAAGTCCGTCCTACTCGTTACCTTAAAGTATGTACATTGATTCATTTTTAGGATCACCGCACTTAAATGAAATTGCCTTTTTAAGGCAATCATTTAAAAAAATTGCCCAGTTGAGCTCAGTTTCAGATGTTATCACATTGTGAAGGCCATCATCATTTGAAGAATTACACTTAAGAACATTTTAACTAAGCTATTCCCATGATCAACAATCTTACTGTATTCGTCATATTCTACTTTCTCAACTTTCACAGGGGTTCTACCTACAGAATCATTACTATTGTCATTATAGTCTAACCCATGCATGTGCAACCTACGGCCCGCGGAGACCTTTGAAATCTATAATTATCATATAATTTTTAAAAAATATTATAAAATAAGTATAACTATGTATTCATACATATTTTGCAAATAAATAATTAAGGCTCTTGGCCCGCAGTCAGCCTTGAAAAACATAATTTGGCCCACAAGTGAACAAAGGTTGCTCATCCATCCATTAGAGCCATAACAAGTCCGTACTACTCGTGACCTTTAAGTACTGTTTTCTTTTTTTTTGGAAATGGACTGCGCTGTTACTAAGTAATAAGGGGCATGAATATGTAGTAGAAGGAGTCGAAAGCTGGATAGCGTCGTGCTATAATGTTTGTTATACTAGTGATTATTATTTACATATATATCTATATAATGGACTATTCAAAAATATATACAAATGTTATGTATTATGATAATTAAATAATAATGCATTTAGTTCTGACCATTGACCATACCTGTTCTATATGGATCAAAATAAATTAAATTAACTTTTACCTACAAACATTGCAGAGTCCTGCTTAAACTAAAAAGAGTCTGTTTATTTTTTAAATTTCCTTTTAATACAATTGTGTATATAACCAATTAACTTCTACCTACGAACATTGCAGAGCCTTGCTTAAGTCAAAAGAGTCTATTTATTTTTTAACCCGGTATAGAAATGCTGAAAGGAGAAAAGCGAAGTCCAGAGGAAGGCCCAGAGTCCCAGAAGTGATCGAAAGAGGACACAGAGGTTCGTGGTAGGACTGAAGAAGTCAGTGAAGCCTCTCAGGACATAAATGTTGACCTCTACCATTTCCAGGGCCATCAATAGGGACCTGAGGATTATGTCCTACAGGCTCTCTACCCTGCACATCTATACCAAGGTCAGGAGAGTAAAAAGGACGATGAACAGGACTAAGTTGCTGAAAGCATCATCTTCAGTGACGAGAAAAACTGAACCACGGACCGGACGAACAACATCCAGGTGTTTGTCTCATGAGAGTTCCACCGTTCCTCACGTCTTCAGGACCAAGTTTCCAGCCTCCATTATGACCTTGGGCGTCCTGGAGAGCAAGGAGTTAGTGAAGTACTGGTAGGCCATTGATCTTACGGAAGTCGTCAAGACTCGAGAGGATGGTGGCCAAAAATGGTGATCATATCGAGTAATATTGTTGTCAATAAAGTAAATAATAAATTGAGCCATAAAGAGTTATTTCTACTTGACCTCTTCATTGATCTGGATGTAGTTAAACGCAGTCCGAATTGACCTCCACGACCCTGTGTAGGAAACATTTACATATTTCCTTTTTACCTAAATATTTAGTAAAAAATAACTCCAAAGCCATTATTTTATTTGGCCTTGGCAATAATAGCAGCTCTTCGATTACCAAAGCCATCAACTTTGCTATCCTGAACTCCAAGGCCTTAATTGCAAGGAAGATTACATCATGGGATCATCTCCATTCTTCCGATCTAAGGAGTGTTTTACTATCAGCAGCGGCAAGATATGCTGCGTTGAAGTTGAGGATTCCTTCTCTCCGGGACACATGCGTCGAAGGAAATTAATTATTTCCCATCTTTATCCCTCACATCCATCGCCAAACAATGTTTAGAATTATAAAATGTTTAATAAGTGGAAATAAATTATTTTTAGACAACCAAAGTATTTTTAGAAAATATTTTTTGAATGAATGTTTGTTTTTAATTTTTTATTATTGTTATATGAATTCATTTTAGTTCAGATCCAATCCTCAAATTTTAAACTATGATGTTTATTTATGTTCTATGGTAACGCATTAGCTTTGGCTTTTATCTATCTATATATATATATATATCATAAAAATGTACATATTATAAAAATGGACTTTGAAATAAATAAAAAAATAATAATAATATACGTAACTTAAAGTTATTAATAAAGCACAAGTAATATATTTAATTAATTATTCGACATTAATAATATAGTTGAGTCATTTGGTGTGTTTTTTTTTCGTTGTTAGCACAAACATAGGTAATTTCGTTACATAGCGCTCATTGTCCTAGCAAAAGGTCCCACAAGGGCAACAAAATAGATTTATTTATATTAAGATGTATTTAAACGTATTTCATGTGCCGAATGATGATACAATATTTTGTTGCGAAGTGAGCAATTTTTATTTATTGGAAAGGGGGAAAAATACATCAATTAGACAATTTTAAATATGAATACATAAGGAAATAATTTGTGTCAAATAGCAAAGCTCTATTTTCAATTTGTAAATTTATACAAACTTTAACCCGAACAAGAATTAAATTGAATATCTGTAGACAAAAGCAATAAAAAAAGACATCAATTTAATTAGTTTCTATTATTTGTATAATATATTTTCTGTCAATTAAATAGGATAGTGGTTGTTGATTAGGTTTTTATAATAAAATTTCTTAGTTGAGATACCCCACATCCAAAAACAGAAATTCTGGACATGGATTTGGTTACCTGACTTATTGTTGTAGCATATTGGTAAAGTATTTAAAAAAAAAACCTGTTAGATACATTTCTATAACAAGATGAAAGCAAACTGAGAATTGACTCTGAATACACGTCAACAATTACTGTAGCAATCCAAAAATCTTTGATAATGAAGAAAATTAATACTATGCGAATAAAATAAATGTATGGGCAAACTTTTCAATGCAGAACTATATTTAGACAAGCGACTTTTTTTTATGTTATGTATACTAAAATATTAAATAAGTAAAAAAACAAAATATAATATATATTTTAGAAAATAATTAATTCATTGTTAACTCACTCCCTAACGTGTCATTTATGGATTGTTCTTCCACTCTTGCTCTTGTTGAGCTCTGAATAAGGCTTAAAGCTAGACAATTAAGACGATTGTTTGAACGAAAATACATTCCAAGGGTTTATGTGGTTTTTTTAAAGAAAATAACATCGATATCGGAACGAAATAATTTATTCATTTGTATTATCGGCTCTTGTATCCAGTTATATATTTATATCATAATTATTATTATAGTTATTTGGTGTTTATAATATCGTATATAATCGATTATAATTTTATAATCTTGAATACCAAGTAGAGTAACACTTAAGTGGAGGAATCAGGAGAAATATATATTAATCAAGGGCTATCTAATCATCATTGATGTCCATATGGTACATTTTAATAAAAGTCAGGGTTCCCAACCTACTTCATTTGAGGTATAGCGTAGCAAATAATAACTGGATATTTACGACGAAACATCTCCATCTCTTTCACAAAAAATAAAACAAACCAATGATAATGATTATATAGTGTGGTAGTCACTTAGGTTTCAAATTTTAAAGAAATGGGGCCACAAGTTACAATAGGTAAATGTCAACCTCATTACCAGTTAGACTACTTCGTCAACCCATAATTTTCGTATTGCCATTATAGTAATGGTATCGACATAATGTGAAATTAGTATTTACTGGTTGGGATACAATTTTTGTAGAGAAAAATAATAGGTTTATTTAAAAGAAAGTAAAAACATTTGGTAAATTTGTTGTTTTTTCTATGAAAGAGGAATAAAAAGAATTTCCGCTTATATTTGTTGTAAATTTTGTAGAGTGCATTATAAAATCATATTTTCTCCCAAAACCTGATTCTATTTTTAATGATAAAAGGTCCCCCTTCTATCATTAAAAATGAGCCGGGGACTAATAAATCATCCCCCACCCCCGAAACACAACATAATTATTTAACTTACAGCAGATATTAACAAGATTAATTTTGGGTATCTGATCCGTGGATCCAAAAAATAAAATAGGCATATTAGTGAAGGTAACATTGATTTTACAGCGTAATTTATCGATGGTAACTCTCTCAGCTTAATTAATTACACTCTTGTCGGGTCTACTGTGTACAATTCCCCACTACTTTTAAATGAAGAATAAGACTAAGCCGCGAAGTAATGCCAAGAATTGAACTACACAGATGGAAACATCTCCTGGATTTTTCCAAAGATAAACTTAGCTCTATGGTGCAGTTTTCTACAGGGCATTGCTTACTACATCGCCACTTCCACCTTATGCACCCCCAAATTAACTCACTGTATCGAGGGTGCAGACAACAAGATGAAGAACCTCTTCATCTACTATAAGAATGCCCAAAATTCATTATTGAGCGGGCACAGCTTTTGGACTATCAACAGCCCTTTCAGGGGCATTCCATCCCCAAACTCTCCAGTTTCTTGATGAATACTGACATTGGAGGTTGGCTGAAGAATGCACCATCCCTAGACCACGTTCAGGACGGATTGCAATAGGTTAACCAATCGGCCAACTATTGCGAGGGCACCTCAAGTTTAAGTTATTTTTACATGTGCCCGTACTGATTATATGTCTATGTTTGTGTGTATACATTTAACATATATATATCATGTGTAGCAATAAACGTTTAAAAAAAAAAAAAAAAGACAAACAGATGATTAGAATTGGCTCTCAAGCAACTGATTTTGGGGCTTTATTTCTGTCTCCTTTTGTAGGAAGAAAAGATCATTTTAAAAATCATTTGATGAAGTTTCCTCTAGAGATTTGTTGGAAATATATCCATTTAATTTAATAAATATATCAACTTTATGACCTTCAACATGCCGTTACTTCGATACAATGCGTGTCTTTAGGAAAAATTCTCTATTAGAGTAACTTTAGTTTAAACAATTGACACTTAGATAGGTTACACATTTTGAGTGTCATTAATGATTTATTAGAATTTTTTCATGAATTAATATGAAAAATATACACAAAAATTATCGCAATTAACCCTGTAACAATGTAAATCAAATAATTTATTAACTGTGATTAGGAACAAAAAAGGCTTTGTAGTGAAAATCTATACCTTTTCAAGTTCAATATGGGAATAAATAAGAAAAAAATAATATTCAGGAAATTTAACATAATAAATTTTATATTTAATGAAAATAAAAAAATTGGATTGGGCATAGGACTGTAAGGCCCAAGTCTTAAAATTTGGTGAAGTGAAAACTCTTCTTCATTCAAAACATATTCAATCCTGGAGTGGGTCGGAGCATTATCAATTACATGTACCACTGGCCCTCTGTATACATCATTTTCTTTTCTTAAGCATTCACACACCCACTCCATAGCTATATCCTTATTGAAACTTCCTTGTTTCAACTCATGATTAACAAGCATTAATTTTGCGACGGGACTCCCTTTAAGTCCATTTTCAAAGAAATGATCGTAGAATGGAAATAAAAAACATCACATTGATTGGTCATCATGGTTTATATCAGATATAGTATTCATCTTCCCTATTTTGTCTCTTTCTACCTATTAAAAGTAGGTTTTTGTGTACCTTTAAGTTTACAAAAACTTTTCTGACAACCAAGCATTCTACTTGATAGAAGTATTTTATCATAGTTAGTTTGTCCTGTTATTCAGCTATATCCCTGAGAGGGAACCATGTACATAAATAAGAAAATAATAGACATTTAAACGCAAAGAACTTTTAAAATTGCTCATTACAAAGCAAGTTTTGTTAGAACCAACCTCATTCGATATAAAAAAAGACTGTACACATATATGTTGATATAAAGAGAAGGAATACATAAATACTTTTTTAAAACCCTTTAAATATTGCTTGAGATGGATAATGTTTTGTGAATAAATAGTTTTTTAAGAATCAACTCTCGATTTAAATACCTGTAAGGGCCTCTTTCTTTCAAAGTTTATCGGTTAAAGCATTAAATACATACAATGTTAAGAAATGCATTTAAATTGATTGCAGAAAAATCAATTCATTTCCTTAATATGCATTAAGAAGCAATTGATTTCAATTTGAAATAGAGAAGTGAGTACAATATGTATTTACGGATGAAATTCCCAAGGACTAAATGATGTAATAAACACTTAAAACACTTTCCTACCTTTTAATTGATAAGAAATCCAATTTTTCCAAGCTGGTGCATCGAAGTCCAACTTTTAAATATTGTACATAACCAGTAACATAGTCACTTCACTAAGAATTATCTTTTTTAATATGAAATGAATGCTTTCACTTCTACAGAGAGCTATCCTCAAACACTATGATAAAGCATGCAATAGATCCGTATATTTATGTGTAAACAAATATATGATTCCTTTTCTCCTTCTCTATGTTGTCAGAGCGTCCTTTTGTTCCGTGGCTTACCATTTTAAAAAAAAAGAAAATACACAATGACGCTCAGGTAATGGTAAGAAAATAGAAGAAATTACATGTGAGAAATAGATGAGATATCAAAAACATTCACAAGTCACTTTTTCTCTCCTCCCCCATAAAAAAACACTTGGAGAGCTCAAATAGTGAAAGTGACCATGGTCTCTTAGTAATGACTTATGAGGAAGAAGTACTCTTGACGTAATAAATATTTTCTTTTAAAAGAAAAGAAAACTTGGGAAGTCATTTTCATTTCTTCAGAAAGAATTAATCCATCATCAATTCTTCCATTTTCTTCTTTTAAAAAAAATAGCAAACATGGTTTTTTCCACACTATGTATGTTAATTTTCTTGCTAGCTTCTCATTTTGAAGCTTAAATGTAGTTATTGTATTACTATAAACAAAACAAGATGAACTTATAGTCCCCCTGTAACTGCAAGATAATATAATAAGTAATATACAAATACTAGTAAAGAAGCACAATATAAATAATTATAATTTAACAAAATATTATTAATAATAAACTTATGACGCAGTCACCTCGTCGAGTGATTAACACATATCTAGGTTGTTTAATTAATTGACATTGAGCTTAAGAGATTTAATATATAAGAGCAATTGTAATCATTGTAGATAGCAAATAAAATAAGGGATTGAGCTGATTCTTACTCATCAGAAAGTCAAGCAACAACAGTGAGAATGAAATTGTATTGTATGATTGATTCTTGAAAAACATCATTTTCAGTCTCCCGATCCACACTTCATTCCAATAGTACTCGAGAAAACTCCAAAAGCTGAGGCACTGAAAAGGATATCCGTAGATAAATGTAAGAAATTAAAAAAAAAATATACTGAAAGATATGATGAGGTACATACACACATTGATACTCTCTCTATTAGCAATTTGCATGATATTGATGGCCACAGACAAAGTAGAAAGTGCTTATCACACACTATAATTTATTAAAAGTATGCAATAAAATAATTAACGCATTATCATCACTAATTAGGCGAATATCGTTTGAGTAGAAACAGATAGATTGGAGGAACTGAGCAATTATTGTGTGTAGAGAATAGGTATGATGCTCCGCTAACGCTGGTGGATAATATAATAACCAGAAACGTTGTTACATAGGAGCAACAAGTACTTTCAAAAGTGTAATTTGAAAAAGAGAGCGGGAAGAGGGAGTGTACAAGAGCGGTTGAATACACTTAATAATGGAAAAATTATAGTTAGACGTATACGGGTTAAGAAACGAGTCTCTTTGGCTACGTAATAGCCAGCTTAGTATATACTTATTCTTTATCAATTCCGCTCCACCTTAATGGGTCATAGACTATGGCCCATTACGGTGGAGCTTATATCTGAAATTTGAGGTGTATTTTAATGATCGTAAGGTCTAAAATTGTTCCTTTTGATGCTATACAAATTTTGAACTTCTATGAAAAACATTTAAAGTTTGCTCAACGGGCCTGAATTTTGAATTCATACGCTATATTCAAAAAAAAAAAATAATACCATCTATGTCCTATATTTATACAAAAAATTATATAAATTATGTTATGTTTTTGATATATTTTGTATTTGAGATCATTCATTAGAAATGGTATAAAAAATAAATGAGTTTGTTAAGAATACGATTGACGTTAACAAAGACCCTTCATGATTATTCCTTGTTCTCCACTTTAGACATAAAGAAGGGGACCCAGTACTGAGAGACATAAGCGGTAAACTAAGGGACTTTCAGTAATGTGATTGGTACATGAGTGTAGAAAAATTGTCCATTCGAATGAGGATGTGTAGGAATGTAAATCATATGCAATTCGGGCGTGTGATAAAAAAGTGGAGTTGGCTCTTCAAACAGGTCTTTTTGTTTTCCGAAGCTGTTATCATTTTTCCAATATTACTGAGGGGAGAACATCTACCTGATAGTAAAGATGTCGCATGAAGGAATACATGCATTAAGTTTAATATAGCAAATAAAATGCTAACAAAAAGGGCTCAAGTCCTCGTATAACTATTATTAGTTAAAAATATATAATTTCCTGACATTAATTTCAGTTAATTTTCTTCCTCTCATCTATGTTATTATTTATTGTTGTATATATAATGGAGAATAGCAGCTTGTAGCTCAGGAAAACGTCATGACAGCTCAAGCTGTTTCCCCCCTCGACATTCATTAAATTGTCAGGGTTGCCAGGTTGATTTTCTCTTTCTTTTTTTATAACACGCCCGAATTGCATATGATTTACATTCCTAAGGATGTGTGTTAGTAGACTAGAAACGGCCACAATGCGCGAGTCCAGTGTATACAAGAGCCGTCGTAGCGATATAAGCAATAACATCGGTTTAAATTTTGAGATGAATGTGGAAATTAGTTTTTTCTATACAAACATTGACTCCTCAATGGAGTCTTCATTTCTTTCCCCATTCTTGATTAACAGCGATGTTTATTGTTAATCTGAAAAGGGAATTGTTCTTAGTGTACTCAAAGATGATCCAAATGACAAATACTTTCTCATGAAGATGAATCTCTAATTTTATAACACGTCGAAACTCAGATCCCATCTTCTTCAAATTAAGGCGACTGATCCAGCATTCCTCAAAGCAGTTCCGTTCATATCCATGATGATGAAGATGAAGGGTACTGAGACATGACTCATCAAGGAACACTATTCCTTTCATTGGATATCTATGACCCTGCAATCCCACTCTTTCCTCGGAGTTGCCTTGTCATTAAATAAGAGATCCATGTTTTTGAATTTGGTTATCTTCAGCTGATGTCAGAGTCTTCCTATGCGCGCTACTACTACAGTCTATAGCACATGTTTTTTATTAGATCTACCGTGAGTCTTAGATTTCTAGCGCATTTTTGCTCAAAATTGGATGAAAATTTACACACTTTGATGGACGATTTCTTCAAAGTTAAAGGCTCTTATCGGGCGCTTGACATCTTGTTTAAAAGCTGTGGATCTAATCTCTTTAATACATTCCTTATTAATCCATTTCATGCAATATTCAAGGAGTTATTTAAGTACAAAGGATTTCATCGACTTTTGGGCCTACTCCGGCACCCTACGCCCCTAGGAGTCCTTTTAGGTCAAAACAAAGACTAGAAATGAAATCTCCATAAAAAACACTAGCCAATCATCATTTTTTAACGCCCAAAATGTGTATTTTTCTAGGCTTAAATCAGGGGCCTCAAACACGCGGCCCGCGGGACGCATGCGGCCCGCCAAACTTTTTTGTGCGGCCCGTGGCCGACTGCACAATTCTGTACCCATCACATATTTATCTGTTAAAAAATAACTAAATTGATCACCACGTCCAATATTGTTTCGATGTGATGTTTACAAATCATTCAAAACATTATCTTACTACGTAGCAATGACGTTCAAAACCGTATCTCACGATTTACGTAGTGTAAGTTGTAACGAATATCGTATGATGGCTGCAGTACATGTCAGCTAGAATAGTACTTTTGTTTCTGCTTTGTCATTACGTTTGTCAGGTGCAGAGAGAGCTCATTGATTAAAAAATTTACTGTAGTGGGCCTAAAAATGTCATCGTCATCCAAAAAGCGAAAGATTGCTGATGAAAAAAGGCTATTCCAGGATAAGTGGGAAAATTTATATTTTGTTACACAAGTAGACGAGAAACTGTGCTGTTTGATTTGTTTGCAACGCATCTCTGTAAACAAGGAATACAATGTGCGTAGACATTACGAAACATTACATCTGAACCAATATGCTGAACTGTCCGGCAAACTCCGCCAGGAAAAAGTTAATCATTTAAAAGCATCTTTCACCAAACAGAGAAACGTTTTCACACGCATCTGCACAGCAAGCGAAGATTCTGTGAAGGCAAGTTTTGTTGTTAGCGAGATGATAGCAAAGGCATCACGACCATTTACCGAGGGCCAGTTTGTAAAAGAGTGTATGATAAAGGCGTGTGAGATTATCTGCCCAGAGAAAAAAAGGCTCTTTGAAGGCATCAGTTTGTCTGCGAACACAGTTGCCAGCAGGATCACCGAGTCTGCGACAAATGTTCAACAACAACTAATTGCCCGTGCAAAGGATTTTGTAGCGTTTTCCATTGCACTGGATGAGTCTACTGGCATAACAGACACCGCATACTGTGCCGTATTCATTCGCGGAGTCGATGAAAACTTGAATATTATCGAAGAGCTATTGGACTTACTACCCATGAAAGGAACGACGACTGGACGCGATGTGTTTGAAGAACTGGAAGCTTGTATTGACAGATGTGGGCTAGCTTGGGACAAACTAGTTTCAGTGGCTACAGACGGTGCACCAGCAATGTGTTCAGAGAAGGTTGGTGTTGTTGGATTAATAGTAGAGAAACTAAATCAGCTCAGTTTGACAGCACCTTTTTCAGCCATACACTGCATTCTACATCAAGAAGCACTCTGTGGCAAAAGCCTACAAATGAAGGACGTGATGGATGTTGTCGTGAAGACGGTGAACTTCATACGTGCACGCGGTCTCAACCACAGGCAGTTTGTGTCATTTGTAGCGGATTTGGAAACGGAATACGGAGAGTTGCTGTATCATACGGAAATTAGATGGTTAAGTCGCGGAAAAGTGCTACAGAGGTTTTTTGAATTGAGGCAAGAAATAGCATTGTTCATGGCAATGAAAGACAGAGATGTACCTCAGCTCAATGACCCAATGTTTCTATCGGATCTGGCTTTTCTAACTGACATTACGCAACATCTCAATGCACTCAATATACAAATGCAGGGCGCAAAGCAGCTGGTGAACGTTATGTTTGACCGCATCAAGGCATTCAGATGCAAGCTCTCTTTGTGGGCCAACCAGCTGGCAGATGGTAACCTTGCTCATTTCTGTTTTCTACAAAGGGTCACAGTGAAACCAGAGCGCCTGCAAGACTATGCAGACATCCTTTCCAAGCTATTGGAAAGTTTTAGCCGCCGCTTTCAACAATTCACTGCTCTCGAACCACAGTTTATCCTTTTTGCTACTCCGTTTGCAGTTGACGCAAAACACGTTCCAGAGGAAGTCCAGATGGAACTACTGGACCTGCAGTGTGATACTGTTTTGAAGCAAAAATACACTGATGTTGGCATTCCAGATTTCTATCAGTTTCTTCCTAGAGACAGGTTTCCAAACTTATTCTGCGCAGCTTCTAGAATTCTAGCGATGTTTGGGAGTACATACGTTTGCGAACAGTTTTTCTCAAGAATGAATATCAACAAAACAGCGTTGCGTTCAAGACTGACTGATGAACATCTGAGAGCAACCTTGCGGCTTGCCACCACACACGAGTTCAGGCCTAATGTCGATAGTTTGGTCTCTGCAAAACGCTCTCAGCAGAGTGGACAGAAACATGATTGAGAGTCATATGCAGTAGGCTTCGTATTTGATTTTGATGAGAACCACAGTTTCTGATGTTTTTTATGTAATTAAATGACAATGTTGACTTATTTTAGTAAACTAAGGTGTTTTTTAAATAAACTGTCTACGTTTGTAAACAAACTAAACCTTTTTAATACTTATAAAACTAAATTTATTTTAGAATTAACATAGTGAGACTGGTGTTCATAAAATTTAACGAAAAAACAATCTGCGGCCCTCTGACTGACTGTTATTTTCCACTGCGGCCCACATGCTGATATGAGTTTGAGACCCCTGGCTTAAATTGAAGTTGAAGTTGGAAAATGGGCCAAAAAAGCTAAAAAAGTAGGGACCGATTTCTCGAAAACCGTCGGACTCTCGAAAAAAAAGAATTACAGATTTGAAATCAGTGAGCAAAACTGAATAGCTTTTATTATACTTATACCCCAAAAGATTTTTGAAAGTTCAAATTTGTAGACCTGTGTAATTATTAGAAATAAAATTAATTTTTGTATTCCCTTATTCATTTGTTTGTTAGCGTATAATTGCCAAATAATTACACTTGTATATATATCAATTTGCAAATACTTAAATTTTAATGTATATTTGTAAAAATGGTCATATTATGATGACCTTCCTTTCGATAAAAGAGACTTTATAAGCAAATTTTATATAATCATTCAAAAACTAATATAAACTTTTAAAAAGTGCAAATAAAGTTGTGTACGGGCTTTAGTTTTTTTAAGTCGTAAAGAGAAATAAATGATCTCTCTTGATGTTCATGATTGTTATTTAGTATTACACTTACTATAAGTCTCCTTGATTTCGAACTTACAATACTGTCAAACAGTTAATCCAACAAGATACTCTGACAGGGACCATAAGTGCTTGAATAATTTATAAGATGTTGAATTTAATATTGAATTAATAAATGAATATTTTATCAAATTTAGGTCATTTTTAGAAGCACTTTAGACCTGAGGAGCCAAGCATACACATATACTCCCACAATAAACACACAAATGCATCACAGTTCGCTTTTAATTGAGATCTACACAACCAAATCAGCCAGGGGCGATGTTCATTACACCAAGAGACACAAATCTTACTCCTCGTTCTGGAACATCACCAAGAAACACACTTACAATCTCTAGGAATTCTTTGTAATCGTCTCTTGGAATTTATGATTCAACACATTTCTTATCTTAGTACAATTAACAATTCCTCGTCCAATATCCTTTACAGGACACAGGATCTTTCACAAAATTCTGAACTCCAGTGTAATACTTTGTTGCCTCAATTGATGACCAATTTTTTTATTTTGATGATAATATTTGAAGCCATAGTCCATGAGAAAATAGGTGTGAAAGTCTTATTAAAACAGAGTGAAGCCCTATTAACTCAATTCGATAATGTATTAGGAAGATTTTTGGATAAGTCAGATTTTAAGATTTTTAGAGTCCCAATTTCGTTATCTACTTGTTTTTAAAAAAAATAAATCTGTCTATCGGCTTACAAAGACTAATACGAAAGATTTTTTTCTTTGTTCCTTCGACATATAGTATTTCCTCTACATTTCATTTGCTAAATTTCACATATTTTGGAAAAAAGACTCATTGTCTTAAAAAGAGGAGTCTGGACCTATTAATGGAGTTGCGTTAACATCAGTCAAAAGTTTTTTATGTACTTTATTAAAAATGATGTCTTATAAATTGTAAAAACCTTTTGTTTGGACTACTAAGATTTAGTGAATTAAGTATGCAATGGCTAACAAGAGCTTTGAGAATTTGGCAAAAGCGAGATCCACTTTAGTTTGTTTCTTAATGTATTTCATATAAGAATTAAATATGAATGGTAATCAAATTTTTTTTGCAATATTTCAATCGTTTGTTCTTTAATGAAGAAAGGTAGGACAAAGGGTGACTGAACAACTACCTTACGACCTTTTACCTCAGAACAACTATCCGGAAACATCTAGATTTTAATAAGCATTGTGTAGGATGAGATCTTTCACTACAACCAAAAGTGTATTTGGAATGGGTACAAATATGTGTCAATATGTTAGATTAATACGTATTTTTAAAAAAATCAATTTTGAAGTGAAGTGTTCGCAATTATTAAATGAATGCTGTTCGGAATCGTTGTACTTACTCGTGTCATTGATTTGTGAATGATTATTTAGTCATTGTAACCATCTTCAAGATTTATAATTATAAATCATTTTTATACGTTAATATAACTAAATACACAGGGAGGAGAGAAGGTAAATTGTCCTGGTGAAGACAAAATGTTTTTGGAGTAATAACCTGTAAAATGGAGGGTGAATGTTCTACAGGGCTCTAGAATGTTGGGGTAAAGGAATTAATAAGAGCATTGAATACATAGTGTAAAATGTAGCATTTGATGAACAAATTTAGCAGATGCTTACAACGTTATTATAGCTAGGAATGTAAATCATATGCAATTCGGGCGTGTTATAAAAAAAGAAAGAGAAAATCAACCTGGCAACCCTGACAATTCAATGAATGTCGAGGGGGGAAGCAGCTTGAGCTGTCATGACGTTTTACTGAGCTACAAGCTGCTATTCTCCTTTATATATACAACAATAAATAATAACATAGATGAGAGGCATAAAATTAACTGAAATTAATGTCAGGAAATTATATATTTTTAACTAATAATAATTATACGAGGACTTGAGCCCTTTTTGTTTACATTTTATTTGCTTTATTAAACTTAATGCATGTATTCCTTCATGCGACATCTTTACTATCAGGTAGATGTTCTCCCCTCAGTAATAAAGGAAAAATGATAACAGCTTCGGAAAACAAAAAGATCTGTTTGAAGAGTCAACTCCACTTTTTTATCACACGCCCGAATTGCATATGATTTTCATTCCTACTTATAGCTTAGTATAGTGAAAGAGTTACTGTGAACTTTTAAGTCTGAAGAATACTAAATATATTGATATTTCTAAAAAAAAAAAAAAGAAGTATGATGATGATTACGGCAGGAGAAAAAGTGTGGTGTCAGTTTGGGCTATAAATGAATTTGCTTCATATGGCGCCATTGTCTTAGAGTATTTAATGTATACTATCTGGAATTCCAACATATTTAGATATTGACTCTATCATGTAAAAAATAAATAAAGAAACGGGATAGCCTGCGCCATAACCACACTTTTTGTGTTGTTTAAATGATGGATGATAATTGATATCATAAGAACGAGGTATAGAGACGTCCTTGGACAAGTTTATCTCAATGAGGAAGAAAGTTTATCAACTATCATGCATCACATCATTACATATTTTCATACAGTTGATACAGAAAAAATCATGATTGGTATGAATATAAATAAATATTAATTTTTTAATACAGTCAAACCTAGTCTAACGGCCACCTGCTTTAAGCGTGCCACTGCATTAAAGAAGTCATATCCAGTTACTACGCAGGAAATTTATAACATAAATGCATTTATTTAAGCGTCCCCCTGAATCCCCGACCAGCGGTCACCCAAAATAAGGACTACCAATACAGATGAACCTGCTTCAACAGTCTCTTTTTTTTAGCGTTTACTGATTGTTAAATACAAAACTTCAGAAGCTGTGCGCTTGAAATAGAAGAATTAATAATTCCAGATACTCATATCCCGGTCACTCCAAGATGGTCTATTGAGTACTTACTATTCATATTTCTGTACAAGTCCGATCGTGTATAGTTCAAGATCCTGTAAATACATGCATCTATATGCAATCAATAAAATATTGAATCTCTCTATCTAGGAATGAATATGGCGATTTTAACAAAGCTAATATTAGTATGCTTAATTAGAAAAACAGAGATTGTTTAAACAAGCAGAAATTTAAGATTTTTTTTAGTAATGTTATCGAAAATTATTATTCATTTTGTTATATAAGTTTATATTGATTCATATTATAATTAGAGTTAATTTTATTCTAATTTCTGTAATATTTTATTAAAAAAGTTTTAAATACATTTATATTATTTGATACAGTTTAGTTTGCAGTTAATGCATTCATTGATGCCCAATTTTTCAGATCATACCTGGCTTAAGTGGTTACCTACCCTAAGCGGTCAAATTTTCTAGTTTTTCTTCTCTGGCTGCTGAATACAAGTTTGATTGTAGTAGCATCTGTGATATAAATTATAATTATAAGCTCCTAGATATGTTTTGTTTTATTAAATCTAAGATTGGTTTTAATGATTTATGAACTAATTCTCCTCCCAAGTTCAATTGAAAGAAAATAAATTTTACCAAAGGAAAAAAATAAAAAGTTATGCAACGATTATATACACACAGAAAAATATACAGACT
The DNA here is from genome assembly GCA_963680855.1 of Lepeophtheirus nordmannii. Classification (NCBI taxonomy): domain Eukaryota; kingdom Metazoa; phylum Arthropoda; class Copepoda; order Siphonostomatoida; family Caligidae; genus Lepeophtheirus; species Lepeophtheirus nordmannii. Next base: position 13,581,738 of record OY804525.1, read on the forward strand.
AGGCTGTTGGGCTAAGCTATGTAGAATGCAAATAAATGTGTAATGTCAATAAGAACTGAGCGTGGAAGGAATTTTGTCAAAAAAATGTTAATAACATAGCACTATTCTTTTAATAATTGCGAACACTTCACTTCAAAATTGATTTTTTTTTAAATACGTATTAATCTAACATATTGACACTATTCTTCGTTGACTGCTCTACAATCCCTATTTCTAATTTTTTTCCAATAACCCTTTGTAAAATACGCAAATTGACGTTAAATATTATAAAAATATCCAGCTAAATTATATTGAAGCTATAGTAATTGGCATTTCTACATTTAGTGGGAGGCACTTCCTTATATATGAATAATAACACAGGTCTACAAATTTGAACTTTAACTGAAGGCTTAAATTGAAGTTGAAGTTGGAAAATGGGCCAAAAAAGCTAAAAAAGTAGGGACCAATTTTTCTCGAAAACCGTCGGACTCTTGAAAAAAAAATTACAGATTTGAGATCAGTGAGCAAAACTGAATAACTTTTATTATACTTATACCCCAGAAGATTTTTGGCTGTTGACCAGTGTAATTAGGAATGTAAATAATATGCAAATGGGGTGTTCAAAATAAAAAGAAAGAGAAAATCAACCTGGTAACTCTAACAATTTGATGAATGTTGAGAGGAAGCAGCTTGAGCTGTCATAACGTTTTACTGTGCTACAAACTGTTTTTTCCTTTATATATACAAATGAAGACATCAATAATGAATAATAACATTATATTTACCATAGATGAGAGGCAGAAAATTAACTGAAATTAATGTCAGAAAATTATATATTTTTAACTAATAATAATTATTACGACGACTTGAGCCCTTTTTTGTTTACATTTTATTTGCTATATTAACCTTAATGCATGTATTCCTTCATGCGAGATCTTTATTATCAGGTAGATGATCTTCCCTCAGTAATAATGATAACTCAGGAAAAATGATAACAGCTTTGGAAAACAAAAAGTACTGTTCGAAGAGCCAACTCCATAAAATCTCGCAAGCGGCATTTTGCATATAATTTACATTCCTATATAGGGTTTCAAATAACAGGTATTTTGAAAGCATGCTTAAAAATCGCCGTTTTTTACATCTCTCATAATAACATAACTCTTTTTTGACCTGAATATAGTAGGGGACTGTTGAAAATCTCGAAATCAACCGAATTATGAATCCATCGTTTGATTTCTTGTATTCGTTTCCTTGTTATTTTATTTAGAATGAATATTTATTTTAAAATTTGTATCAATGTTGGAGATTTCTGTATGTATTTGGTCATCACTTTTCTTTCAGCCTCTTATGATTTGGATGAAAACAATGCTGTGAACTCCTGGCACCAAGTCGGTTTTATGAAATGACGTCATCTAGTGAATTCAGCAGAAGAGTAAATTTTAAAAGCAGAATTCTTCATTTATTTTTAAAAATCATTTGATTTGATAATTAACCTTTCTAAAAATGTGATTTAACAGATAATAGTTTTTTTTAATTTTGACACGTGTTGTATTTAGTTTAGTGTTTTAGAACTGTCGGCTGACATTGGAGTCATCATTTCAAAGGACCCAGATTAGTATAACAGAATGATATACGATAATTGATAACAACCAATAACAACTGTATGTGAGGGTACGCCCAGTCTGAGTACACAAATAGGCGTACTCATACTGCTCAATGATTGTAGGTATTTTAGCTTCTTTAGGGAGTATAATAAAGTCAGATGTAAACCAACCTTACTCTCATTACTGTCGTATCAGTATCTAACATTGATGGCAGCGGTATGGAACCCAAAAATAACCTCTGAAGACTATTAACTACCTACATTTATGGAACTAACTCTCTTAAATGAGTTTACATCCTTCATCTTTCACTGAAAATCCCTGACGAGGGAATGGTTATTGCTATCAACAATCCAATAGTCAAAAGCTCATACAAAATGGAAGGGGTAGAACCCTAAAAAGAGGGAATACTTGGAGCGGATACGGCAGAAGAAATATATCGTACAAGAAGAAAAAATATATACTACAAATGATGTAAATACGGCAGTGGAAAGACATCTCACTTGAAGAAATATTTACGTATAATAAATAAAAAAATAGTCGTGAAATACCCATACAAAATGGAGGATAAGAAAAAAAAATGTGTGAGGAATAATTGGAAAGAATACGGACCTAGAAACTCGTCGTACAAGAAGAAAAAATATATATTACAAATGATATAAATAATGGAAAATAGGAGTGAAATACCCATAGAAAATGGAAGATAGGAGTGAAATGCCCTATAATTATATTAAATGATGCGCCACCGTGTAGTGCATAAGGGGAATTTAAAAGAATATAAATGGAACTCCACGGTCATCCCTTGAGCCCGTGGATGCGAAGAATCTTTCTACCCTCAGCATCAATAATCAGTAATCACTCATAAGCGCCGGTACTAATTTACAAGATATTGACCAATTCCAATCCTCATCACAGTGAAGATTTATTCTGAAATAGCTTCACTCTTTTTTTCTCTTCTGACACAGATTATGCTCACAATTCAACGTAACCCTGTTTTTGGGTTGCATATAAATTAAATACTAAAAAGAAATGTGTAAGAAGACAAAGAATATATTCTTTCGTCCGCCATAATACTAAAAATTGCCTGAATATATATATATATATGTATATATCTTATATTAAATAAATATAAGATATAAGGATAAAGACATTGTACAAAAAAAATAGTTAAATATTATTTATGATGTTTCATTATCATTATTATATATTTAGTATTATGAGGATCTTTCTTATGCATTATTCTGTTTCAAATTTATATGTATATACATACCTACATATTATATATTTGTCAACTCAACAAGAATCCAAGTTTATCCAGAACATTTCAAAAATGAGTTAGAACTGCACTCATATTCTTGAAGACATTCTCTTTCGTTTGTATTAATAGTATATTTGGAATAATTAAATAATGACTCTGAATATTGCAACTTAATTATAGGAAAAAAATACCGGCCACAATTAAGAATAAAATACACCTGGTGTTTATGACTATGTTGTGACTATTACTATGATTCATGGTAAGCATGATTGCGGATTAAATGGTAATTCTTAATAGTTCTTAAACAGATGAGCTGGTTTTAGTTAACTACAACTAGATACATCTCTGGGTCTATGAAAACGATGGAAGTACTTTCAGGGACCATATCGGCTCCAAGTGCAATCGTAATATTTATTCGAGTTCTCTATTGGATAGACAACAATCCTAGTTATCTTGATTAAAACAGATACTTTATCCAAAACGGTGCGCAATAAGTCTAAAAATCAGTCCGAAATATTTCACTGTTATATTTATGAAGTAAAAAAACTTAAACGTGGATTTTCTCCTTTTCAATATTTATAAACTTGTTAGGGTATAGAATATCTATTATATTTTCTATTATTATATTTTCATTTTAAAAATTGAGAGTCTATATCAGGGGTATCAAACTCATTTCACATCGCGGGCCATATAAGACCCCTAGGTAGACGTCGTGGGCCGGACCATTAAAGTGAAAGCATACTTAGCTATAAATAACCAAAATATTATGTGTTCCCTTTGTTTTGATTTAAAGAAGAACAAGGACATTGTTTAATTTTAACAAAAAATTTATAGAACAACACTTTTACAAAACATTTCCCAAAATAGCACAAACTTTAAGTAAATGGTATCGAAAATTATAATAATGAACTTTACATGAGATTGCATGAGACTTATAAAGAAAGACTAACATTACATTGCACATTTTTTTAAATCACCACTATAAGTACTCATTTTCACAGTATTGAAATTTTGTATTCTTTTAATGGAAACAGTATCTACATCAGTGCTGTCCAACCTTTTCCGAACATGGGCCGGATGTATGAAAAAACGACGCCAGTGGGCCGGACTCACATTTCTAGTCTTACATTCTTTAATAGAACTACTTGAAATGGTTTGGATTCTGCGGGCCGGATTCTAAGGCTTCGTGGGCTTGATCTGGCCCGGGGGCCGGACGTTGGGCAGCACTGATCTACATGGTCCATTTTCAAGGACTTACAACACAATGCCTCCTGGTGTAAAAAACAGTGAAATGTCCAGAAACGATCTCCTCCATTAAGGACTCGTACTTTCTCTTTGAACCTTGTCACGACACCTGCTTTCTTTCCTATCATGGATGGTGCACCGTCTGTAGCCATGCTGATAGCGCGAGGCCAGTCCACTCCAATTCTGACCAGTGCAGCAACGAGAGTCACTTAAAAGAGCTGACTTTAAGTAAATTGAATTTATAGTGGCTTAATAAATATTACTTACATATTATTACTTCTTCCCTTACCCAATGCTTCCATAACATGTTAAAACTTAACATAGGGATGGAGCTTTTGGAGTACAGAGTGAGAGTTGAAACATATGATACTATTGAATTTATATCCTTGCTGTTGGTATAGATGGGGGGAGGGATATATTACTTGTATTACTGCTCCATGAGGGAGAAGCTTCAATATTTTAACAATAATATTTAAGAAAAAATATTATTTGAAACAAAATTCCACTAGCTCTAAGAAAAAGTCCAGACGAAAGTGCTCTGAAAAAGTTTTTATTTAGTGTTACTCTTTAATTAGCATTTTGGTGTTTTTTGATTTTGTTTTTACATCAAAATTTATAGCATTTTGTAAGGATTGTTTGGATTTATTTTGTGTATTATTTTATTTTTTTAATTTTTTCCATGATTTACATTGTATATACTTTATTTTGTATTTTTAAACGTATTTTACATTACACAACAGTCATCTATAAGGTGTAGTTTTCTCACCACTTGCCGAGGCGAATAAAGAAAGAATTATTTTTTTATTGAATTTCAAAAAAAAAAACATTTAAATTTTTGAATGGCACTTGATAATCAAATTTTTCATTATAGCATGACCTAAAAAGCATTTTGTTGGAAAAATTTCCCCATTTAGCAATTGCTTGAATAATTTGTAAAAAACAGACCATGAAAAAAAAGGGTCTGGGATTTTTCATGCAAATATGGTTTTTTTTTGTCAACAAAATGAACAGACATTATTTAAATAAATTGGAAATCAGTTCATACCTACTCTGGTACAAAGGTTCCGTGAATAAAAGAGAAGATATGTGTGTCCATTTATGTCGTCCCATTTTGGTCTTCTTCAAAATGGGATGTATGTATATACTAAACTTCAAAAATTCTCTGTATATATGTGTCATTTGTCGATTTTTTAATTTTTACTCCACATTATTGTTTTATTAGTGAATTAGGTATCGTATTAATATTATATGAATAATGGTCGAATAGTTAGTTGCGTATAATATTTATTAGGGTCTTTTTATTTTCTCATATTGTAGGAGAAAAGGTTGAGATATATACATACATAATAGTGAAGATTGTTATGTGTTTGATTTGTTGAACTCGAATTAAATCATGTTAAGCTCTAAAGTTACACTTACTATTTAACTATAAATAATAGTAGTCTTGTGTCTAAGACTTGTATAACTTACAACTGATTTTTGGCTTTTTTTGAGCTAATTAGTCTTATAAAATATTCAATGTTTATAGATAAAATATGTACTTTGGCCTAGATATATATCCGAAGCATATGGATGACGATGTTATACCTAGAGTAAAGTTTGCTCCATGTCTTTTGCATCCTATTTCGGAAACACTCTGAAGATTCTGAACAGACTTTCAAATTTTGGGACCTTTACATACAGACACGGTGGACATTTTTATGAAGTAAGAGATAAAGACAATTATATGTCTTCTTTTCTATTTAAAGTACTCTATTTCTCCTGAAAATGACTCTGTTTTTGTGTTGTAGATACTTAAAAAATACTTTGGATCCATGGCTCTGCTATGAAAATATTCAAACTTTTGATTTGAAAACAACAATGTCCTTACTTTAAATGAATATTTGTATGTACAAAACTATTAATATGAAGCTGCTGCTAGAATGATTTATAGGCACTAATAAGTTATTTATTGACTCTCGTTTCTTAGCTATACATAAGTAAAATAGTTTCATAATGAAAAACAAGCAAATTTAAAGGATATATGTATGTATGAGCCTAATATTTTATAATGCTTTGATTTGTCTTGCATTTTTATTATTATTACCGTTCTTGGTACTAAATATGTACCTATATTGTATGAATGATAGGCTTAAAAAGGGCACATATATGTTAATAGTAATACCATCTATAAGTAAAGTTGTGTACATACATAAATTGCAAAGGTATATCACGTTATTGTTCCTTTTTTCTCTTATAAATCAGGAGCAGATTTAAAAATAGTCATTTTTGATGAAAAAAATCTTATGAGGGGGGGGGGGGGGGGATGTTATTACTGTTTTAAATAAATACATATAATATATATACTATGAGGGAGGGACTAAAACAGCGCTTCTCAAACTTTATTTTATTCCAAAACGCATCAAATGAGATAACTAAGGCCCTGGGATTCACTTTTGAATAATTTATTTTTTGCTTTGGTTTACTTTTAAACTACATATATATGTACATAAACAGACATTTTGCCGTGCCCCAAGCTATTTTCCAGGGCCCACCATTGCACCAAAGAACATAATTTGATAATCACTGATCAATAGTGTAGTATTACCAACTAGAAACAGAAGAGATACATAATTCCATGGGACAAAGGTCATTTGAATACTTTAAAATCTGTTTTTGTCATATTTAATATTCTAGTGTATGAAATCAATTAAGAATATGAACAAGATATTATTTTAATGAAAGAGGCAACATATGCTTGTACGCATATGTACTCTTAAGTCCTATAGAAATCATGAAAAAAAAATATCATGTAAACTTGTGTGAGAATCAGTAATCAGTCAGTCATATTTGTATCTGTTATATGTACTTATCAGAAGTAACCGTGATTTCTCAATAAACTTTAAGCTACTTAACTCTCTCAATTAATCAATCATGTAAGCATACCATACAATCCAGCATAGCCTCTCAGGGCATCCTCCATTCTCGTTTTTCACTCATTGCCAAACGCCCATTACATATTGTAGCGTTTGCTGAGTAATAAAATTGGAATAATAACAATATTTAGTTTTCTTTTCTGTATTTTTCTTTTCTATTTATTTAAAGTAAGAGTAATTACTGAGTGAACAACACTACAATAGGAACACATAGGAGCTGAAAATATCCTTGTATTAGGTAGATATTTTTATCATTTCAATGCCATGATAAAAAATATATATTACGTCACATGGTTATCTTCAAAATAAAATGTCCAAAATTGTAGTGTGTATGTTTCTGCATGTAACATTTCAAGTTATATCAATAACTATATATTAACTGTCCTTACGTGTGTTGTAGTATCGTGGAGGACAACATTTGTCATAAATGTGTGGCAATTTCAGCTCAGGGAGATGAAAAAAATTATGAGATGTTGATATTGAGAGAGCACCTGCGGTAGGAATTGTAAATAATATGTGCTGTCGGTACGTAAAAAAAAGCAAAAATTAACACGGTAACCCTGACAATTTGATTATTGTTAGGAAGTAGAGCAGCAGCATCTGCCTTGATGTTTTGACTATTCATTTGAGACATTTATTCCCGTAATGACAATTGCTCTTTGAGAGGAAATAAACACAAATTTATGGCTCTCAGAAGGATTCTAAGTTCACTTGATTAGGTATTATATTGATTAACAGCTCTTAGAGTTACATCTACGTACATGAGTCGGATCGGGTTTTGAAGTTTTGTTGAAGCTCAGAAGTATCTCAAGTACTGAGGCAATCGAGTTACGGGGTTTTACTGTATTCAGAATTTGAAGTAATTGTTTTATATCGGAATATACTATTTACATAGAATTAAGGATGAGAATCATTCTATTGAACTTGTTCATTCTGAGTTATACCTTCATATATATATGTATAAGTTTTGTTTACATTAAATTCTTACCGGAGTTATTTGTATTTTAGCTGTGATATCAATTTTAATGTTGGTTTAACCAAATTGCCCCAAATATGAGACATGCTGTTATAATGATAGAAAAAGCTAGTGCATATTGGCATAAAGAAAAAATAAATTGATATTTATTGACTCTTAATTCTGTATTCAAAATCAAATATTTCCAACACAGCCTTTTTCATAATGTTTGAGAATAGTATCCTCTGATACGTGATCCTCTCAGTACTTGAAACTATTTCAGTATTGAAACTACAGGTACCACTGCTCTTTACTATGTACTCAGAACAATAACACATCAGAAAAAAATGATAGCTCTCCTTTTTTTTTTGATTGACCAATCAAGGATGCACCAACTTGTTCCTAAGCAACTCAGATTTCAAATAAAAAATATATCACTGAACACTTAACCCATTAAAGACCTTTAAATATTAAATTAACTACAAATAAGTATATTCTCATAAAATAAAAAGGGTTGAATAATTTAGAAGCTAATATTTGAATTTCAGAAACAGAGGTTTGATAATTCCCAGAGGGTACCAGGATTCCAAGGCTACGAACTCTTGTTTTGGATCCCCTTTAAATTTTGTGCCCTTCTATATCTTAAAAAAAATACTGCCCCAATGTAATTTTTTTTCAATAACAGAACGAGAAAATTTTTGAGACTATTTAAATATGATTTTGGATGATGATTTGATGAAATTTTAATAACTTTTTTTCCATACTTTTTTTTTTTTAGGAACAGAAGACTTTAAAATTGGTGCCTTCTCCATAGTCCCTTTTGTTTCTGTTTCCAGATATAAAATGCAATAATTTTGAAAAATACTATCTGATATGTAGTTAATTTATATATTATAAGTAAAATATTAATATTATTTGTTATATTTTTAACCCTATGCAATGAAAAAAATAATTAAAGATAAATGCATGGAAATCAAAATAAAGTTTGTTTTAAATAAATGTACTTTGTATCTACAATACACATGCTATTCTTAGAAATTCCATTAATGATCGACTTATTTTTTTGTTGTATATTTATTTTGTGATCAAAAATAAACAAATTTAAAATGTTTTCAAATTATGTGTACAATTACATTATTTAAATACGAACGATCAAGACTATCGTTTTGCTGTGTTTTTTTTTTAACATAAACTATATTTTACAAATTAATAAACGAATGATTTCCCTATAATATCAAATCTCTTCTGATCATTATTTACAATTGATTAAATTACGGTTGAGATAAATCCTCAAGAGTAGCATCAAAGATTGGATATATCATCTATGTTACTATAGTAAAAGAAAATAACCCCACCCCCCTTCCCTAGGATATTTACTTTCCCTCCCCCCCCCCCCTTTCTTACCAATATCATTAATCCCATGTTGCATATGTCTGGAAAAAAAAAGTACCAGAGAGAAGGACTGGAAGTATAATTAATTAACTCTGTTATCGATATCAGTATGAAATTTAATTCATTATTTCAAATTAAGTCAAATGTAAATATATGTACATCATAAACATTCCATCATCAATTTTAAAGTATTTTTTGAAGATTAAAGGATGTTTAAAATTATTCCAACTATTTTTTATTTATTATTACCCCTTGAAAGTCATTTTAACAAATTAGAAACAAATTAATTTAAGCAGCAAATACCATGTTTCTTTTTTCTTTTAATTAAAAATTAATATTTTTCAAGAATTCATTCATTCAATGTATAAAAATGAAAAGCTACAAATAAAGGGAAAATAAAAATGATTTAAATATTATACGTAATTTGTCGAGTGCCCCTAAATAAAACATCCTTCTCACATTGAACATAAAAATCAATACCGTAAAATGTAAGAAGTTTTGATTAATTAGGGATAAAAATATTGATGAAGAAGGTTGTATTGGATAAATACATTGTAGCTCCATGCTAGAGAAAGGATTTTCCAAAACTTTGGATTCAATGTGTAAGCAGGAATTTTTATATATATATATAAGGTGTATAATGGCATTAACTTACTGGGTACTCAATCTAAAGTAGAAAAGAGCAAAGGTATTCAATATTCATGTTATATATATACATATTTGTTTATGGAGCAGGTACAGCTTTTTTGGGTAGTCCTGACACTCATGAGCAAACTAGTGGCTCACACTTTAAGAAGTCTAAATATAAGAGCCGAATTCTGACTATGAAGATGAAATTAAATTCTGAGACCCTTTCATCCAAACCGTTCTTATCTTTTGAATTGCAAGGCTTAGAGAAAGGATTTTAAAGTACTATTAAAATACATATTTGAATTGACGTAATCGTCTCATTCTCAATAATTTTTTATTCATTTGTCTCACTATCAGAGGATTTGGATAATGACAAAATAGAAGTGGAGTGATATTTGATGATGATCTCGTATCAAAGCCAAACATTATTTATTTCTATTTCAAAAAAGTGGATTCTTCATATTAACTTCTTGTGTTGTTAAACTTATTTTCAGAAAAAAAAACACATCATGTCAAAGAATACTTTCATTAGTATCACTTGAGTTCACTTTTATAACATCTCAAAACGAAAGGAACGAAGTTGCAAAAATTTGTAGAAAAAGTGGTCTACTTATGTGCATTGTGCACGATTGTACATAACCATAACTCAGAGCATGTGTAAACTTATATGGCTTAAAATATCTAAACCACTGTATTTATTAACTAAAACATTCTCAGTAAATTGATATCAAGTATCACTAAAGAACTTTCTTTGGTAGGAACACGAGTCCATGGATGAGTAGATGGTTAGATTTAAACTAACTAGTCATTAGGACTCACAAGCTGAACCATTTCATTCATTCGTTTGATTACAAATATGTCTAGTGATGTGATTCTTGAAATCTTTCTTGTTTCAACTCATTCACAGCCATGCTTTTGGTGTTGACACCGAGACCAAAGCAACTAGAATAAAACTTTCCTTTCTGAAAGAAACAATAACAATTTTTTCTCTTGGTCTTAATCTTTAAAGTCTTGATTGGTGTCGAATGATATGTAGGTATCAAACAAACAAAAAAAAACATTAGATCTGTAAATGTTTAAATGGGTTTAGCCAACACCTGGAACAAGTAATACGACACAGAATTCAAAGGTGCATTCTTCTCAAGTTATAAATTGAGTAGATTTATCACTTCATACCTAAGATCAAAGTTATTGAGTCAGAGCAATATATTGGGATAATTGTTTAACTGGATCATATAATAAAGAGCAAACCAATGTAGAAAGTGTGTATTTATTTTGTGTGAAACCTGTATCTGGATAATTGTCCAGGGGTAGATGTCGTAGAATAATACTATACCTAGATACTTGTACTAATATGTATAGATATAATAAGTATTAGAACTCGATCGATATAATTGGTAAGCCAATTAAATATGCCGATTTTAGGTAGGCGTAGATCAATCGGGAATTGGCTAAAGTTACTGAGTAACACTGATATTTTCTTTTCTTTATGAAGCAGGGTCCAATTTTTTAAATCAAATAACGAAATTAAATTACCCCTCCCTGTAATTAAAAATCTATTGCAAACCTAAACGTGGGAAAGAAAAATATAATTACCCTGTTGAAATTCAAACCGAGTTAACAAGGGAAATATTTAGATCCTTTTTGTGAGGTACCTTTTTTATTAATTTGAATTGAACTTTCTTTTTTTTTAATAGATTATCTTTCTTATTTTAATATAAGAATTTGGAATTTTATTTTGGTGCCTCTTCTTTCACTCCACCTATGTACTGCTTCTGTCTGTTTGCCCTAAAAACTTCAAAATTAATGCTAAACACTTAGATTATTTAGTGAATAAATATAATATGTTTTCATAGGCAGACCTAAAATTTTCAAAGTTTCATTCCACAGAAGCAGATCAATTATTTGATTTGGCTAATACTTTGATGACCTTTGTTTTTCTCAAACGTAAATCAGAATTGACAGCATTAATTCTCGAAAAATTACTCATGTGAGGATCTATGTAGAGCACAAGGGAAGGAGCATATTTTAGGGTACAGCAAGTTGACAAATTTCAGAATTTACATGGTTAATTAGAAAAAAAAAGCATGAGACCAAAATTTAGCTTTTATTAAAAAAGTTATCAACGTCAAAACTCAAAATCACTATGACTGTCTCTCATGCCTTAAATTGCATATTGGAGGAGAAATTGAAGCGAGGAATATAATTAAATGACTTAAAAAAAACAATAATTTAGACTTACAACGACAAAAAAAAAAAAAGAGATATATATCTTTTATAACTAATTTAGAAAGTTATTTAATAATTTCTGAACAGGAGTTCTTTGTATCTTTTTGTGATTTATTTTCACTTAATTCTATTTCTATGAACCAATTCAGTTATTTTCTAGTAAATATAATTTTCTCTAGGGATGAAAGAAAAATGACCTTACTTTAAAGAATTATTCCTGCTAACAAACCTCCAAGGAGATAATGCTTTTATAAAAAGATAAATACTTTGTAGGGTGGCCACAGCTTTTGTTTCCTCTCACGGTTGAAATACTCTTTATTGAAGGCAAACAAGTTGACTGCTGAAGAAGATCTAAAAACGAATACAAGACTAGTAAAAAATAGAAAGTTGAGAAGAAAATACATTGTACATATTCATTCAATTGGGATAACACCGTCATATAATCAGTGTTGGGAAACGTGTACATACATAAAATAAATAAAATTGTATTCAAAATTTTAGGGTAGTTTTTTAAAAGATAAACTTTGAAAACCATTTTCTGCTCCTTATTGGTAGGTCCAAAATATAAGAAGATGTCATTTATCAGCTTGTATTAGCTTGTACATTTTCATCTACATATTAGCTCAAGAACATCTTTAAATATTATGCTAGTACCAATTAATTATTGATTATCAATGTTTAGTATATCTAAGTAATAAACGCCCAAAGTTAACAGATGGCAACAAGAAAAGTACAATAATATAGTTACCATATGTTTTTGTTTTTTTCCTTATTTTAAATAAATGTTAACAATCTTAAATTGGGGTCTCAAAAAAATTATTTATTGTCCATAGGTTTCTTTATATTAATCTATTTTTTAGAGCACACCTTTTTCAACTTCATAAAAAATGGACTTGAACTCAAGTTCAGGCTCGTGAAATACCCACATTTTTGCATTTTATAGATACACTATTGTTTGTTCACTCATCATTAAATTATATTATGTGTATATCGTATAATCTTAGTTTTTTTCGTATCGATATTCAAAAAATCCATATAATACTGTTTTTATGTATTTAACCTCTTATTGGTAGTTGTTGATCTTTTTTTTTTACGACTGCAATTGTAATTAATTAAAATTTTTTAACGATAAAAATAAGAAAGGACTAAGTGTTTTAAATGAATTATTATAATAAATCCTAATTTTCTTATGTCAATTTTAATTTCAATAATTTACAAAAAGAAAAAAGAAAGTAAAATGTCCCCAAAAATGTAGTTATTATGGTACATTTTCTTAGTTTAAATGTATTTTTTTAAAAATGTACTAAAAGTTATGACATGCTGGATAAGAAAATTTATTGCAAAAAAGTATGTATTGAAATTCATTTTTTTTCTTTTTTCAACAAAATATTTAGAGTAAGCAAAGATTTAGTAAATGAGACATATAATTAGATCTTGCAAATCTAAATTATATAAGATACATGGTTACTGTCGAATTTCTATGTTTCGATGCTCTGTCCTGATATGAAATCTCCTTTTCTATTCTTTACTGGAGATATGCTGGGGATGTTTTCCAAATGACGATTTCTCATAACCTACAAATAAAATGAGGTTTAATGAGTTTTTGCAGAGCAACCACACTATTGTACCTGTTTTCTTCAAGACAAACAACAAAGCCTTACGTTAGTTAAAATACATAGGACCAGCATAAAATGACTAACTAAGTCAAAAGTGGTTTTTAAAAGAAAAATATTGCATTAACTTTGAACCTATTTTTCTCAAAAATTATCTAGATAATGTAACAAAGTTATTTAAATTTATTTTCAATTCAACTACTCTGGAAGTATGGGACTCCTTCGCAATCAGACTCTTTACCCTTCATACAGGAGGTAACCTCTCTATGATATTTTTGCAATGATATAAGTCACTTGTGCAACCCTCTTGGTGGGCCTCTAAGTATTTTCTTTTAGACACCAATCCAACACTGACGGGTCTAAAAACCTAAAGTTTATTGGAGGATACATCAAAATCGTTTAATCATTAAAAAAAGTAAGAGAAATGATATTTATATATTGTTGAATTAAATATTTATGTCAGTGTAATTGAAGATTTATATTTACACCCATGGAAATGGAAAATTAAATTACAAATAATATGAAGTAAAAAGAAGTATTCTGAAAGAACTACATACTTGTTTGTCATTGTAAATATATTTCATTGTAAACTAAATATTATGTATGTATCTGTTCATTAATTTATCAATCAATAAAGTATCATTCAAATAGATGTACATATATTTGAATATGTTTTCTAAAGGTTCATTTGAAGTTCAAGCTGGTTTCTGTATATTTGAAGACATGGTTTACTTGAATATCATGAGTAACTGATAGAATGTAAGATATTGAATTATTGCATTTAAGAAAAATAAGTTCTACTATGAATGTCTGTGCTACCTATTTGAAGTCAATATTGGGTTCTTATTTTTTGATGATAAAATACTGAGTGAAACGACAAATCCTTCCACGTTTTGAATCCTGGAATGGCTGGTTATATGAAATAGAAGAATCATATTGCTCCCACTGATATACAACATTCTAAATAATATGTTCATATTAGTTTAATTTCAGACATTTATTCTCATTAACGCCATTTACACCCAAATATGGCAGAACCCACTTCACTCTTCTTCTGGATACCTATGTTTGTTGTTTTACTTCATATCCATGATACCTTTTCTTTCAATTTTGGTATATTTTATCGAAAACAAAAAAAAATAATTACTATAAAGTAAAATATATGTACATGGATCCCCTTTAATTCAAACTAGTTTTTTATGTATCTAGATAAAAAATTAACTATTGCTCTCAAAAAACCTTCTATCTTTTCCAAGCAATGACTGTCAACTTTCAAAATATGTATGTATACCCATTGAAATAATTGTTTTTCGCTGCAATGAAGCCAACTTAGTTTAGACACGGATAGAAAAATGCCTTATAAAAGCTTAATATTCTGTCAATCTGACAAATTCATGTAGATTTAATATGTAGATGTATCATTTCAAAGACAATGACTTTTAGTTTACCTCGATTATAATTTGTATTTTTAGACTGTAGAGTATATGGTAATTAAATTTGCTCATATATAAAATTTTCTATTATTAAAAATATGTAACCATAATATAATTAATTACATTGACTACAAAAAAGAAGGATAGAGTTTTACTTCTTAAGCCGAATCACATTCATGAGAATTTGAGCCTTTTGAATGAGAACAACACACTTAATAATAGTTTCATCGAATAAAAAGGGGGACGTATCGAGTTGCGAACCCCAAACACAACGGTTTGACAAGGCCAAGACCTTTTATAACTTTATTTTATTCTTTTGTCGCCAATTAAAAAGGTGTGTCTCACTCTCAAGATCCAAATCTCCGAATGGAAGGGCCAATAGAAAACAAATTGTCAGACAATCCTATAAACTTGGATACAAAACAAGGAATTAATTAAGGAGCTCACTTCCTTCACTCACAAAGTGGAATGAGGAAGGCCCAGGAAAAAATTAATTGAAATGAATTTGAGTCTATTAAGAAATCTCTATAAAGAGAGCATCTGAAGAAAAAGTCTTCAATAGCTCACCCTCTATTCAGAAGAAAGAGATCCGAAGAGCTTGAAAGCCTCTTAATGACTGATGATTTTTTCAAAAATTGAATATTTATTTATATTTCTTTTTCATTTTCTACAAATTATAATTTTTAATTTTATTATTTGTTATAAGTCATATACATACATATATTACAAATTTGACTATGTGGAGGTTTAAGAAAAACTATTTGTAGGTATGTACTATTGTGATAAGATGCATATATATTCATTTACTCACCTACAAATATCCTACTTCTTTATCATCATAAACCATACTTCTTAATTCAATATCATGAATAAGTTGTATATCTAAATATACATATAAGTCAAACTTTTCTGTTCCACTCCTAGTCGGATTATATTCTGTACTACTAAATTCTAGGTATGTATTCTCGTGTTTCCATTCCAATATTTAGAGAAAGAAGTTTCAACATTTTTATTGTATGTACGCCTGCCTCTTAAAATAAGTAATTTACTAAGAGTTTTGACATTTTGACAGTTATATCGAAGTCATTACTATTGATATATCTCAAATGTTCAGACAATCATGTCTACTCCTGGATCTAATCCCAGAGGATGAATCTCATTTGTTCTATTAGATTTTGAACATACCATTGAGCGAGTTTTCTTATTTTTGAAGATGTTTCATGCCAAATATTAACCATGAATTTTTCTAGATCGGAAGGAGCATCGAGAGGCTACGCCAAATTGCAGCATGTTTCTGAAGAACAAACAATATTTTCTTTTCAAAAACTATAGTTATGGAATGACTTCTTTGAGTTCTCTAATCCTCATTACAGAATGTGCACAATTCCTCATTTGTCTACTCTCTGGATTTATATTAATACAGTAGAAGCTTTTTTTTCTGTGGCAAAATCAATTCTGCTTGTGAATCATGAAGGGATTTATCATATCAGGCCCTGATTTCCTTATGATGTATTCATTGAGTGGTAAATTCAACCTTTTAGAATATCTTGCCACTGTTAGGTACTGAAGTTTTTCACAAGACTAGTTGGATATTCTGGTGTTTCAACGTCTCTAAATTCAAATAAAAGGGGAACAGAGGTTATTAAAGTTTATAATAGTTATGTTTAGTTACTGATTTTATCCATTTTAGGTGAAGAGAGTTTCAAGGCATGTTCAATGCATTTGGATTGAGAATCTTACCAATAGTTCTTAAATTGAGATCTCTATATAGTACGTTCCCTGGACCTATCCTTGAACTGAAATTTACTGGCTCATCTTGTACAAGTAGTGTGAAAATTCCTTACAAAATTAAAACCCATTACGTCGAAATTAGATGCTAAAAACTAAAAAACTTTAAAACTAAATTTAAAAAATTGGCGGATTTAATCGACTCAAGAATATATCGGTCGGGTCAAAATATAGATAACACAACAAAATATAAACGTAAATATATCAGATTGAATACGGAGCTCAACGATGAGTAAAAATTGAGCAATGATATAATGCTTAAGTAGGCCTCTTCAAATTATGTTATACAATTTTTTAGTATCTAAAACTATTAAATCTTACGGCTGCCTATAGTAAATATGAATATAATTAATACATTCAATTATTATTATTTAAGATATTGAACAAATATTTAAGTTCGAAATTATGTTTTTATGAAATATTTACTTTCCTATGTATACATTTCCAAGTCAATTATTAAATTTACTTTTTAATTGGGAAAAACTATATTATACTTAAAACATTTTAAAAATGTACAAAAAGCTGTATCCCTTGCTTTTTCTTCATTCATAAGGGATTTATTTTACATCAATAAATTAATTATTAAAGACTGCTGCCTGATGATAAAAAAACTATTTGCTGAGTTTAAATGTAATTATATGTTTTATTTTGACATTCGAGTTTTATATTAAACGGAAATACGTCTCGCATAACCTAGGTATGCAGGTTAAATTGAGAAACTATTTCCTCATCTATTTTTTATAATAAAAGAGTTCATTTTACCTTTTAAATAATTTATTAAGGAAACTTAATTCAAGTGGACATTTTATTAATAATTGAAATCACTTTTACACTAAAATTAAAATAAAATTATTTCATCCTTTTTTCAACTTAATAAATAATTATGCGCAAAATTGAATACAATATATATGTAGAAGTTCAGGTTGATCATCCGATCTAGATAAATGTTTAATGTAGTTTTGTGTACCTATGTATGAGATGAGTAACTAATAAGTCTAGTTCCTTTATATATGTCAATATAATTAGTATCGCACGAGACAACTACGACTCCTTCTCCCCCGGAGGGACCTCCTCCCGAAGTTCCCCCTCATTCGGGGTTTCAAGCACGTCCCATTTCAGCAGATGTTCGTTTGCCCCAATTTGACGGGGCAGATCTAGAAACATGGTTCCTGAGAACGGAGTTTATCTTTCGGAGCTACGGGGTACAGTCCAGTTCCATTGTAGCGATTCTTCCTGCACACGTCATCCATGAATTGCCTCAAGGAACGTTTGAGGACCAGTTAAAGACCTTTTAAAGGCCTCTCTCCTCAAGAGCGAGTCCAAAAAGCCCTGAACCTGGTTCAAGACAGGTCGCTTTCATCATCAAAAATGATCATCTCTTTCAACAGACTCCTGGACCCCGAGTTCGTGCCAGATTTGAAAGAGACTCGCCTTAAAGAAATATTGTTGGGATCCGTCCCGGAAAACCAGCGTGCTATGGCCAAAGCGCATTTGCAGGCCGACACTGAGAGTTTGGCTAGAATCTGTGTTGGCCTTAGGGAGACATTCCATTCTTCTTCTTACACAGACGTAGGAGTGACTTCTGCTGAAAATGCATCAAAAATCGAGCATCATGATAGAACGTATTCCCCTAGAAGAAAGAAAAAGAGCATCAGAAAGGAAAGTGAAAGGATTTGCTGGCAACATCAAAAATAAGGAGTGAAAGCGAGGACTTGTGCTGGGCCTCATTGTCTTTTTCATAGCCTCTTGTCAAAAAACTAGGTTTCCCATCCTAATCAGGATCTCCTTTATATCTGTGATGAAAAGCATTCAATCCCTTTTCTAATCGACTCGGGAGCTCAAGTTTTTATTCTCCCTTCTCATTTAGCTCCTCATCTCGTAGAGAAAACCCGTCTTCCACGCCTTGTTGCCTTTGGAGGCCAACGCGTGATCCCCATTGGAACGTCCAATTTGTCTTCTCGGATCATGGGTATACATGGACTTTCTTCGTTGTGGAAAAGACACAGCCCATTCTGGGTGCAGACTTTTTAAAGGAATTCGATTTTTGTATTGACATTCGACATCATTGTCTTTATCGACGCCCGCAACTAGAAAGTACAAATCTTCTCAAAGCTTTTCCTCTCTCAATTGAGTTGCAACCGAGGATTCAATCGACAATCCCTCTCAAATATGAGTACAGCGCCCTCTTTCGTTCTCTCTTCCCTGGATGTGACTTCCAAAGGCCGGCTCAACATTCCGTGACTCACCCTGCTATTGTTTCCTCTGGGCCTCATTGCTTTGCTCGAGTGAGGAGATTACCTACTTCTAAACTTGAATTTCTTAAACAAGAAATTCAGTCTCTTTTAAAAATCCAAGTCATTCTTCCCTCTTCTTCCCTATTTTTGTCTGCCCTACACATCGTGGAGAAACCGAGTGGAGGATACAGGCTGTGTGGAGACTTTCGTCGACTCAACCAAATGACGGAGCTTGACAGGTAACACCTCCCGAACATGAGAGACTCCTCTCAAGGCTTAGGAGGCGCTAAAATAATTTCTAAATTAGACTTAATGAAAGCTTGTCACCAAATCCCTGTAGAGGCTAACGATACACACAAAACGGCCATCATCACCCTGCTCGGACTCTTCGATTACATACATTGGCCTCGAAAACGCAGCGCAGTCCTTCCAAAGATTTATGGATTCCCTCTTTCGCTCCATGCCAAACGTATTTGTTTACCTCGATGACATTCTACTCGCTTCCAAGTCCATGGAAGAGCACAAGGAGCTCCCTTTCAAAGTTCTCTCCAAGCTCCAGGAAGCAGGGCTCCGTTTGGTCGGAGATAAATGTGAGTGGGCCATGTCTGAGCTTAATTTCTTGGGCCATAGAGGTCAGCAAGAGGGATTTCGCCGCTAGAGAGTCGAGTGGAAGCCATCAAAGGGCTCTTGCCCCCTAAATCACGAAAAGAGCTTCAATCCTTCCTGGGGATGATCCAGTATTATGCAGGATTCATGCCAAATCTTGCGCAGCAGACGGGGAAGCTCTATCCTCTTCTTAATAAAAAATGCTAAATTTGTGTGGGGAAAAGAACAGGGGGTAGCATTTGGAAGAATCAAGGCGGAGCTGTCCAAGCAAACACGGCTCGCATTTCGTTTTGATGACACACCTTTGGCCCTGACGGTGGATGCTTCGTTGAGTGGAATAGGTGCCGTTCTGGAACAGTGGGGAGATGAACGTTGGACTCCGTTTGCTTTCTGGTCTAAATCCCTCTCCTCGACACAACAAAAATATTCTGCCTTTGATCGAGAGCTACTTGCTGTCAAAGAGGCCATATCACATTTCAGATGGATTCTGGAAAGGGTCCATTTTACCGTTTACACAGATCATAAGCCTTTGGTGGCTGCGATGGAGGCACGGAACCCTTCTTGGACCGCAAAACAGTTATGAACATTTTCATTTATTTCTTAATTCCACTCTAAAATGGTCCACTAATCCGGCAAAATGAATGTTGTGGCAGACATCCTTTCTCGGCTGGTGGCTCCTGTTCGCTCGGAGAATTTTCCATTCCTGCGCGAAGTCATTGAGAACCAGCAGTCTTCCAATCCGAGGCATTTTACGGAGAAAAATATGGGAACAGCGTCACTCATAGGTTTCGACGAAGGATCGAATTTTAAGGCTATCGTGTCGTCGCAAGAGCTGCGCAAGAGCATCTTCAGCACAGCCCACGGCATTTCTCGCCTGGGTTTTAAAGCAAGACTCCGAGAAGTGGCGAAGTCATTTGCATGGCGGAATCTTAGAGAGGAAATTAATCTTGGGCGCAGGAATGCCTCGCTTGCCTACGCAACAAGCCAACGGTCCACGCTAGACCTACAGGCCCTACGCCTTTCGACCAGAGTCTGGATAGACTCGGGACTACTCATGTGAACATCGTGGATCCATTCCCTCCCGTTGGTAAGTTAAAAATTTTGTTGACTATCATTGACAGAGCCATCAGGTGGACAGAGGCACTCCCTAAAACACGTCAGCGGAGACAGTCACGGGTTCATTTTTCGCCAGATGGGTGTCGCGGTTTGGAGTACCTCAATCCATTCACTCCGATAGAGGGCCCCAGTTTACAGGGTCTATGTAGAAGCGTCTGGGGCAACTGTTGGGTTCGAGGAATTTGTTTACTGTGGCCTATCATCCGATGTCTAATGGTTTCCTTGAGAGATTCCACAGGACCCTGAAGACTGCCATATCCGCAAGGATGTGCCAAGAAGGGGAGTCTTGGATGGAGGTTTTACCCTTTGTATTATTGGGGCTTCGAACTGCCGTCCCTCCAGTACCAGGAGCAAACTTTTGCAACATGTCTTGGGTGTGTTCCGCCGTTTATCCTTGTCGCTGGCTGAGGCTCCTGACTTGCCAATGGACAGGAACCAATACCAAAAATTCCACAACCTGCGGCATGACCCTCCCAGGCTAATTCCCGATCCACCCAGACGAGTACGTTCAGCGTTTGAAACTCTCATAAACGCATCCTTCGTTTTTATGAAAGATATCCCATTAGGCCCACTCTGGCTCCAACGTACCTTGGACCATTCAAGGTAACATCCAAATCAGATCGAGCCTTTGAGATAGACTTCGGCCATCGAGAGGATTTTATTTCAATTGACCGTTTAAAGCCGGCTTATGGGATCCGGAACATCCTTCCATCTTTCGATGAAAACACATTTTAGACTCTGCCTCTCTCCTTGGTTATAACGTTTTTATTTATTTTATTATTTTTATTTATATCTTATTTATTTTATTAAGTATCATCGTCAGTGACCTCGATGCAGAGTCTAGGCGGAGCATTGTAGGAGTTCAGGTTGATCTTCCGATCTAAGTTAATGTTTAATGTAGTTTTGTGTACCTATGTATGAAGTGAGAATAAGTCTAGTTCCTTTATATGTCAATATAGTTAGTATTACTTTATTGTTTTCCGAATTCCTTTATATATACATATATACACGGTGTTAAAAACTGAGATATAGGTTTAATTTGAGGTTTCAAAACTTTAAAAAACTTTTTAAAGTACTCCTTACAGTTTAGATTTTAATTTTTTAATGTACAATTTTTTTGAAAATTTGGGTTTTATCTTGATCCATCGTGTTTTTTTGGTAACATTAAGAAAAAGTTCAAGAATGAATTACGGTATTCAATAGAGTTAAAGAAGTATGTTTCTTATAAGAAATCAAAAAACAAATTCAAATTATTTACTTATACACTATAATGTAATAGAGTAACATCTATAAAAAATGTTTTATAGACTGTCCGTGAAAATAAATATCTCATCGTTAAAAATGGAAATACAAATACTGGACGGAAGTAACTGTACCACGTATATTGCACATAAAACATTTATTTATTTGCCGATTTTCTTTAAAAATTGATGCTTGAAAGCTTATGACGCCTTATTCAACAATTGATAACTATTATCTAGGATAATTAAAACATATTTTACATAAAGTTAGATAATATATATTAATACTTTTTTGAAAAATGCAAGCAAAGTTACATGAATTTACTAAATATGGAAATAAAACTAGACTAAATACACTGTTTGACATCAATGAAAGTTTAATTTTTGAGGTACAAATTTTCTAAAGTGTCCAAATTAATGAAATGTTGCTAGATAAAGTGTAAATAAATTGTTTAGTGAATCACTGTTTCCATTTATTTAGTGTTGTTGATGAAAGCTTTATTATTTTTTGTGAATTAGTTGTCTACTGGATTGAAGTGTAGAGATTACATAAATTAGATTCTTAAATGTACAGATATGTATCTTGACAATAGTCTGACGAACGAGGGTAAAATTTTTACTCTCATACTTCTACTCAAATGATGTATCTTACTTAAGATATGAGTATAAAATAAAAAAGATTATTTTATGTATAACTATCTGCAATATGATAATTATGAATTAATCAAGTCAATTGTTAAAATTAATATATAAAAGAAGAATTTTTTTGGTAAAATGATATAATGACATCAGTCTAAATTTGCAGATATTTCATGAAAAAAAATATATAAAACAAAAATATGCAATGTTCAAATTTGTAGATTTTTGGAAGAAAAACTTAACACTATTTTTAGCATTTATGCTCTTTGATTTGAACTTTGGAAAATTCATTTTAAAATAGTAAAAATGAAGAAAAATTGCCAACTTATTTAGTGGCTTACAAATTTTAAATTTATTCCAGAACTTTAATTTTACATTCGAGAAAAAACCAACTAAAACAGATAT
The DNA here is from genome assembly GCA_963680855.1 of Lepeophtheirus nordmannii. Lineage (NCBI taxonomy): Eukaryota > Metazoa > Arthropoda > Copepoda > Siphonostomatoida > Caligidae > Lepeophtheirus > Lepeophtheirus nordmannii. Next base: position 13,605,017 of record OY804525.1, read on the forward strand.
TACTTTTATCAACAAATTAAATACGTGTAATGTCAATAAGAACTGAGTGTGAATCAAAAAACACAAAAAGCAGAAAAATCAATTTTTCTTTTCCTAGCTATTTTCAGTTCATTAAATAAAATAAGGCTATTCTTCTAATACGAAATTTTTGTACATTTCGTCAAAATTTCAAAAAATAAATATGGCATTATTGCCTAGAGTCTATAGTTTTATTTCATTGGGTTTTTTAGGAATGGGATGCTTCAGAAAATACGCAAATGTCACTCAAATATTTTTAGGACTAAACTTTAATTATATTAAGAAGTAAAATATTAGGTTGGTAAAATTAGGTTATTAACTTGCTGATCACAAATGACTCTCTTCACTTCATTCTTTTTTATTTTACAATGCCATAATCCCTCTGTTGAGAGTCTCGCTATGTTTTCCTCTAAAAATTCTCATTGATGAAAAATATATTTGATATCCAAACTAATGAGCATCCAGATATAACATTTCGTATTGTGGACGAGGAAGAAAGACAAAGAGTTGATATTTGTTTGAAAAGTGATTATTCTTGTTCTCTGGGATCCCGGAAAAGATTTGGAGAACAAACGTCTAGTTTTAAATGGTTAGTCGTGAATATGTTTTTTATCGACGAGACCAATTCTTAGAAGTATCTTCTATTTCTCAGTCGAGTCATTCTCCACATTCAATACTGAAGATGAGAGGCTGAAATTTGTTATTAGCGGACGTAGAGTTTGTTAAACAACATTTTCTATCTTGGCTATGGGGAGATTCATAGTTCTGAGACACATAAACCCCATATGTTTCATCAGCGTTACTGTATGAAACTCGATTATGAGTACCTGCTATCCAATAATTGTATTCGTTTCTTAACGTCCACATGATTGCTTTTTAGCATCGACTATTCTTTATCATCTATATCTTAAGAAATTGTGTAACATTGTCATCGCCACGGACTAATTTGAGAGGATATCTTCATTGAGGGCTCAATGAATGGAACTAGCTTTTACCCTTTTTATTATTACTTTTCTTATTAAAATTGAAATAATTTGATTGTATAACATATTATTCTATTGATAATAGAATAATATTATTTAGGAATAGAAATCAATTTCTTGAGGAATCAAAAAGTACGGAAGCCAGTTCTACTGAAATCTTAAATACATGGAATATCTAACTTCTTGATGGATAAATTAATAAACCTCATTTTAGTTTCATTACTTCTAATTGCAAACATGAAGGACAACTATATTTCATTTTGGAATAACGATTGTTCTTAAATATTTGTCCTTGTATTATTTGGTTATTATTAGTATTTATCCTGTATATTTGACTGTATCTAGATGTTGAACATATTAAAATGAAAAATGTGTAAACTAACAGCAATTTCTTGATTCTTTTTTAATTAACGAAAGGTTTCAATTTTAATACAGGGATATACTTATGAAGGGAATTGAAAAAGTAGTATTGCTTACATATTTGTCCTGTTTAATTCAGTTTTACCCAATAATCATTTAACAATTTACAGGAACCTATGTTCCTGTAAATTGTTAAATGATTATCCTTATGTTGTACATATAATACATCTATGAAAATTAAAACTTAACGTGTAATTATTTCCACAATTACATAATAAAATTTGAGCTAATGTTCTAAAACACTAAGCTAAATACAAAACGTGTCAAAATTAACAAAAATCATTATCTTTTCAACCGCATTTTTAAATAAGTTTATTATAAAATCAAATGGTTTTTAACGATAAATGAAGAATTGCGATTTTAAAATTTACTCTTCTGCTAAATTGGGAATCCTTCGTTTCATTAAAATGTGTCAAACTGTTTATCTTACTTAATTAAATTTTAATTACAACTATTACGCATTTTAAACATTCAGTATAAGGATAACACTACTAGATGATGAATGAGTATCAGAAGTTAAGATTATATTATATTAAGACATAATAAGGTAGATGACGGCAGAGACTAGAAGAAAAGTGAAGGGTAAATATATTTAGGAATCTGCAACATTGATACAAATTTTAGGATAAAATCCCAGTGGAGGACAGATGTTTATTAGATGTATTATTTGAAAATAAAATAACAAGGAAACAAATTCAAGAACTCAAATTATAAAGGAGTTATGTTATTAGTAATAAATATGAAGAGTAATAGCTTATTATGCCTCCCCCTAATTGTAGGAATGCCAATTACTATAGCTTAAATATAATTTAGATGGATGTTTTTATAATATTTAACCTCAATTTGCGTATTTTACAGAGGGTTAATGGTACAGATTTAGTAATAGAAATTGTAGAGCAGTTAACGAAGAATAGTGCCATGTTATTAACATTTTTTTTTTGACAAAATTTCTTCCACGCTTAGTTCTTATTGACATTACACATATTGTTGATAGATGTAGTTTATAAGTAAACGAAATAAACATTACTTCTAAAATTATATCAATTCCTAGTTTTATTATACATACAGAAACGGAAGTTTTTAAAATACTCGCAACCTCTTTTACTTCAAAACTATGAATGAAATAATTGAGGTTGATATTAAGAGATTAAATACTAAATCTTATAATATAATATAACCTTGTCCTAATCTAAAAGATTATATAATTATATAAAAAAGTATATTTATGAGAAACTCGAATATTTCAAAAGAAACTTAATATAATGTACGTAAATCTATGAACTTTTTGTTTCAAAGTAAGGAAGACTTGAGAACAAAAAATTAATAAATAACAAAATTTTAGAAAAATAAATCAACAAATGGAAGAATTTTCCTACATAAATTAGTTTTTAACCCTATTTCTGTACTAAAAAATAACAAACATCAAAGAGAAAGCTCCGTGTGGACATTTGAAAACAGTTCTATAATAAGGTGACATACCTTTTGAATGGTGTTTTTAAGGTACATATATAATTATTGTTCTTCATAAGTAAATCCAATCAAGTTTTTGCTTTTAAGCATAAGTCTAACATCTATGTACTTAACATTATTTTATCAAACAATTTGCCTACAAAAAATAGTTTACAACCATATTTCAATACTAAAAAATAACAGACATATACATATATGTATAAGAAGACATGTATTATTAACTTGTAAGCAAGTTCTTTCGTCACTCCTCAAAGGCCAACCCGTTTCACCTTAAAGCATACTGATGCAAGAAATAGGGACAATATAATATGGACTTTTGTGACTGATATTGACTATTTAGGTATTTTAAATCGATAACCCATTAATTGGTCGATTTTTTTAACAAATGAATCTTTGAGATCTCAGTAAAAATAATAGCTTTTTCTCATAACCATAACAAAGAAGATAAATAATTTACCAAGATTTTGTGAAAATACATTTTAAAAGTACTTTTTCTGAAATTTTCATAATTGTAGATCCTAATAAGTATGTTCAAATTTTTATTGAAAATATCTCTAAAAAGGTTTTAGTTTATTCCATTTTGTTTGTTTTAGCAGTGGTTTTTTAGTTAAACAAAAGTGTTTTATTCATTCTTGTTAATGAAATTTAAACTTATATTGTTTTGTTTATTTTAAATAAAATTTAATTCCAGTTACATAAAATAACTGATTTGTATATTGATTAATTAGATAGAGGTACAAAAAATAAGACAGATTATAGCTTACATGTAAGAGCTTTTGAATACAAATGGATGCGTGTTGGGTATATTAATTTTGCAAAGTAAATAAAAGTGTTTCAAAAATTTTAAAAATATAATGAAAGCTCTTGTATGTATGTTCAGAAACTCTGAAATGGTTCAAGTTGGAATGGAGAGCAGTAAGATACTTAAGAGAGATACTTAAGCTGGCCCAACTAAAATGCATACAAAACTGAGTTAAAAATTAAACCATCGAGCCTTAGTTCGAATCATTCACTGATTCATTGCTCAGTAGATAACACCACCAAAACCATGCCTCCCATGCCTCCACAAAATAAAGTTGTGAAAGCCAACAAATTTTCTCCCAAGTACCATGTTGGGAGAAATAATAAAAGACAGCAAAGACGTAAAGAAATCGGCTCAAGTAGATACAACACCGATAACCGACAACATAAAACCTCATCATATTCATCTCCGTCCACATCGTTAATACTTGGAGGGAATGTTTATTGGCTAAAAAAAATGAAGTGGTTCCAAATCGATTCAGGAGCCCTCCCAGCCCTTGCCAGAACAAATTGGAACTACGGCTGATAAGAAATCTAAGAATTAGGCTGAATGGAAAGGAAAGGGAAATAAAGAAATCGAAACAAAGTCATGCAAAGCCCCTCTTGTACAATTTGATATTCCACTCTATGACCTAATATCTCAAGAAGCGCAACCTTTCCTCGATCCCTCATCAAATGAATACAATTGAAGAGATTATAAAGCCCTAAAGGGTACATACACCAATAACCATAGAGCACGAATCACGTTGGTAAAGAATTTGATTCCAATGTGTCGTACGACTACTGTCAATGACATATTACAATTTCAAAGACAGTATTCAATATGAAGTTTGTGGGATTCGTTTTCCTAATGAGGAACAATGACTCAGAAAAAGTCATCTTCTCCAAGTTGAAGCCACAAGATCCTAAAAAGATCACAACGAATGAAAAACAAGTTGGGAGGCCCCCTCAAGACATTATGAACTTTGTTTAGAACAATTTGACCACGAATATTTTGATCGAGACAAGGAAGGTTGGTACTTTGTTAGTGCTATGGTAACAGAGGATGGAAGTACTGTTCATCCTGGAGGTTTGTAATATTCATATTTATTTATTGTTGTCTACCTTAAGAATTACTGTGATAATAATTATTTATAGTTTCTACAAAACTTTATATTTGTTTTTTTAAAATATATTTATATGTATGAAATAAATATTATTTTTATTTATTAAAAAAATGAGCCTTCATCATTCATTGAGTTCTGAGAAAAAACTATAAAATTTCTAAAGAAAATGTTTAAAAAAAAAGAAATGCAGTGCTTGTTCCATTTCCATGTTAAAATTGATCAGTTAGATAAAAGTTTTTTTGGGGAGGTATTTTCTTGAATTTATTTTCAAGTTTTCTCATTTGAATCGTTGTTCCAAAATGAACAACATTTTGTCACTGCTTGAAATTATTAAAGCAATGAAGAAAAAGTGAAAAAAGTGATCTTGGCCAACAATTCAAGAGGTATATTACTAGGAATGTAAATCTTATGTAAATCGGGCTTGTAATAAAAAAAGAAAGAGAAAATCAACCTGGCCACCCTGACAATTTAATGAATGTTGAGGGGGGAAGCAGCTTGAGCTGTCATGACGTTTTACTGAGCTACAAGCTGCTATTTTCCTTTATATATGTATTCAAATGAAAACATCAAACCACAAATATTACAATACGTTACTCCAGATTCATTATTATATTCACAAATATCATTAACTCCATTCTCCTCAATGAATGATATCCATTTTTTAATTTTTCCTTTGTTCCTCTCCATGATATAATCTTTGCAGACTGTTCTTTTCTTGTAAAACATTATGTTGAGGTAAAGATGATGTTACCTTCTTAAGGGAAAAAAAATGATAACAGCTTCGGAAAACAAAAAGACCTGTTTGAAGAGCCAACTCCACTTTTTTATCACACGCCCGATTTGCATATGATTTACATTCCTAATCATAATATTGTTATACTTCTATAACAAGTTTAATTATTTCTATATTTTTAGATTAAAAAACTTTTAATCTAAAAAAATATTAAAATATAATCTAAAAAATATACGGAATATAAAATATAAACCTAGCTCACGCAACCCATTGAAAAGTTTGTAATATATAGCAATGTAAATCATATGCAAATCGGGCGTGTGATAAAAAAGTGGAGTTGGCTCTTCAAACAGGTCTTTTTGTTTTCCGAAGCTGTTATCATTTTTTTTCCCTTAAGAAGGTAACATCAACTTGTAGCTCAGTAAAACATCATGACAGCTCAAGCTGCTTCCCCCCTCGACATTCATCAAATTGTCAGGGTTACCAGGTTGATTTTCTCTTTCTTTTTTTATTACATGCCCGAATTGCATATGATTTACATTCCTAATTATGATATCCATCAAAGATTTTTTGCTCTAAATTTCCATTCACATGAACATGTTTTGAATATTAGATCGATTATTTTAGTACTATGTGAATAAATGGTACTAAATTTTAGAAAAAGAAGTCCAAACATTTTATTTTTTTTACCAATGTAATGTCCTATAAATTTTTAGAAAGAGACTTGTTGCTCCCGTCATAACAGGATCGAAATCGTTGGTTATAATTTTGTAAATTTTTATCATTAAGTAAATTTTCATCAAAAATAGAAATAAACATGATATAAATGGTCTTTTTTTCTGTATTTGATGGTATAATCTTCTTTTTATGCATTTAATTGTTTTATTTTAATAGCTAAAGATGCAGATCTTGTGTAAGCTTTTAACTTCAAATTCGAGTCAAGTCTCAATCTTTTGAAGATCAAGTACTCGTCAAATAAAGCAAGTCTCAAGTGCTTCATAGTAAGTCCTCTTCATTCAATATGTCTTATTTTGTTGATAATATTGTAGTCAAAGTAACAAAATATCATGACGTGCCTTGTACCTTGGGCACTTGCTCTAACCATCCAGATAACAAAGTAGTTGGGATCAAACAAAGAAATATATGTCTATTAATGAAATAAATTGATTAATAAATTAATTTTAGAAAGTTAGCTACAAATATTTAACATTATTTTAAGAAAATGTTATATGATGAAAAGTTGCTGAAGAAATCAAACATCCTAAACAGTTGATAGATTGGAGTCAAACCACTTCTGAAATATAGTTTGAAAATTATAAAAGGATATTTTTTGTATTGAATTAATTAGTATTTTCAAGCTTATGCATGCTGTAGGATTTCAATCCAAGTTTCAACAGTGTGTTCAAAATACATATTATGTGTATTTGAATAGAGTTAGAAATGAAATTTCTGAGTAGTCATAATGGAACCTTACTAAGAAAAAGAGAAAATGTAACATAAAGTTGCAATGTTATTCCCTCTAGAATAAAATACATTTACAAAGATAAATCTTTACATAACCGAATAAGCGAGATTAATAAATGATATAATGCTAAATCCGAGCATGAGACCAAGGATTCCACCAATTTGACCCAGAAACTTGTTCATAGTCATTCTTAAATTGCATATTTATCAAAATAAAAATCGACCATAGCAATATCAGTGTGGTAAGCATTAAAATCATTAATATTTTCTACATATTGATCAAGATGGGTCTTCTTCCAATATACTCTTAAGATTCTCTATTTAAAATACCCTATTTATTCTTTTCATGAGTGAAAAATTCACCGTAGTTCCTTTCACAGTGAGCAAAGCCAGTATTTTGAAGAAAAAAAAATTGTGATTTAATATTTGGTCAATAATATTGTCTACAACTCCCCCCCCCCCCCCCCCCAGGACAAATGGGTTTACTTTTGTGACCATCAATCATAATGTTTGGCGTTCCATTGAAAAGTAATGCCCGCATCAAATTAGGAGAAGACCTCGGTAAAATCCTTTTAAAAGTATAAAGTATGTGTATAGGTATGCAATATTATATCAAATGCTTTACTAAAGTCTATTGCGATGATTGCACCAAATTTTTCCCTTAGTCTTGTTGAATCAATTGCTGTTTGAATATTTCTGGTGACAACAGCAATCCACCGATTCTTTAAAAAACCTTTTTTCCCAGATCTCAATTTTTGGTTGAGTATTGGTTAGATTTGTTTTGCACGTACTACTGCCAGGATCATGTCAGATTCGTTGAGAATAGTTAATGATTGCCAGTGATCTATTTTTGAACCATTTTCCTTTTTGAATACCTATGAAATTCTGCCTCTCGTGATAGTAAATGGAAGTTTACTTTTCTTTTCCATGTGATTGCCAAAACTGAGGAGATATTTCATAATTTCTTGAGAACAGAGAGTAAATATTTTACCGTTCATGCTGTCTGGTTCTGAAGCTTTGTTATCCGAAAAAAAGAGTTTACTTTATTTTGGCCTTTGGAAGCCATTTCTTGAAAAAAAAAATTGGAACAAGGCAAGTATCGATTCCAAATTAATAATTTCTTTGTGCTCCGTAATTATTTTTGTAATTCTGATATTGGAATACTCTTTCTTCTTTTTTAGATTTCTCAATCTATGAAATAGGGAGCTTTCAATTTCTACTTTTCTTATCATTTCCTGCTCAGAAATTTCAGTAACTCGGAAGGTTTGACAGTATCAGTTGTTAATGCTTGAGTAAATAATGACACATCTTTCATTATCATTTCAATATCTTCCTCCAGCTTTTTTCCTGTTCCCTTCTTTTCACCATAAAGTATAAAGTAATGTAACACATCAGACAAATAGATGCATGTACCTTGATTGTACCAGGAACGATTCTGAAAAAATGCTTTTAAAATCTTTTGAAATAATGATAATAACAAATATTCATATTCTATACCTTTATAGACTAAATATTTTTATAAGGGTACAACATTATATGTACGTAGTTTTATTCAAGATTTTTCAAACATTTTCACTTTTTTGTACTTCATTTCAAGAGGGGCCCCTTTGGAATTTGAAATGACTCATTTTTAATAGCAAATATATATTTAAAGCTGTTGGTTCAAACTAAACAAAATTTGAGACATACCCACTTTTTTTACGTAAAATACATGCTATATTAAAGACTCAGAACAGATCTGAAATATTACGATTTTCTGCTATATTCTATATATTCTATATTTCTGTGTTTGGATCATTTTAAGAGAAATACCAAAGATTAGATAAGTTCTTCAACTCAATTTCATTTATTTTTAAATCCACTTAAACCCTTGTTGATTCACTCAATCTTTGGAATATGTAGGCTATTAGTATTTGTAATATGTTCGACCTGTGAGGAGTACGAGGTTCCACCCTATATATATGGTGCATGTAAAGTGAGAGTTAATATGACTCTACCCTTTCTCCCAATCTCTTTTCTTTTGTTCCATTTACTTCTCTTAGTTTCAGCTTCTTGGAGGACTCATTTGGAAATGTCATGCTTGATGGACGACGTATATGCATATATATCAATAGTTTTCTTGGGGGTTATGACGTGTTCTACTGAATTCAGAAAGAAAAATTCCATCTCTCGGCTACATCCATCAACAACCAAATTTCCCTCCCAGGCTTTCTTTACTAGTACTATCTAGCCGATGTATATATATTCACCTTAAACCAATTAAAGACTGGTTTGTATCTACAATTAGTATCGTGCTTTAAAATTTTTTCTTTATTAAGTTGTATTAATGACAAAATCGTCATACTAACTTGAATCTGAATATCCTCACTCTTGGATGGAAAAGAGCAGTAAAGTTAGGCAAAGAATTCACTCAGGAACGGGATATATTTGAAGTCGTATGAAAGAACAGATTTTTCTACAAAATTTACCTATTCATCCAGGAGAAGAAAACTGATGTTCAAGCTACCTCATTTTAATGTTTTATACCTCATTTTAATGTTTTATACCTCATTTGTATTTTCATTTATAAAATTAACTTGATTCATTTGTAATTTTTCATAGTTAAATATAAAATTATAAAAATCATTTACTGATCAAGTCTATTAATAACTTTTCAATTAATTATATCTCCTCAGAGCGCTTCCTCCTCAAAACAATTTTTTGGACTCACTAAATTGCTATGTATTCATGTACTAAAATTTACTTATTTCTTGCAAGTTTTTTACACTTAGTTTTTTTAGTTATTTGACAAACATGACCTTTCTTATTTTATTATTTTGTGGTTGTGGAATTAAATAAATTACATTCGTTTCATTATTTAATTATTGTACATATATCCTTTATCAAAAAATTTTGAAAAAAAAGAACAGAAAAAATAATCCACTCAATATCTTAAATGTAAGTAAATACTACTTTCTTCAGTATAGCATACAAATAAAATTTCGTTTCCGACCATTAATTAATCTAATGAATGAGTCATATTTTTATAATAATAATAATAAAATAAGATGTGTATTTATCTAAAATATTTTTCATACTCTAATATATTTTGTGTCTTCTTCCCCTCATTTATAATTATGATTATTTGTACACTCATTTTAACACGAAGCATACTCGTATATAACTTTTATTACATTTTTTTGAACCATTTAAACATAATTACAAATTTACATACGTAATATGTATCTTTAGACATTTTTCTAAGCAAAAATACTTGCTTTGAAGGAATAAATGAACAAATATATTACATTATGTTTTTTTTTAAATACATTTATACATAACAAATAAAATAACATAAATCATAATATTAATACCAATCTACAATCTCCTTAGAAAAAGAAGAAAATCAATATACCTAAATATAGGAAAAGATTTAATCAATCAATTCTCATATCTCTTAAATACTACTTAGACCCATGATCCTTCAAGGCTTGAAATCCAATCTCCCTCCCTTAATGAAAATATTACATTATTATGTACATATACTAGGCATATTGAATATATTACGTATTACTTACCAAGATATGTATGTGCAAAGATCAAAGGAATATTTTTTTTCGGAAAATGAATATCATGATATATTTATCTGCAAGTGTACTTTTATATCAAAAAATAAAAAGGATTGGGAAATTTGTCGAAAAGGCTAAACTATGTGCGAAATTTAAATCTTCCATTTCGAGAATGTCTCCTTTTCCTCTTTGTGACTCTATGTGTGTGTTATACAAAGAAAAGTAATCAACATTTGAATGTCCCTTTTTTGGCAGGTATAAATATTTGTCTTGTAAGTAAATATGTTTGTAAGCTGAGTCACGGGATCAATTTTTAAGGATATTGTTCTCATCTTGGTCTTTGAATCCTCAAAATCTTTCTCTATAAACTCTTGGTTTTGGAGTCTATATAAATCAAGATTAATTTTTTTGTCTCTCTTTTACTCGATCTCTACAAGTCTTGCTCTCAGCTAAAGTAATATTCATCTCAACAGGAATTTAGTAAATAGAAATTGACTGGTAAGGACTTTTTGAGATGAATATTGATTCTTTTGGTGGGAAAAACACTACATAATACTGATTGATTTCTTTGATTTTTTTTTCTTCAAATAAATTCTCAGAAGCTCAGTATATAAATTATTAATCAAAATGTCAAGTATGGCCACTCCGATAACTGTATAAATAATTTCTGAAAAGTCCATTCATGTAATTTATACTACAAATGTTTTTTTATTTTATTGATGACTGTTTGACATGCCGGGGATTTTATATAAATTTATAGTTTTTTTGATATAATAAATTATAAACTTAAAATGTAATGTCACGTGTCTTTAAGTGATTGGCAGGATAAAGAAAATTAAGTAAGGGTAATGGAAGAAAGGGATCCTTCAGAATTGGCTGCACGACCATGTCTGGGATTGCAAGGATTAAATAACTTTGAAACATTTCATCTTATTTTTTATGGGGAATAATATGATTAATCAGAAAACTTTGACTCATTAATATTATTTATCCTAATAAAAGCAGATTGTAGTCAAGGTAATACCTCTAATAACATATTGAATTATTGATAATTAATTAATGATCAATACAGACTTGAAAAACGAAGTTCATAGTTATTTAGTTTAAATAGCTTTTGATAACTTCACGTGTTTTAATAATTCATAGAAGTTCAACATTTATATTGACTAAATATCATGAACAGTTTTTACACCATTATAATAGCAATACGAGCCAATGATAACAGCTGTAATAATATTTAATTTGGAGCAAAGGATATTAAGTAGAGATCTCTAATTTTCTCTTTTTTTCTTCAAACTAATATATATAATACATCAAATAAGTGCAATTGTATTACAACTTGAAAACGAATGCACTTAGAATGAAATAGGTTTGCATCAACTGTTATCTTCATATAGCGTATACCGAGACTACTATAACTAGTGTTTACTCTATGTATAGTGAAATGTTTACTAGGTGGTAATAGAAAGAGTATTTTCTATTTTCCAAAGCTGCTATCATTATTTTTGTCTCCTTGAGGAGAGAAAATGTAGCACTAATCACGTATAACGGATAATACAGACCGTCTACAAATAATAATAATCAATAAAATGTTCAATCGAATGAACTTAGAATCCTTGATGTTATATAATCTTTGGAAAGGTATGAATTAGTGTTTATTTATTTGTTTGTTTTCCTTCACAAAGAATCTCTTCCCCAGTACATGGGTAAGAGGATAGCTGATTTAATAAAAACGTCATGACGCTACTCTTACCCCAAACATTCATCAAATTATCAGGGTTACACTGTCAATTTTTGCTTGTTTTATTTTGGTTTACAATCTGTTAGAGCTTAGGATTTTCAGCTCTCCACACAACATCGTTCCCATGGATTTGACGCCTCCAAGTATAATATAATAGTCTTTCAAAGACACGAAAATTATGTGTGTATATTGGCTGCGCTGTTTCTTTCTAATTATTCTTCTCCTGTCCTTTATTAAGCCTCTGCTGCTTTACTGAGGTCTTTGAGAATCCCAGTTTTTGAGAAAACATGTAAATTTTCTCGTTCCCCATGTGTTTTTTCCCTTTATTTGACGTAAGGCTCTTATTTATTTTCATTATTTTATTTATACATGTATAAGTGGTAATAATGTGGTTTTTCCATGCTTTTTCTCAAATATTCATTATATTAGTTCATTCATATCGAGGAATTGTAGAAAAAGAAAATACTGAGTATTGCATTAATAATTGCCTTGAATAATATTAAAATGAAAAAAAAGGAACAAAAGAGGAAGTAGATAGTGACTACAAAACCTTTTTACAAATTATACAGATATTTATTTTTTAAATGTGAAATTTTTCATCAAACTTTGCTTCTAACTACAAATATATTAGATATTTTCGTATTGTATTAGACTAACACAACTACCTTTGTTAAATTGATGGCCATTGTAAAAAATATGACATTGTTTACTTTGTGTTACATCCCGAATAAATATTTTTATGTAAAAATGAATGATGAGCTACAATGTTTGAATATACTCAAACTGTTCATCAAATCTCATACATTGTAAGGAGAAACCCTTTCTAAAAATAGTCAGAGTATGACTTTACGAGAAAAGCTCAAGATAACGTTTTCATGTTATGATTTAAAGGGCTTTGAAATTTAAAGCTCATTTTTACTTATATAAATGTCACAATGTAATTTTTTTGAAGCTATTCTAGAAAAAGTGATGATAGTAACTCATAATATCTTGATTAAGATTGTGAAATATTTCTTCATTCATTCAAGTATGCAGTTTTGTAAGAAAAACAAATAAAGTTATTTGTGTAATGACACATTGAAAGCACATTATTCTAAGTTGTTCTAAAGATATTTATAAGCTATATTCTTTTTTGCTTTATAAAAAGAAAAGAAAAAGATATAAACACTAAATCTACCAACTTAATTTTGATTAAATATCCCCGTTTTTTAATTAAACTCATATGTTGAATCAAAAGAATCGTCTTGGACCAAAAGGAACCATACTGGCTAAAATACCGAGTAGTTAGTTTTGTCATCATCACCTATTTAAACGATGTTGTATTAGTCCTTTTATATGGCTTTGCGAGAACAATAATAAGTTAAGGATAAAAATGGTAAAAAGAGGAAATTTTTTGAAAACTAGCATGTCTCAAAAATGTCATATTCATAAGTTTTTTTTTATGTAAAAAAAAACCTCATATTTTTATTAAGGAAAAAAAGGGATATCTGGCTTTTTAGATCAAAATACAGTTAAACTTGTATTAAGCGGTCAGACACTGGAAACCGATAAAAAAATGACTGCTTAGTGCAAGTGACCTCTTATACCAGGAAGCCTTTTTTAAAAAAACTATTATGGAGAAGATAGGACCTACAAAATTACATAAACACCCAAATAAACAGTTTCTAATGATAAATATGTATTTAAAATTTATTTATAAAATATACCCATAATTAGAATAAAATTACCTTTAATTATAACATCAATATATATTTATTTTACAAAATGAAAAATAATTTTCAATAGCATTACTTAAAAAAGTCTGGAATTTTCGATGGTTCAAACTTATTAGCCATGTAAATATGTGTCATCTATTATTTTGAATTAATTACAGTATATATCTAGCATACTAATATTTCTTCCATCCATTAAAAACTATTTAAATTTTAATAATACATCCCTAGCTTTGTTAAATTTTTCATTTTGATTCACAGAGAGAAAGATAAAGAAAAAAGTGTGGGAAAAAATATTCACTTATATTTTATATATTGCGACTGAAAGATCGGAATTATACCCGATCGGACTTATATCAAAAAAGAATAGTAAGTACTCATCATACGGAGTGACCAGGACTAGAATTTATTATCAGGGATTATTAATTTTTCTATTCCAAGTGCACAGTTTAGGATATTTTATATTAAACGGTCAGTAAACGCGTAAAAAAAGTGACCGTTGAAGCAGGTTCATTACCTGTATTGATGTGCACTATTTTGAGTGACTGTTGGCCGGGGATTGCAGGGGCACGCTTAAAACAGTGCATTTATGCTATAAATTTCGTGTGTGGGAACTGAATATGACCGCTTAGTTCAGTGATACGCTTAAAGCAGGTGTTCGTTAGACCAGGTTTAAAAATAGTAATAATAAACGCTTAAAATAGGTTAAAATGAGTCTCAAGTGTACTGAAAATAGATCTATTGGATCCAAATTATGCCTCACTAAGCTATGAAACACATACACGAAAAATCTTTATAATTGATTGTATTTCTCAACCTTTTCATCAAAAAGAGACAGAAAAAAGGACCGAAATTATTTTGGACTTTGAGCTCTCTCTCTACAACAGGTATCATGAAAAAAGGATTGATAACGAAAGGAAATGTCTGACATAATGCTATGAAGTTTAATTTTTTTTGTTTGTAAATGTTAAATAACAGGCATACGTCATATAGTATTAATCAAATTGCAGTAATATTATAGTTATACATATTATACAAATGTTTTTTTAATTATAATTCCTGATTCAATATACCCCACTCAATGGCAGTCTGGTTCAACTCCTTTGGGGAAGGGGGCATGTGGCAATATTATGACCATTAGATTTGATTTTTCTATGTATAAAAGTTGAATTTTGATGTGTTGTTTTTTTTCCCTTTTTTTTTGTACAAAAATGTTTTTTTTTCAAATGCATCAATATGCTGTTCCTTAGCTAAAATTCTTTGGGGGGGGGGGGGAAGCTAACAAGATTTTTTGAAGATATAATTACCCCCTCTTCGATCATGTTGTGTTGTGGTTGTACTATTAATTGTAAATTTTCATCTTTGTAGGATATTGTTGTGTGAATAGTTAAAAAGTTTGCAAGAATGACTAATTACATATAAATATGTATATATATATACATCCTTTATCGTTATTTGAAAGAAAGATTGATAAGTACTATAAATATCTTCTTTTTTTTTGTAAGTCCTACTTAATGGCTTGGAAAAAATAATTCAAAGTACTAATTGCTATGCACAAATTAAATACTTTGCTACTACTAGACAGTGGCGTAGCCAGTGAACAGTCTCTCCCACTCCTTTATTATAATGCTTTATTGAATTAATAAGAGACTATTTGAAAAAATAAATTCAGAAATTTGTCAAATCCTGTTGGACATTTGGATTTTCCATTCCTTTAAGAAGTTTTTTTAAATAATTCTTTTAAGTGCTAGTAACATTGGAAAAATTAAAAAAAAAGATTACATTGAGAGTTGCATCTCAATAACCTCACCATTTCCTTGGAAATTGTGTGCTTTTTTTGGTTCAAAACTAATAATAAAATTATACCGAGAAGAAAGCGCATTTTTATTTACTGAACAAGAAGACCACTGCTGCTCATTTTTTTTTAAACGGTTTGAATAATTATAAAAAAACCGGATAAGAATCAATGTGTGTAAATATTATCTATATATATATATTATTGCACATTAAAAATAGCGAGAATGTATAAGTTAGATTATATTGTAACTTTATAAATGACATTCATTATGAAAAAAAAAAAATTGACGGTCGATCTTAAACACATAGAGCAGCCTAGAAATTGATGTATTGGCCATCCCAAATAAATAAATAAATAAAAAATATGACTTGTCTGACTATTAGATTTCTTTTTTTTTTTTTATTAATAAAGAGTTTTGAAGTATTTGGAATGAAATTGGAGAATTTTCAACTGATTAATAATATATTTTATTAATTCACTTAATATTTGTACCTGAAGTTAGCATTAATAAATAAATAAATAAATTTTTAGATACATATATATATATATATACATGTACATATGATTAGCTATTTCTTTAGCCCAAAGTAGTATTTATTAAACATGGCCCGTCGATAGTAGTCAACAGCTGAGAGATTATTGGATTCATCTTCCTCATTCGGATTAAACTTAACCCTCGGAGAACGGATGGACAAACGGGGACCGATTTTCACCTTTGGAACTTCCCTCTATAAAATATATACATAGATACAGAGACAGTGTCTTAATTTTTAATTATCTAAGAGTTAAAAATATCAAAATCTGCATAGAACATATTAATTAAATAGGTATTGCCTAGAGTTTTGATTTAATCATTCATTTGTCAAGGAAAATAAATAATGTACATACATATAACATATAATGAAATGGATCGATATAGTTTCTTAAGTAAATATACTTTTGGAGACTATATTTCATTTGTTTGTTTTTTTGTTTTGTTATTTTACCATAGTATTGCTTCAGGGCTTTTTTTTACGAATAAATAATCATTGAATCAAAGTAGATAAGTATATTAATTCTTAATGAATGGTATTACTATTTGACAGAGTAATAACAATCTGAAATAAGGAAACCATTTTGTTTTTCAATACCTATGAAACCTACGAAAGACGAAGAAGTCATTTTTATTTTAACTGATAATCTACTAATACAGTCAAATCCAGATAAGAGCCATTTCTTGGTTCCAGCCAAAATGTTGATTTTATTCCGAGGTCATATAAAATCCCAATTTTTTGATAGCTTGATCACATTGATCATCTGATCTCTACACAGTGAAATAAGATTTCAATTTGCAACTAATTCCAGTGAATATTTATATTTTTCTCTCCCTTTTTCTGAGGAAAATTGATTTACACACATTATAATTTTAAAATTTCTGCATTAGAAAAGGTTTTTTTTTATTCGGATTTGACTCTACAATAATATATACTCATCATCGTTATAGGTGGTATTTTTTCATTGAGGACAAAATATACAGGAATAATGGGAGCATCATTATCACATGAATTAGGATGATGGATGTGTGACACATTAAGGGTGCATGTGTGTGTCAGTAGTAGTCCATATCCCATATCCTTTTCAATAGCATATTGGTATGGTTGTGCATATACATACAAGGTAATGACACATCATTATTACTCATGTTGGTAGAATACATTAGTAATAACATATGTATGATAAATTGTTTGGTTTTTTTTTCATACTGACAAATTGCAAAACAATTTCTAAAGAGAAAAAGTCTTTTTATATCATGTTTGTTTCCCTTAGAGGAGGAAAACTTTAAGTGCAAAATATGTCCTTTCCTAATATTTTTTTTTAATCTTACACATTTGCTTTACTTTGTAGTTTTAATAAGAAAAAATATTAAAAAAAAGCATTTTTAATGGGGAGCATTAGAAGAACCCTAAGGGAATCCCCCCCCCCCCAGAATAATAATAATTTAAGCTACACAATCATAGCAAATTTGACTCCTGATCCTTCATTCTCATATCTATGTATTAGAACATCGACTCGATTTAAAATATCTTTTATAAGACTAACCATGACTTAAGTTCAACTTATAATACTTTATATATCTAAGTTATTAAAAATTATATGAATAAATAAATTGTCAATATAATGATTAGAGCGGATTTGAAGACATAAAACACAGTGGATTCAGATCTTTATTTATTTTGTGCTACTGCTAATTAATTATTTTATATTTAGTTACTTTCAATCACCACCATTTACATCCTTCTCAGAAATAGTGTGAAATGAAACGAAAAACAATTCAGACTAATCACTAATTGATTACAATGATTAACTTATTCACTCATTTTCAAGTTGTCTTGAAGATATCAATAGAATATCTCCTTTCAAAAACAAATAATTCTTTTTAGTGATCCTTAATGAAGAACTTTCTAAGGGTAGATATGATGTTTAAAATCTCTCACCAAAATATCATCATGCTTATTAGAAATGGGCTTTTCCTCTTTCATGCGATCCAACCAGTTTGCTTTCCATTGATTCAAATCATACGAATCTGATAGTTGAACTAACACCACAAGAACCCAGATGAAAAATGTTACTCTTAATTTCATTTTGATGTGAAAGAGTGAGTCCTGAATGAAGCCAAGGAAATGAGTTAAGTGGGAATTTATATACAACAGTTGAATATTTATATAGGATTTTTCTTTCTTCTCTCATGCTCTATACGTCTTCGAAAATCAAGTTAAAAAGGATGAAGGAGTGTGTGTGTGTGTGAGAGAGAGAGAGAATAGGTTGAAAAAGGTAAGGATGTATGTATGTATATGTACATATGTAGAATTGAATTCATTTTGTAGAATTGTTTTAGGGACAAGCACAAAGATACGTAATACCTTAAGGATTCCCATCTTAATAATAAATATACCTTTTTAAGTTCAATATGGGAATAAATACACTGAACTTGAACTTGTTTATTCCCATATTGAACTTCAAAAGGGATAGATCAAATCAAATGTTCACAATGAGCAGTTATTTTTTAGTCTGTTGAGAAAGAGGGATTCTCGGTGAGCGCTGAGCACTCCAAAATATTGTCTGTTATCTATCTACCCACTTATAAACCCTCTATAACTGTATAAACGTTATCAAAGCTATTTTTCAAGGACACCAAACCATTTTTAACATCATCACACGCAGGGAATCCTTCTCTTTCAATAAACTTTGGTTCTGATGATAGTATTTTAAACTTTTTTATTATTAAATAATTATTTATCCTTATTTAGAAGATTTCAAACGTCACTCTTACAGTAGTCTGTTAGAGTGACCATATCTACTTTTTATGACATCATCTTAGTCCTGGTTTTGAGACTTATTAAGATTTTGATAATTTTCACATCTCTAACCGTGTTAATTATTTATGAGTACATGATATTATCTATATGAACTCTTTCAACCTTTTCTCCAAAGGGAAAAGAAGAAGAAGAAAAATCAGTTGTTGGTAGAGTGATTTACAACATACTTATTTTATAATTTTTGTTTTGATTTCTCATCCAGTTAGAGCTAATTCGAGTACAATTAATCACCATTTAGAACACTAACAAGGGACATGAGTAGTAGAAAAATCGACAGCTGGCAAAAATTATAGTACAAACTTTTATGTTGTTGGAACAACATTGTGCATAGTCATTATATTAGCCCTTACAAAATTTAATTTATATATATATATACTTACAAATTAAAAATGAGATTTGATCGTCTCCTAGAAACTCCAAATGTACGTATAAATCTAACAAAACAATTGCATTCGTATTTGAAAAAAAAAACCTCATAGAGGATAATTATTATTGTTGCTTTGTATCCTTGTTATGTCATGTTTGTTTGTTCATGCATAACATGTAATATTTAAAAGTGTAAAAGGCTTCCAAGTATGTAATGGGATGGAGCAATCACTACAAAAAATATACACTTTGCTATTGTGAATCAATAGTAAAAACTTTACGAACATAGCTATCAAAAATGATTTTACGTTATCATAATCTCATTTCATAATGTGTATATATATATATATATATATATATATATATATATATAAATATATATATAGGTATATAAAATATTATCACTTTTAAAAAAGTAAAAAAAAAAAGTCAGGCTCAAACATCTGCTACCATCAAACAAATTTTCTAAAATGAAAGAGTAATTAATTCAAAAAAAGATATTTTAACATATACGTAAATATACAGTAGTACATATATAGATGTTGATAGTGCTTATCAACAGCGTTCCAGGAAATTTAGCAAACTTTAAAATCAACAAAATAAGCACATTAAATTCATTACAAACTTTTCAAAAAAAAAAAAACTATTTGGACAAGTGCCAACCACTTGTAGGCAGTAGGTAATACATATTTGTAGTTCAATTATAAATATAAACTTAATTATTATTAGAGTTGTTGAACTTACACATTTGATAAGTGGATTTGAAATAAGAAATTTTCATGTTATTTTTAGATGAGAAATATAAAATATAGAATATAGAAAATGAACTCGGAGAACAAAAGATTCTAGAACTGTCTTGACACATAGGACTAATGGCTTAGGCTGTAGATTCTCACCTTTAAATTGTTGAACCCATGTGTGTTCTTTGGAAAGTTTCCATGAGTATTTGAATGGCGTTCGAAAAAGTATTTTCAATTTGAAGAGAGAAAATGTTAAGACGGATTCTGGAGGATTGTGTTATCACTCGAGGAATGTTCCATATGATATAATATTGAGAATCTACCAAATTAAATGAAATAACTTTTCTAAATTACCAAAAGTAGTCCAATTTGTCTTTACAGTATAACGATATATTTCGACACCCATGACAAAGGATACGACTTTCCTAGAGAAAAAATAAATTTATAATATTACAAAAAGAAAAACGGTTGGCATTATTGCTCTTTTTAAAATGCATGTTTAATATTATCCCCCTCTAAATTTTAGAGTCTAAAAAGAAATTAAAGAATTGCCACTTACATTTGTTGTAGATTTTGTTAAAAATGGTGAAAATATAATTTTAATATACCTATAGTTATGATATTCTTCCTGTACTCAATTAAATTGTTGTTATAAGGATTGAAATATTTTTCTTATATTTACATTAAAAATAATGCTTGAAGTGTTATGTGGTTCTTAAGTAAACCTTAATTAACAGCTAATTTTTTAAGCATCAGAGCCATTTATCAAATGATAACTCATCAGATAGTCATTCATAAATACATTACGGAGGTGAAAATCGCTATCCTATCATAACTATCCAAACAAATATTGTATGATCAATAAGTACGTATGAGAAAATAGTTAAGCTGATTTTTTTAAAGATAGCAATCAAAGACAAATCCCTGTTGAGTAGCTCTATTCTTAAGAAAACTTGAAAAACAATATGCCGATAGAAATTATAAATAAGTATATTTTTTTAATGAAAGTTTGAATAATTTCATTGAAAGTTTTTGAAAACATGGCCAAAAGTTGAAGGAAGATAAATTGTGACTACGTAATATTCCCATATTTTAATTTTACACGGATGAAATAACTCAAAAACCTAGTTTTTTTAACGACCCTTCTAAAAACTCATCCTCTTTTTCAAGTCTAGTTAATTTTAAAAGTATAATAAAAAAACTTCCAGTCATGCCTCTCATATCTTCAGTTCATCAGGACAACAATTAACAAATCCCTATCACCTGTGGAAATAAATATTCCTGCTCAATTGGAAATCCTAACTCTGTTTCCATTACAGTCCCTGTATTTCCTCAAGTATCTCTACAAAATCATTCCACGCATGTTGTGCTTCTACGCATTTTTACAAAAGCCATTATAAAAGCTCTTTAAAATTGTATATAGTTATAACATTGGATAAACAAAGAGTAAAATGATATCTAAAACGAATTATTTTTCTTTTTTCTCAAGTAGAAAAAAAAGACTATAAATTTAGTAAAAAAATCATATGTAGTAACATTTATATACTGAGGCAGAGAAAGCATGACGTATTCACTCATTGGCAATGTTGTTTCCTTATCATGTCTTTTATTTTCACGCTCTCTTGGTTATTTCCTTTCTTTCTACCATTTAGGTCATTAGTACTAATTTATACATAATGATAAATTCAATATTTGAATAATTACCAATTCTACTTGTAGCATGACCGAAATATGGAGTCCACGTTCAAGACGGCGAAAGAGCATTCTATCAGAAATGGGCCGAAAGAGATCACTTAACGTATTTTATACATTTACTTGGGACTGGCTTTAGGAGGCACAAAAGTACAGTTGCTCATTTTGAGTGCTTATAAAAAGATATAGTGTCCTTTATATTATTATATGAATTAGTGGTTCCCAATCTTTTAGTAGTCACATTTTTATTTTATTTTCTGTAAAGGAAAGGAGTCATTTACAGTTATCCTGTAAATATTCCTTGAACGACCCACAAATGACTTTGTATATGTGTAACCTGAATATAAATTATCCGCATACGAGATACTTTTTTTAACGTTACCAAAAATTGATTCCATTATATGTGAGGTCGCTCAACGTGCTTAAGCAATCGGCAATTTACTTTTAATTCAAACCTCAACTATTATCATCATCAAAATGAAGATGGCAGAAATATTTCATCCATGTATTTGAAGGGGAAATGAATACTAAAGTTATACTGTGCGGGAGTTAAAAATTTTTGATGGTATTTTACCTCCTATACAGGAGAAACGTTTCAAATTAAATAACCTGTTAATAATCCATGGATCAGCCTGTCCACCATAATTAACTAATAAATACTAGGTGTATGTATAACTGCCTGTTGAGTGTTTATTTCACGAAGATCTCCTCTCTCAATTCTTTTATTTTATTCATCTTCTCGTGATGTGTTCTTTGTGTATTTTACTTATAAGAGCGTCTTGTATAATGGGATTTAATATTTTGTAGATTAATTTATCTTCAATGAAGGTAGATACTTTAATCACAAAAAATTAATTATCTTTGTTTATATCATAAAAATAAACTCTTAATCAGATTTAAAGGGCACAACAGGGACTTCCTTCGGCTTGTTTAGATTGAAAACACGGTTACCATAGTTTGCTTAACTTAATCGTGATTCTTTGTATTATCTATTTTTTTGTTCAAATTTTTGTTTTTATAACAATAGAAAATGAATCAAAGTTCAAAGTAAAATGTAATTTTTAGCCACCATACGATATATTTTATGGCATAAATAAAGTGAATTTGATGCAAGTAGTTTTGGATGAGAGAAAAAGTTATCCTTTATATATAAATGAGCTATAAATCAATAAATTGATTTTAGTATTTTAAAATCATTCCTCAAAATGTTGGATTTGTAAAAATATTGCTACGTTGTATTTTTGATAAAAGTTTTATTCAAAAATATAATTCGAGATATATTGATCCTGGAATTTATAGCTCATAAGAATAAAGAAATTTCTATCCAAAAAAATTTTGATCTGATATCTTGTATCTACACTATAGCCATTAAAGACACCGTGTATACAAACATATTTGTTAGACTATTGAAGAGCTAAACTCATTACTTTACTCTTACTTTATGACATACTTTGGTTCATTTTATGAAAAAAAAAATATTAACCAAAATTTTAGTTTTTTTACTTTAAATAATACTTTGAAACATAATTTGAACTCTTTTTTTGTGCCTGGATTTTAAGGGTTAGTGTATCTTTGCTTTGATATCAAATAAAACAAAAATGCAGAATTAAAATTTTTGCATGCAGGGTTTTTATTATTGAGTTATTTTAAAGACTCAAACTTATATTATACCATGAAGAAACCTTGGTTGTCTCAGTAATTCAATTTAAAAACAAAACAAAAAACTAAACGCTAGAAAAGTAACAGTTCTTTGAATGTTCCCTTTTTTAAATTAAATTATAATTTCAAACGTCTTAAATGGGAAATTGATAAGCTTCAAAATAAATTTGGTCTATTTTTCCTTATTTTTCCTCATCTGTCAGTAATATTCTTATGTTATGAACAAAATAACGAAATATTGAAAATATTTCTTATTAGAAATCTTTTTACATAATTTTAATTAAGAGTTATTTTCATTTTGTTTTCATCACTATTATTAAATCATGGTTTATTTCACATTAGCAATTTCGTATAAAATAGTACATAATTAAAAATTATAATCTACAGTTATTGATTAATGTTAAGGCCTATGGCATTGCCCTTATATTAGATTGTAATATCATATTTATTGAAGTATCAATTTAAAATATTAATAAAAAGATTAAATAGAAGTTTTACGCAGATACTAAATTAAATATTGAATAATAGTAATCGAAAAATAACACACAATAAAACAAATATCCATATTTAAAAAAGAAAAACTTCATTAGATTAAGTTTGATATATTAAAACTTTTAAGGATAAATTTTAAAATGTTCGTATATTGTAAAGACAAAGATGCATAATATTTTACCCCTTTCACTGCCAGTATCCAAGGGGTGTCATCAACGTTTGGGAGAGAGAGTCGTACCTCTTGGAGTAGTGTTCAAAAGTACTCTTCTCAATTTGTATGTATTTATTGGTTCATATGCAATTAAGGTTTTCGAATTAAGTTATGTAAAATCAATTAATTTAGATTTTGGAGAGGAATACTTATTTCTTTGGTATGGACCAAAGGATATGACTCCATCAACTAAGTTGGACTATCCCTTTTTCATACCTACACTGTTGAAGGTAACGAAGCTTTCTAAAATTATTAATTGTCTTGGAATCGACCAAAGCAGTGCAGTGTGTTGTTGTATATCTTTTCACAATCTTTGCAAGTTCTATAGAACTGAATACATTTGGTGGAACGATGAATTTTCTACTATTCTGTGAGAAGTCCAAAAAGTTTGTATAGATATTACATATTATTTTGACTTTATCAGTTTAATTATTGAAGGACATTTTAAGGTGCCACAAAGGCATCATTGAAGGTAAATAATACACTTTTACAGATAGCTCTTTCCTCAAGTATTGATGGAAGATCAAGTTTTCTAAAGAAAACGGCTTAGGGTCATTATATCGGCCTATGCCAACAAGGGATTCATAATTGAATACTTGGATGCTCTTCCAATGCTACTTACCATACTGATAAAAGTTGAGATATAGTTGTATTCTTGAGGTTAGTCCTAATCATAAGTCGTTTCCATTCAATGTTGGGATCCTTAGATAAGTCCATTAAAATATTTATTTATATTTTGGGAACAATATTTTGATAGTAGGGTAATTACACATAGATGAGCCCTAGGCCTTTTTATGGTACTCCTAGTTTCAATAAAATGATATTTTAAGCCACTCTTGCCCTTCTTTTAGAGCCATCTTCGTAATTATAGGAGAAGATGTAGCTTAATATAACACTCGAAGGACCAACTTGGATATTGAAAAGATCATTTTATTTTTTTAATTTTTAAATTAAAATTTCTCCACACATTCAAATTCCTGTAAATTGTAAAGTTTACAGTATGTCAATTCATATCATGTAGTCATTGACTATCATCTACAACACCTAATATCGTGTTTTTCACAAAACAATAACAAATCTTTTTCACCCTTTTATTTTTTTTTCTTTCTCCATATCGATATATTATATTAGTTTGAATCTTTACCACGCACTAAAAAAATCACTCTGTAGACCACAAAAGCAACATTTTTAAATTAAATTTATATTTCACATTAAAAAAATATCAACTAATCATTTAAATCCTGGCACAATAATGTTATTGGATAGTGATCATTCAAAGTTAGAAATCTTAAGATTTTTAAAAATTGGAGGTAATAAATGTTTTGTTTTTTAATTATAGAATGATTTAGTCAGCGAATTTTTGGAAATGAAGGGTTTTTGTGCATAGGATACAGAAATAAATTATTGTCATAATTTTATGAATCTTTCCATGAGACATTTTCACGAAGATTTATTGCCAAATTCTATGTTTTGTATTATTTTTATTTTTTTTTACTAAAAAATGAATTTTTGGATATGTACCCCAATACAATTAAGAAAGCTTGTTAGCTTATTAAGCCACTTCAACAATTACCTATTATTATTGAAGTATCATTCCACAGTTAATAATTATAATTCAAGGTTTAAGTAAAATCACTGAGACACATTACATCCACCTTTAAACTTTTAAATATATATATACAGTGGTAAAAGCCGGAATATGGGTTTGATTTGAGGTCTGTAAAAATAAATACATCTCCATTAAAAATGGAAATATAAACACTGGGAGGGAGGAAATATACTGCGTACAACGCGCACACATTTATTTACATGCCAATTTCCTTTAAAATTTAAGTTTTAAGATTTATAACGCATTATTAAACGATTGATAGCAAATATTTAGGATATCTAACACATTTTTTACCTAAAGTTAGATAATCTTAATTTATATTTTTTTCAAAAGTGTATGCAAATTTTTTTGAATATACTTGACTTTGAGAATATAATTAGACGCAATACCTTGTTGTACATCAATGAATGTTTAAATTTTTCTTTCAAACATCTAAATTTTTATTCTTCAAAATTTAGTATTCAGTATTTACCTGATATTATTAAAATAATATTTATAAATGATTTGCTTTATACATATTTAATGATCTTAAAAAATGCTGTTCTTTCCTATTTGATTACTCAAGTATATTAATTGGGCTTTAAAAGTTTTTCAAGTCTTTTATTGATGACTCTGACGTTTATTCAGAGTATACACCCAAAACTTTATTTTTATCGCAAAAATATATAACAGACTAATTAAAATATGACTTGTTAATGCTACAATAAATCCTAAATTTAAATATGTACTTGTTTTAAATCTCATAATACTCTCCTTATTGGTTATCGAGAAAAAGCGTTCTTTTCTATATTAATTAGCTCTTCTGAAACTGTTATAAATGAAATCATGATGAAATACTTTTTTAAATCATTGATTACTTTTAAAAGTATATTACATTTATTTCTATCAAATCTAGTTCCTCCATGCAATCATAACAATGCTTTTGAATATGAACACATTTTCAAATCAGGACCTTTACTGACTTTATCAACAATATTTATTAGAAGATGAAGCTCTGGGGATGAAATTATACAATAGACCTTAATAACTCTGTATACCTCAATTCGTCTAAATTTACATCACAACTATAGCAATACTTATTGAAAAATGTGTCTTTTATTACAGTCAAAATATTCGATATTTTACAGTCAACTGCCAATGTATTACTTGACTTTTAAAGTATTGATTTTTAACAAATATAATATGCATTTTATGTTTGCATAATTATCTGCCACATTAGACTCTGATACAAATCCTATTTTATCACAAAATCTATAAATCTGGATCTTCGCTCTGATTTCAAAATGTAATTTTGATTTCATATTGAATTTAGGGTTAATTGAACACTACTCTATGTATGTTCAACTATGCTTAGTGTGTTTTTTATAAAATCAATTACGTTTGAAATATTAGAACAATAGCAATATATGTGATCTTTAAAATTTATTCTGGTCTTATCGAAATACTGGTCAAGCAGGTATGACTTTCTTATTGATTTCACTTAAAAGTTTTCTTTTTTGTGATTGTTCTCGAATTCATGGCTAGCATTTTAATTTTGTTCTTAGATAACCCATAACTTGTTTTGATATTCAACAATTGTTGATAACTAATACTTGGTACTTTGTTTGGCCTAGATTTAAGAATGAGTAACTTTGGGGTTTCACCCCTAAGTTGAAAGGCTTAATGTAAGTAATATAGGTGCCATTGAAATTCGAAGGAATTAATACAATCAGAAATGTTAATATTTTACTTAAAATTGAATCTGTTGTTATTAAAATATTTTTTCAAGAGATGTTTTCAATGTAACGGGAAAAAACCAAACAAAAATCAAGGGAAAGGTTGCGTTGTATTATCGCAACATTTATTGTATAAAATATACTTGTATTACTATAAAATAACCTATAATTTAGCCCAATTTTATACTGTAGGAGTGCTTCAACAAGTTTTACTGTTGACAATTTCTAATCTACTTGGCTTTTTTCTTGAATGCTTTGCTGTTTTTTCTTCAAAATCACACAACCTTTTCTTTTATTTTTGTTGAAAAAAACTATGATCAGTTTTAAAATTAGCAATTAACAATGCATTGAATCTATTCAAGAACTCATACAGCACAAAGTTTGAAAAAGTTTGTTGATCCACTTCTTATAAGTCAAAAAATTATAATTTCAAACTCTTAGGCTCCGTGAATTATTTAAAAACCACTCCGTACCGTCATTTTTTTTTATAAATGGATTTATAATATAATACCCTTTATTTGTAATATCTGGATGGACACAATAAATTGATTCGTACTTTTAATCAAATATGGGTGTGGGGAGGGAGATATACATATATTTGTATGCAAATATAGTTTATATGTTAATTAGTGCATTTTCATATGTGAGATAATAAGTAAAAGTAATTAAAATATTCTCATTTATTTTCAAAATTATAATTTGATTAATTAATCAAACTTCGTATTTTTCATGATATTTTTAATTTATCAGTAAATGTTTTCTTATATAATATAGCTCAACAAGTATATGGGACAAATTAAAATAGAATAACATTATTATTGAAAATGAATGTTTTTATGCTTTGTAACTATCAACAAATTTCTACCATGATCCCTCCAATGACCTTTGTAATACCAAAACAAATATGAAAAACGCAATTAAGAAACTATTTGTTCTAAATTACATTTGTTATGTCTTAGCTTGTTTAAGATTATAGTTTAGGGTTTGTGTACTGTATTGTGTATTTTATCATTTGATTTCATGTGTAAGTTGAGTTGTCTTTGTGCAGTACAATAAATTAAATCTCTCTCTCTCTCTCTACATATGTTAACCCGTGTATATACATTATTCCACTCCTTAATATTTGGGCACAACAGTGGCAAAGAGGATGCCGAAGTCATTACCCGCGTTGGAGCTAGTGGAACTACAGAGTTGGAGCCCGTGGAGAGTCTTGAGGAATTAGAGTGAGAGAGATGTAATTTATTGTACTGCACAAATACAACTAAACTGAGACATTAAATCAAACGATAAAATACGCAATACAGTACAACATTGACATATCAAGAGCCTTCGTGTCCATACAGCATATTAAATATATGTGATTTCTTAATGGTGGAATGCTTATAGGTGTAGTGAGTGAGAATTGAACTTGCATAATTAACTTAAACATGAGAAAAAGTTGGCTCTATAGAAGTGTTACAATCCGGTAAATCACCCATCTTTTGGGAAATTGGACGCGATTGGTACTCCATAATAAGTATGCACTTTATTTAGCAGTAAACTATCAACAAATCTGTTCATAGAATTATCATTAATTATGCTTACATACATGTTTTTGTATGTTGAGGTCACGAAAATGGATATTTTAAATTAAAATGTTTGCCTTTAGACTAAATTTGGTTATTTTTTCATCATTTAAACATTGTACGATCCCTTTTATCTTTAGATTTGTGTATCAATTTGTCTTTAAAACTTTGGCTGTTATATTGCGTAAGATATTTATTTATTTATTTCAAAAATTAAAGTATAAATAACTTTCAAAATTGCATTTACGCAGTCATTGGGCATAAATATCCTCTAGAGCAAAGGCTCATAAAGTTAGTTTTTAGTTAGGCATTTGTCATAGAACAAACAAACAAAAAATGAATCCCCTCATGACTTCAACAAAATTGAAAGACTCAAGTGTACATGCTGTCACTATTGTATATCAAACTATCCACAGATCTTCAGGAATAGTGCCAAGGATTCCAGTTTGAAGATCCCTACCTAAAAAAATAAAAAGGGTGTACTATGTTTTTGAAACAAAATGAATAATTTCAAAACTTATCGCAATTTCATCATTAAAATGTGATCCTATCCAGTAATCAAAGAATATTTTAAACTTTGTCTACAAAACATCAACATTATCAATTAGATAGTAATGTATTTTTTTTAAACTAAATCTTCAATAATTTTAAAATTTAGACTTCTCTTGAGGTGTGTTTTTTTTAGGTAAGTTTACAAAAAAAAAGTAAGATTGCATATAGTTTTTGGGGTACAAATTCAAATAACTTTGACACTTTTTGTAAAGATGTAGAATGTATTTTTTGTAAATTTCATTGCCTTAAAACTGATTGGGACATTTTACAATGTTTTGTTTTGTTTTTGGGTTGGCCAGAAACGAAAAAGTTTAAAAATTTAGAATATGGATGATCCAGTTATAAAACATCAAATTACAAAATATGGAAATAAGTGAAGGAATGAATTAATGAAACTCCTTTAGATTTGAACGTATTTAAAATACCAAAAACCAATATAAATTTACCCTACAAACCTAGATACAATTTTACATTTTGTTGTATAGTGTTTTAAATACTGATGATCATAAGCTATTTTTTTTTTTTTTTTTGATTTTTCTAGTCATTTTTTTTAAAGTGCGAAATTGTTATGGAAGCCTACTTAGGTTTCAAAAAAGAAAAAAGATCAACCCTCTCAAGGCAAATCTGAGTAACCTTTGAGATCTTGCATTTTTTTGGTAGTGCTGAAGTGTTGCACAAAGGGTTTTTCTCTATTGAGACACAGATGGTTCCTAATAATTTTAGTTCTTAAAATACTTTTTATGGGTTAACATTGAATTTGGAAAGGTATTATTGGACTATCACGCAACAATAGCAAGGCTCCTTGAAGGTTGTTGTCGGAGAGACACTGCAAGGATCATCTACTTTTCAGGTAGTTTAAGCTGATCAGGTGATAATTATAATGGAACTTTTTTTTAAATGGTACAAGCGCTCATATCTTAATTAAATTTGTATTCTTGCTTTCATTGAAAGAAAGGATAGGATGTAAAAAGAGGACATCTCCTGACAAAAGTGAACACTTGTTGATCCTCAACACTGCGACAATTTATTAATTTGTCACTAGATAAAATGTAAATTTCAAACAGATTGATTGACTTAACCAAAAGTCATGATCGTCTTAATAATGTGATTAACCGTTAAGTCCAACTCCCTATTGCTGAGAGCTTGAGATTTAGGACAACATTATAGCTACTTGTCATAAACAAAATAATAGATTGTAGATATAATATTATCTGGCTTGAAGCTCGTCACACCTCGAAATCTAATCTATTGACAATGAATTCTTCATTAAAAATATCGAATAATCATTGTATTTGTCACATTCTATGATTATCTTTGTAATGACTAGAGAAGGAGGAAGCCAAATTGAAGCATAATATATCTTTTTTGCATAATCTTGACATCTTAACATAATTACTTCATTTCATTGTTCATGCAAAATGTTAATAAGTCACTTGGTCTTGTTAAATCACATGCCACATTCTGCAACAATGTATTAGGCTCTTTCGAATGTGGCTGATATTATTCTTATACAACCTTAACAAAATAAACAATATATTTAAATATTATTGTTGTATGGTAGTGCCAAGTATTTTCACAGAATTGAAATCTTGCCTTTTTTCATGTATTTATGTGTAGAGTCAAATAAATTGATTATTAGTTCGAAAAAGATACATGGGTAAATACTTGAATTCCAGAATTCAAATTCATATGCTATTCAAATTTTAATTAGTAGAGGTTTTGTTGTAAAAAAAAAAGAATATAAAGTTCCGCATTTTCCTCTATAATTATTACTTACATAATAGTTATAAATTATATAGGTGAATGAAATTCGTACCTACTTTGTTAAATATTTGCTCTATACTATTGCAAAAATAAAGAACAATGTTTTAATATAGCCGTGTTTTCAAAGTTATTATTCTATATCTAGTTATAATAATTATGATGGAGCCAAAAGTAAGTAGAAAAGAATCAAATTAACTTAGTTAATTTCCAAAAAAAGAGAGGCTTTCAGTAGCCTTATATAATCCTTAGCTAGGATATACAAGCTAAGAACTGGAATCAACAGCTAACCACAACATGATATCTTGTTCATTAATATAATTAATATGATCTCTTAATTATTTATAGAACATTACGATAAAATGCTTTAATATTTAATTAGTATAAATATTTTTATAGGAATCAAATTTTGGACAAGAATCATATGATAATTAATTATATATTTGAATTTAGACCCCCACTAGGTTGGATAGTGTTCACTTTTATCAGCTACAAAATTAAGATATCTTGAACTATGCAAGCACTCTTATATTATACTTATTGACTATTATTTTTAATAATAATTAATTATTATCAGTAGATGAAATCAAGAGTCGCTTGGCTATTTGAAGAAGAAAATATGAAACTGGTCGTCAAGCAGCTCTGAAGGAGGGCCTTAATAAATAAATAATATCTCCTACATTTTATAATAAAGAGATTACAGATTGATCGTATAATATGTTTAAGATTTTTAAAAACTTTCTAACAGGTGAAATATTTATTTATTTGTCTAAAATGAAAAGAACCATTATTGGTTTAAAAGTATGTTAACCTAGCCACTACACATTTTATTCGAATGCATGCGCGCTATTCTGAAAGAATTCTGACGTCACAAACAGGAAACATTGTTATTGTCGGGAGGGAAGAGAAGAGAGAGAAAAAAAACTGAGCTGAGAGATACAAAATAAATTATTTGGAACTACAGAGTATGATTGTTGAGTGAAAAATGTCTTGGTGTGCTTTCGTGAATTGCTCAAATAATACTAAGAAATGCAAAAACTTGGACATAAGTTTTCATCTAATCCCAAAAGAGGAGCATTTGAAAAGAGAGTGGATTGATCGCATTCAACGAGACGGGAATTTACCCAAACGTATTTATTTGTGTTCGGAACACTTCTCAGAAGAATGTTTCGATGCGTCCTCCAAGCTTCAAATGCAAATGATGGGATACAAGAAGAAACGGATTTTAAAACCTGGAAGTATTCCCACTATCTTTCCTCATGCCTTAGGGAGGCTACGAGAATCAGAGGGGATTGCAAAATACGAAAGGATGACTCGTATCAACCAGGTATTTTTATTGCTAATAATTATAATTACATAGTTAGTAGGTACAAACAACAGCAGTAAGTAGCCACTGTTTGGTATTACAGTAGACGACCGCATTTCACTTTATGACATCACAAACTGGATAAAAGAAAGAAAGAAATTGTCAGCTGTTGTCCTCCTACGTTCATTTTGTACTCTTTCCTTCTTTCTTTCTATCCACCTTGTGACGACAGATTGGTAATGTCCTTTAACTCATTCAAGACTATCTATCCTTGTAAAGGTCGTTCTTCTCAAATATTTCAACGTGTCCATGTATTGTCTGAGTTCCAAAAGCCTACAAATTTCCTTCTTTTTTTTAAAAAAAAAAGGGATTGTGACAACTAGAGTTACTTATATAATTTTCTGATGAAAATGATGAAGCAGATTTTGTAACCACAGAACTTTCTACTTTAAAGTTTAAATAATAATGCAGAAGGTAAACTATCACCCAAGTTCTCAGAGATACTACTGTACCTAAGCTTATTATAAGGACGGAGACGTTGAAATTATTAGAACGCACCGTTATTGGAAAGTTTTTGCAATGTATGTTTGTAGAAATGGGAAATTGTTGTATCAATCTTTTAGAAGTGTTTCATTACATAACTAGGTACTTGAATTTATATAGAACACTTGCTACTCGATCAAACTGGACCTAATACTACTTTGTATGAATTAATACTATATTTAATTGATGGATTTTGAAGTTAAGTGTTTGGAATTCAAGTTGGGCTATATACCTACCACATCTGGTCATTTTTTTTATTATTATTATTGGGGTACAAAAAAATAATAATGGTATAATATGAGATAATGTTATCTCATACCAGCAAATTTGGTTTTTGTTAGTTCCAATAACATAATAGAATTTCAAATTTGATTATAAAAAATCAGAATCCTACAACGATTACCTTGTTACTCCACGCCATTCATTGACTTATTTAAAAAAAATCAAAAATAAAACATGAATAATAACTAATTAATTATCAACACCTGTTCAGTCATGTCTAAACATATTTTATTTTATTTTTTTAATTAAAATTATATATGCGTTCGTTCATTTTTTCCCATGTCTTGAATTTTATTAATAGATCGGGGTACAAAAATCACCTCTTAGGGGAGACTGTGACAGGTTGCCACACATAGTTACTAGTGATGTATCGAATACTCACATTGGCATCATCGAGTTATTTGCATTTTAGCAAAATTGGCGTATTTAAATTTATAAATTTAAATATTCGCATATCCTTATTTTTTTTAAATATTCAATATATATTATGTATATGTATTGAGGCCCCCTCATTTACTTTTGAGTATGTGCCTGCCTACTAGTCTAAAGTAATATCTTTTTCTCTGGTGTAGAACGACATATTGAAATATTAAGGGAATGATGATGCTCTTATAAAAAATCGATTTCATGCGCAAAAAAAGGGGACGTGTGAGCGTGGATGGGATAAAATAAAAAATGAAATAACTCCTTGATAACCGGAGGAGCTGGAGACCAACCCTGTAAGAAGAAGAAGGTAGCAGTGATTAGTACGTACATACTGACACTATACATAGTGTAGAAAATGAATTAGAATTACTAGTCCTGAGTAGGAGCATACATAATTGTTGTTGTCGTAGAAGATGTGAGGCGATTGGGCGTGCTAAGTGGGTAAAAGAGGAGCTTTTTCTCTTTTTATGAGAGACGTCTTTCTTTTTCTCTTTGTTTGTGTATCTGTTTGTGTTTGTGTGGCTCATTTCTATGTTTTTTCTCTCTTTTTTCTTCCTTTCTCTCTCTCTCTTATTATTGTTATTATTACTCGACTGGCCCTTTTCTATTTCTATCTCTTCATTAGTGGGCATCCTTGAGTAAGCGGGGTTCTGCGATGGACGGAGTGAAAGAGAAAGAGCCTGATTTGATGGTTCTCTCTGGGGACGATGAGGATGAAAGTGAAGGAGAGGAGGAGGAGGAAGAAGAGGAAAGGGTTTCAGGTGGTGTTGCGGTGGAGGAAGAGGAAGGAACGAGCGAGCGAGCTCCTGGAATGGACGCAGTGCATCCCATCGAGTCTACTCTTTTGGCGCCATTTCTTGAAGGTTGGAAAAGGGAGTGCGTGCTCCGGACTTGGTCCGAAGACTGTGATGTCTATTACATTCCTCCGAAGCGAGAGGGCGGAAGTCGAGAGGCCCATCGAAAGAAACGCTCCAAAAGGTACTTCCTTTCTCTTCTTACTTATTGCCTCAAAGATTTGACTCACTTCTCTTTTTAGGGACATTACCCGATACTTTGACGAATTTCCGAGCTCTTCTCTCTCTGTCATCAATTTCAGTTATGTATGTCGACCCCTAGGACTCAATAACTCCATTTATGAAATCGTGAGAAGCCCTCGTGATGGGCTCCGAACTCAACCCAAATCCGTTGTTCATTATAGTGATTCCAAACCTGCGACTCTATCTTCGGATGAAGACGATGACGACGACATTTTAGAAGAGTTTTCCATGGAGACCTCTATTGTTCTCCAAATAAAGCGCTCCATTATCGGTATGAAGGCAGAACATAAAAAGAGAAGGAAAACGCGAACAGTGGAAAGGTGCCAAACTCCATTTATGGCTCACGAAGCCAAATGGACTAATCTTGATGATGACCCTATGGGAATTTTTACCTCGCTCGGTGGAGAGTCACGTCCTCCAACTCCACCTTCTCTTCGTGCAGTGAAATTAACACCCTGTGAAACGGCAAAAAAGATAACGGATGCTCTAAAAAAAGTTAAGCTAGAAGCTGATAAACTCTCTCTTGAAAGGGAGCAGGACATGAAGGATAATTTAGCATCACATGACTCTGCCATTAGAAAGTGCAAAAATCATCCTATTGAAAAAAAATATTCAGGATTTAATTTTATGAATTTGCAACAACCGCGTACTAAGAAATCAGCCGTGGATTTTAGCCCAAAAAATAATCTTCCATGTACTTTGCATTGTCCTGGATCCTATGGTCTTTTACCTAATTTGACCTGTGTATCCTGTCAATGCCTATTTCATGCTCGCTGTCAAGGAATGACTCAAATAAACCGTCTTATTAAAAGTTTTAAGTGTAGAGCTTGTTCCTTAATCAGTAATCGCAATTCAAATCCTTTGGCATCTTCGTCACATTCATCACCTTCCCCATCGACTACGGTGAGATCTATCACCGTAGGACAAGTGAATAGTATAGTGAATGTGAAGCTTCCTATGACAACTCCGAATGGAAGACGTCCTATTGTTGAACTAGTGATGCACCAAAATGGAAAATATCAACCTATTAAATTCTCTAATAACATGCAAGTCTGTGAGATGATATCAAGGACAATTTTTGATAGGGCCACTACTCTTCAGCGGACACTGTATCAAAAAGCTAGAAAAGTTCCTCGTGTAAATGGAAGACCCATTTTTTTAGCTATTAATCCAACTACTCCAAGCAACCGGGGTCAACTCAACGCTTTATTTTGTTCGGCTCAGTTAAGTAGACCTAACTCAGTGGTTAGTTCATCTCCATCAGAGAGTAATAAAAACGATCAGGTTTCTATACTTGTAAGATCTCAATCGTCTCCTAAGCCTGTTCTTCTTAATGTACCTCGAAAAATTGCAATTAAAGTCAAAGTTGGAACTACTTTGTCATTTTCTGCATCTAGTGATCAAAAATATACTGTAATTGACAGTAAAATTCATCCTCCAGTCAATTCTTCTTCAAGACGCTCAGCAACTTCTACAACTACAAACTCTGCTCCAGTCCCTAAAAGACGAGCTCCTGATCTCACCGTCTATAGAGGTATAACAATATCACGGATAACGGATAAACGCCCTCCACAACCTACCAGGAGGATACCACCACCTCATCCTCCCGAGCCTTCACGTAAAGTGTAAGTAAAATTTTGATTTTGATTTTTAAATTACTTAGATTTATTTTTTTTGCTCAGGTCATCTGATTTAGAAATAAATCCTTGTACTCCATATTGTCCAGGTGTTACGGGCTTTCCTGAGGTCGAATGCAAGGGCTGTCAGTCCTTGTTTCACGCACAATGTGTTGGCTTACTCAGCAGTCGATCATTGTCAAACTTTTACTGCAAGGTTGGTTTTGACAAATAAAAAATCTAATATAATGATGATAATTAATTAATTTTGTCTGTCCTCTTTATAGATGTGCTCAAGGACGCGAACCTCCAATCCAAGAAGTACTCCTCAGGTTATCAATTTAGATTAGAAATTATCGCTACTTGTCTTTTATTTTATTTTTCTAAATAATAGAAGTGTTTCGTAGATCTGTTAGGGCACTTACCCTAGTTAACATCGTTGATATTTTTGTCCCTCCTACAAAATGGGTTTTAATAGTTTTGATTTATTTATCATTGATTTTCCATTAACAACGAAAATTTTAATGGATTTCAATTATGATTATTGTGCATTTTGCCGCATACATTTTTTTGTTGTCTCATATAAGTGGTATTATTATTAAAGCGAGAATATATTTATACATGTAAATTTCGAAATAAATTTATAATTTTAATTCTTAAGGTATTTGTTGATAATTTCACTTTCAAAAAAGCCTTTTGGCATTTCGAGATGATCACCATTAACGGCTAAGAAAACCAACTTGTCTTGCTCCTTCATTGCTTTAAGACCTAATCGATCTTCTTTAAAGAGTGCGGTTTTCTCAAGGGGTATAGTTTCTGTGGAAGAGTCGGGCTTGAAAAATCCAAAGTGAGAAGATATTCTGGGATCCACCATGGTGTCATTATTGAATTTGACCATCACGAATTTTTCTAAAGTATTTATATTTCTTTTATACTCTTCAATTATTTCATTTTCGTTGTTGATTCCAGCCAGGAAAATACTACTATTTCTATAAGTGTCTTCCTTCAAGGGGTCATGCCAGTATTGTGCTTGAACCAAAAGGTGCTGTATCCAAGGTGTATAAGCTCCATAACTTAAGAGTTGTCGAACGTATTCGCAGATTTGAAAATTTTCCCCATTGCAATGAGGAAGACCTTGGGAAAGAAGATACGACTTAATTATATTAATAAGACATCATAGGAAACTTGTTTATACCAAAAACTCCTTGATGCTGTCCCCCAATGGAAATTAACTTCCTCATACCTTGAGGACATTTCTGGGCAACAGCTCTGAGGAATTGAGCACCTTGTGAAAACCCAATAGAGTTGTACCCATTTTTTAAATTTTCGTCTTCAGAAATTTGCTTACAGACATCCTCAACTTGCTCATTGGCATTTTTGAAAAACCCATTTTCAACGTCCTGTATAATGTTTTTACCAATCATCAATGACTTGACATAAATATTAGGTATTTCTCTTTCAATGACTTTTTTCACAGAGCCCATGCTAAAGGGATTACAGCAACTGTCGCCCATTCCATGCCATAGTATCACAGGTGTAGTATTGGAAGAGGCCTTGCTCAATGTAAGAAATACGAATAGAGTTAGGAAAACCGTCCAATTCCTCATTTTGAATCTGTAATAATTAATTTTAATTAAATTATATACAATGGTTCATGTATTCTTTATTTTGTGTAACTATTATGAGATTTATAAATAAGACTCTTCCGTCATAACTTACTTGATGATGGTTCAATTAATGACTGATTTATACTTTTTAGATCAATACATCTTACTATTTATCTCAATGTTTAGATAAGAACCTTTAGATTCGAGTTCATGATTGTAAAAATTGAACAAATAATGATTGTAGTTAAAGGCGTGATCTGATAAAGTGATAAGTATGATTATGTTTGCTGATATTGATACAAGGGCTAAAATATCAACAGATTACAAGTTAAACATAATTACGAGTCAATTTTTGGGAAAAAGCTAATTATTTAATTGATGCAAATTAATTTAGAACCTAATGCCACTTTTAGTTAAATTAATTATAAACACAAAAAGGTGATAAATCAACAAATATTCCATATCCGCAATGCCGAGTTTAGAATAAGTGAGGCCCCTTTATTCATGAAGTTTATATATAATATTCTAAATCAGTGTTTCTTAAACTTTTTTTATGTCAAGGCGCATTATCAAGACATTTAATCGAATAAGAGGCGCAAATAATTAAAAATTTAGATCTTGTTTTCTTAAATTACACAAGTCAGAAGCAGAAATTACGCGATGCACCAGGATATTCTCCAGATCACATTATTACGCTGTAGCACATGCCTTGAGAAACACTGTTCTAAATATAGAGGGCGGAGTTCCTTTATTTATACATTTAAGCGTGAGGCCCAAGCACTTGTT
The DNA here is from genome assembly GCA_963680855.1 of Lepeophtheirus nordmannii. NCBI lineage: Eukaryota > Metazoa > Arthropoda > Copepoda > Siphonostomatoida > Caligidae > Lepeophtheirus > Lepeophtheirus nordmannii. The sequence continues at coordinate 13,644,132 of OY804525.1, forward strand.
AGCAGTGCTCCCCTAAAACTATGGGTTCTACAAAAACGCTTATTTATATTTACCAAGAATGTTATAAAATCACAAAGTGAGATGGAGAAAATTATGGATGAAGAAGTAATGTCGGTCACAAAAAACAAATTCAAAAATGGGAGTTTTCTGTCCTTACTCCACTGATTAGTATCAAGCAATTTTAGCTATTTGTGTGATTAATAATAAAATTATTACACAATGAATAGCAGTCGAAAATATAAAACTCAATGAAACAAAGATCATAAACACATTTTAAAGGATTGCCTAGCAACAAGGCTAATTTAATCAACCTCAATCACGGAGTGGTTGGGCATATCTTATTATGATGTAATTAAATATTTCTCTTAAAACAGTTAAAAATTAAAATTCACTCAAATAAAACCCGTCAAATATAATCAAATGACGTCATAACCATCTGACAATATATGATCATTTTTATATATGGACATCAATACAACTATAACTACAGCAACCTTTCATTATTCCATTAAGAAAAGAGAAGTCTAAAGAAAATATATTATTTCTAAAAATAAAAAATATTATAAATAGTTTGACTATTAATCAAATCAACTTTTCTTCGTAGAAACATGATTTCTTTATCATTCTATATATATGATTATTACGCATATGTATATAGATTTTGATATGATTTCTGTATTTAGCTTATTAGATTTCAATTTCATTATTCCTAATCTACATAATTTTGATAATCATATTAATTTTTTAAATTAAAAAGGGTAACTATATTGTATGAAACGTATCATAATGTTTTTAGTTATACATGCTATGAACGTCCAGGTTTATTTCCTGTAGAAAAAATCCTAATAATAAAAAATAAATAACAATATAGGATCTAGATATAAGCTAGCGCTCAAAAAATTCCCTCAATTGGTAATTATATTTTTTAATTACTGCTACACTTCTAACATAAAAATATCCAGCCCGGCTATTATGATTTATAAAAACATTATAATCCAAAATATTTATTAAAGCACTAAGTTGTACTCTTTAATATCTGAGGTACTACATACATAAATCATAATGTTATCATAATTTATCAAAATATAATCAGTATCGTATATTTATTCAGGAGCGCTCTTTCTTTTTAGTTTTTAGAGAGTAAAAAAGAAACAGAATAATGATGCAGAAACAAGATCAAATTTTAAGAGAGAACTAAGTTTTTGAAGTTCCACGTCCACCTGTCTTCACATAGATCACTATAAAAGTAACACAGTCGTGTTTATAATGAGTGTTGAGATAAGAGCAACTATTCCTCGAAATGATCTCTTGACTGAAATTTTGATCCGTGTTTGTCTCACAACACTCTTTCACTACACAGATTACTTGGACCCATTTCAGCGCATCATATCCATTAATGAGGCAAAAGAGCTCCATGGTTTTCCTAAGTCAAAAAGCTACGTTACAGGAGCAGATTTAATCTATATTTACATCTTTGTCCCTATTCTAACAGTATTAAGTGTCTATTATTTTAAAAAAGACACCAAGGACTTAATTATTGCAGTTCTTACATTTACATTAATAATCCCTGTAACTGGATTAGTTGTGAACATCATAAAGGTAAATAAGCATACATTTATTTGAGTGACTTGTGATTGTCATTGTTTAGTCTTTTAGTATGGACTAATTTATTAATCATGTGTGTAGCTAGATATCCTAATACAACAACTGCGATTTTAATTCTAATTTTCTAAATAGTTATCTGTTGGAAGACCCCGCCCTGACTTTATATCTCGTTGTTGGCCATCAGGAAACATCCCATGGTCTGAATTCGATAATTTGGGAGAAAGCCAAGACTTATCCTGCACTGGAGATCCAGGATCAGTGGCAGAAGGACGGAAAAGTTTTCCGAGTGGTCACTCCAGTTTGTCATTTGCTGCGTTCATATTCTCATTCCTCTATGTTGCTGGAAAATTAAAAACCTTTAATTTTGTCAACAAGCCGAAAAGTATTCGATCCTTATCCTTGATTCTTGCTTTTGTACAAATACTTGGTAATTCAACACTTATGTTCTTCTTTCTTTTTTAAATATTTGTATTTATATTGATGGCATTAGCTCACTTCACATTTCTAAAATCTTTATTTTTTCCTCGTAATTTCTTAATAGAATTTTAAATAATATTTTTTTAATCTTTATTATCATCATTCATTTTTTGTTATAGTTCCGTTAAGTATCGCAATTTCTCGAACCTGCGATTATCATCATCATTGGCAAGATGTTGTAATTGGCTCTGGCATAGGATCCTTGATTTCCTATGTAATTTATAACCATTACTTTTATTCTATATTCTCTGAACTTTCCAATATTAGTCGTATGTTATAATTATTATTTTTTAAATGTATTCTACATATATTAGGGTGACCTCTTATTTCCGTACAGGTACTTTTCATGATTTCATGAAATGTCTGATTTTATCAAGATAAATTATAGTTTTTTAGAACATTATTTCACTACTTACTTATTTATTACTCCTGTAGGATTTGAAAGGGGCAGCTATAGTCTTGTTATTGAACTGTAGTGTTAACACGAAAGAGGTATTATTTTTTATCAATATTGCATAACAGAGGTCTTTTTTTTCTTCTAAATTAATTATTTATATTAGGGATTACAAAGCCTGCTGACCTCTGAGAATCCTAATCGTATCTTTTTTTAAAATAAAAATGTTACAATTGTATATTATATAGTTACACTAAGGAGTTATACTTAATATTTCAAGACATCTTAGAGTATCATTTGAATATACCGGGTCAGGTACTTCTTTTTTTAGAAATCAAAATATGGTCACCCTAACATACATGTCTCTACACCATTTTTTTGCAGTATAATTATATGTAATTCACTCAGTATTTATTTTAGCAAACAATTCATCATATTACATATTATGTTAAATGTAGTTCCTTAAGTGAATCATAATGAACTTAAATAAGGATCTAAGTGTACTCACAGATCTTATACTTTTGTTAAGACACAATACATATTATGTAGAAACTGGTCGTAAATTGTATTATTTTACTTTGTAACTTATGCAAAAATATTAAATTGTACTGAAGGGAGTTTCTTGGTCGTCGAGAATATAATTTAGATATGTCTTATATATAGAAGAGTATTAGGCCAAGTTATATTCTACTCAAGCAAACGGAACCTGGGTAATTATTTCTTTATATTTATATAGTATTTATATAATTATATATGTATGTAAATACTAGAAATAGTTGATATTGAAATAAAGAGTTCGAAATTCAAGTATTTACACTATTTGTCATGTTCTGTACAAAAAATGAGATGACATTTACTATTTAAAATCACACCACCTGAATAAATTTTGTTATCGTAAAGACAAAAAAATAATTGCAAGGTATTTATCATGGTGAAATGTGAGTCCTAGTGCAAGATCAGACGAGAACCCCTGCTTAAGAGGTTATATCATAAGTAAATAGATATAAATTAATTAAAATTATATCCCAGATTCAATGAGACAGAAAACAGCCTAGGTTCCATCGTCAAAAGGACTGGAGTGATAATTCATTTATCGTTACAAGGAGCTGGAGTTCACTTTCAAGCAACTCAATTCAAAGAAAAAGTTAGAATATTAAAATAAATTTGTTACAAAGTGTCTAGAAGGCAATCAGATTCAATGCCAGCTGACGATTTGGTTAATTATACGAATCTGTGAGTATGTACACAGGTATCTAGGAAACCAAAGGTATAGAAAGTTCGAAAAATACAAAGAATATAAATAATATTCAAAGCTAATAAAAAAAATATACAGGATGAATGTTGTTCTTTAACTTAACCCAGGGATGTCTAATTAAAGGCCCATAGGTTGCATTGCATCCTGCTTTATGTTTCTATGAGGCCTATTGCTCATCTAAAAAATAATTGTATATCTAATAAACACATTGTATTTTGTTTATTATTCTGGGGAAGTACGGGACTTCTAGGAAATAACATTTGATTCTTTTTGCATGTAAATCCTGAAATTTATTAATAAAACTGTACTAGGTAGCAAACCCGAAATAAACGAGGTACTGTTTTGTTTATTTGTTAAATGAAAAAAGTTTGGACATCCCTGACTTAAGCCTTTTATAAAAAATGTTACGTACGTAATTAAAGAGAAATTGGGCCTATCATTCATTCACATCTATTCTTAAAACATATCCCAGTTATTCAGCAATTGTAAGCTTATTTATTATAATTATATAATATTATATTTATGTCTTATATTATAGTATTGCTGTTTGTTTTTCATTTATTAGTGGTTACATGAATATGTATGTATATAAATAATTATTAGGAGATAGAATGATTTACAGAAACTGATGCTCGTTTCATGATTAAAGTAAGTAATCATGAAATGCATGACTAGGCACAAGTATCAATTTGTACGATATGATACTATATTATTTTAATGAGTTGATTGTTTATGTATTATGTATGTATAAGGATTACAAAAGAAGTCTGTATTCACACATTCTTTGCAAATTTTTAGCTTAAAAAAAAAGGTTATACTCATACATATTCGTAAGGATCCATGATTTGTTGTGCAGAGTGACTTCACTCTATTATCACATCAACAGAACAATATTTATGGCGTGTGTACTGAATGGAACTGAACCCCCATGGATACGTAAATGAATAATCATTCCTGAAATAGTAGCCATTTAATATCCACAAATAATCATAATAATTGACTAGTCATTGATCGATTCCTTGGCATTTGAAACAGAAATGTTTTTTTTTCCGTTTTAAATTATTATTATTATCATTTACAGCATATTTATCACCTTTGTATCATCTGGACTCATCTCAGTTCCCACCACATACCTTACTTTTGACACAGCATTAATATAAAATATCAGAGACTTTGAAATTGATGTGTATACTAAATACCTCAAAGAGTTTTAAAAAATATTATTTTATCGCATATTTTGTTTAAATGAGGTTTTTACAATTCTAGAATTAATAAATTTTGACGATGTTTTTATTTTTATTTGTAGGGTAGCTTAATGATTCAAACAAGTATTTTTCAACTACTGGTGACACGTGGAGAACTCATCATAAATTGATTTTTATCTCCGTGACGATAATGATGGTCCATCATTAGTGCATCATTGATGCACTATCTTAACCTCGATTAAAGAGGAAGAATTAAAATAATTCATAAAGGCATTTAAAATCAAAACAAATAAGTTTTTCAATCGGATGATACCAACAGATGTAAAAATTCCAAATGTCTGGACTAACCGAGAGTTGATCTATCTCTAAGTGAAATATTTTTTTCTTGCTTGGCTTGAAGAATAATAAAGATGTGTTGTAGCAAAATGAGAGAAAATGTGGGTCTTAGTTTTGGACCAGTTGATAGTCTCTTGTTCAGTTCTCTTTACCTGAGATCAAGAATTGGAGGAATGAAGACCATGATATTGAGGATTCAAGATCGAGTGAACTTTTTTCTTTTTTTTTTTTAAAAAAAGAAAGTTCTTTTTTTTGTGTCTAGTTTTTATGGTTGTGACAACGAGACCAAGACTGGTCTTACTCATTTTTTAACCTGGTGTACCATTTAACATGTGTAATATGCTTCCCATCAATAGCTCCCGAACAAATTGAAATTTTTACAAACTATCTTCGAAGTGACTAGATTTATCAGTTATTCTGAAAGAAACTCCGAAAGGAACCAGTTACTAGACGTCATTAAATAATTTTTTTTAATCCATGCAGTGGTTTATGAATTATTGCAAGTTGAAAGAAATTTGCAAAAATTGAAAGGAGGTGATTTTTCAAGGTATCTCTTATGTGTGAGATTAGAAATTTTTAGACAATGTAGATATTCTTCGGACTCTTTTTTTGCAATAATACAAACCTTGATCCGTGGTACGAATCCGGAGTTATAAGTGTTTGGAAAATATTTCTTTAAAAGAGCTCCGAGAACTATGCAAATGATTCGGTTCATTTTTTTATACATATCTATTAATTTTATTTAGATGAGAAATATGGAGAATGTATTTCTTGGTTCCATATAATAATAAAAATGCAGGGCTTCATATTTTACAAAAGGACCAGGAAAAAAGTTGTAAATAAGCATTTTCGTAGTAATTTCATGTATTCATGGATAACTATTGTAAATTACCCTTTTTTTAAATCTTTTTTTTTTTAGATCATAGAACTAACCAGGAACACTTGTAGTGAGAACAGGATACGGCTTATCAAAACAGCACTCTTCATTGTTAGTATTATAATACTAGTTAAATATTTATGCTTCTCAAGTACAAATAACTAAATAAAGTAAGTAACAGCCTAGCTCAACTTTCACAGGGCATGTTTAAATATGACCACTTCTATACCTTTTCAAGTTCAATATGGGAATAAACGAGTTCAAGTACAGTGTATTTATTACTATATTGAACTTGCTTATTCCCCATATTGAACTTGAAAAGGTATATAATATAGCTCAGTGATAAGAGCTAATGCACTTTTGCCCCTCCCAAAAAAAAAAAAATTAATAATAATAATAATATTTATATTATGAATTAGGGTTATTAAATAGGGGTAAAATTAATTACTCTAAAATTTAGAGGTACATTCGTTGTGAACAAGAACACATCACTCGAGAATCAGGCCAGATCGAGACCGGGTTAAAGCCAAAAAATGTTCTTATTTTTTTTTTAAAAAAAAGGAAATTTTTAATTTTGTTCTTGACACCAAGATGAGACCAAGACTTTCACAAATTGGTTGGACCAATATTCAAAACCCCATTAACAGGTAGTACACATTGCCACCCAGATGAGAGAAGCATTGTCATCTATAAAGACCTCAAACTGTACTCCAGGTCAAACAATAAATTTGCGTTTAGTCACAATACCTGCAATAATTTATAATTGCTTTCATCCCTGTTTATAAATAAACTTTCTAACCTAGTCGTCGTCTCGAAAAAAAAAAAAAAAAAGTAGAAGAAAAATCCTAAATACACGCTTCTGCTACTTATCGAGTAAAGAGTTTTTTTCATTTAGGGTCAAGGTAAACACACCTTAAACTTAGAAAATTCAAATAACTCAGCTCACTTAGTAGTCCAAGAAAGTCCGATTAACAGCAAATTACATGCAATCTTCAAAAATAAATTAAGAGCATAGGGAATTATTTGTGTACTATTGTACCCGGTCAGGATATGTTAATTTTTTAGAATGCAATCTAAATAAAGATCAGAAGTCAATTGTGAAAATGTATGTTTAACTAAAACAATTAATTATTTTATTGCGAATAAGATGTCTTTTTACAGTACACTTTAATACTAGCCAAAAGATCATGAAGTGAAAATGGGAAATGAGTAATGTTCTTCCAATATTTTAGGGTAAAAAACAACAACAATACAAACGCACTTAAAGATAAGGCTTTTTTCTTACAAAATTATGTGTACATTGATTTCAATTATATAAATAGTATTCCGAAGTGATGAGGTTCTTGAGAACTATTTTTGAAGGTCTTGCTCTCGACTGCTCAAATTCTTGGTCTTATAGTTAAGACCAAGACATTAAGGAACGAGATTATTAAACATTTTCTTATCTAAAATAAATAAATACAAGACACAAACAGTATTTTTTTCTCTTGGTTTCGATCCCTCAAAGTCCTGACTCGTTATAGGTCAAAAATTATTTTTGTAAGGTTTATATTCAATATAATCTCTCGGTTTTTTATCTGTTTAGGAACTAAGAGAGCAGATTTGTAGGATAAGTAAATAGTACATATCTTGTTTGTACATAGTATGAGTATTTGGTTAAAGAGGTCATAGTTTAGCAATAATATTTATTTTAGTGGAAAATTACTTGAAGGTAAGTGCTGAAATCGTAATTCTGGAAAAATAAAAGACATTTTAATAAAAGAGGAATTTAAAGAGATAAACCATTATATTTCTATCTTGTCGTATCAACCTCGAGTACATTTTGTCTAAAAAATGCAATAAAATCAATAAGACACATTTTGTTAGGATAATATCTTCTTTTATAATTTTTTTGTAGCATCATTTCCAACATCATCGTTGGCTAATTGAATGAATCCTTTGATATAAGAAAATTGGCATGGAAGGGGTTTTTAACATTTAATTGTAATTAGGTTTGACAAAATAAAATACCAAAGGCAGACAATTTTATTGAAATGCGTACCAAAAGCAACGGTTGACAGGAAAGGTTTGCATATATGTATGTAGGGACATCAGTACATATATAAATATCCATCACATTTAAAATCATATCATTATAAAGTAGTACCTTCACTCAATATAAAGCAAATAGAACAGGTCTATAAAACAAAATAACAAACAATATGAGGCTTTCATTGGTAAGTTACATACATCAACTTACAGAAATTACAATAATCCATAATTCGGACCTACTTTTTATAGTTTATATTCACGATCGCAACAATCATCTTAGTCAATTCTGAGCCTATATTTAAAGCAAATGGATTGTTACTGACTAGGAGATCTGCTAACCATCACCATACTCATGGAAAGAGATCTGCTGATGAATCTCACTTCCATGGAAAGAGATCAGCTGACGAACATCATGCTCACGGAAAGAGATCCGCTGATGAATCTCACTTCCACGGAAAGAGATCTGCCGAAGAACATCATGCTCATGGAAAGAGATCTGCCGACGAACATCATGGCCATCATCATGCTCATGGAAAGAGATCTGCCGACGAACATCATGGCCATCATCATGCTCATGGAAAGAGATCTGCTGATGAATCTCACTTCCACGGAAAGAGATCTGCTGATGAATCTCACTTCCACGGAAAGAGATCTGCCGATGAACATCATGCTCATGGAAAGAGATCCGCTGATGAATCTCACACTCACGGAAAGAGATCAGCTGACGAACATCATGCTCATGGAAAGAGATCTGCCGAAGAACATCATGCTCATGGAAAGAGATCCGCTGATGAATCTCACTTCCACGGAAAGAGATCTGCCGATGAACATCATGCTCATGGAAAGAGATCTGCCGATGAACATCATGCTCATGGAAAGAGATCTGCTGATGAATCTCACTTCCACGGAAAGAGATCAGCTGACGAACATCATGCTCATGGTAAGAGATCTGCTGATGAATCTCACTTCCACGGAAAGAGATCAGTTGACGAGCATCATGCTCACGGAAAGAGATCCGCTGATGAATCTCACTTCCACGGAAAGAGATCTGCCGAAGAACATCATGCTCATGGAAAGAGATCTGCTGATGAATCTCACTTCCACGGAAAGAGATCAGCTGACGAACATCATGCTCATGGAAAGAGATCTGCCGAAGAACATCATGCTCATGGTAAGAGATCTGCCGATGAACATCATGCTCATGGAAAGAGATCTGCTGATGAATCTCACTTCCACGGAAAGAGATCAGTTGACGAACATCATGCTCACGGAAAGAGATCTGCTGATGAATCTCACTTCCACGGAAAGAGATCAGTTGACGAACATCATGCTCACGGAAAGAGATCTGCTGATGAATCTCACTTCCACGGAAAGAGATCAGCTGACGAACATCATGCTCATGGTAAGAGATCTGCCGATGAACATCATGCTCATGGAAAGAGATCTGCCGACGAACATCATGGCCATCATCATACTCATGGAAAGAGATCTGCCGACGAACATCATGGCCATCATCATGCTCACGGAAAGAGATCCGCTGATGAATCTCACTTCCACGGTTAAATATTCGCCGACTTATGTATGGAAGGTCAATTGAATGCTAAATATATACTATTCCCACTATTTTTCAATCTAACGTTTTCTTTTAATAATTATTTTTGTCGACTAGTTGGGTCTTTTTAATTCAAATACACCAGTTAATGTTACAATACAATATTGTATTTCAAAGTTTATATAAGATATATTCTTTTTGTTTGTTTCAAATGCTAATTTGTTACATATTTTTATCCTTTACACAATGAATTATTTTCCTATATTTCTACATAAATGAAGGTTTATTCTGTTTTGGTACATCTGAAACCAGGATATTATATTTGATATAACAATTATCTACATGGTATGTTAATTTAATTTACTCCTTGTAACTATTAAAAAAAATTAACCACTCCAATAGATCGTACCTTTAACGTCATCTCCTTGTCAGATGAAATCAACATCCAACATGAAATGTTTCATTTACATTTTGTATTAGAATTCTAAATGTAAATTTGATTAACTCGAAATAAATATGAAGCAATGAATAACCCTGTTATTAAATCGAAAATATAATTATAGACCAACAGTTGGAGTGAATGGCGTAGTTGGCTAACTTCCATGTAAATTCGGATCTCTTCACGATGAGATTTTTGTGCACTAGCAACCCCGACTCACAAAAGGGAAAGGAAAAATTTGGAAAACGACTGGTAGCTACCCATCTTATCTTCCTTGTTGCCAACGTTTTAATGTTGGGCATAGTTATTATTTAGATATATTTAGCAATGTAAAAAATATGCAAATGGGGTGTGTAAAATAAAAAAAGAAGAAAATCAACCTGGTAACTACCAATATACAAATCCATCGTTAATACTTGTATAATATTCAAAAATTCAAAAAAAGGGCGCACAATCCTTGATTTAATATATTTTACATATATCAAAATCATAAATAATAATAATACCCTTTTTGAGGTAATAACACGTAGAGTCAGCTGCTTATACTCAGAAAAGTCAACTGATGAAAAACAGCTGTAGGGACATAGTACTTTTTTGTTTATCCCAAAAAGCTCATCGTACATTTCTTACTCTTTTTTGGAGGAAAGGTTGATAAATATAATAAAAACTAAAATTTGTCATATATTTAGTTATCTACAAGAGTGTTTTCTCAACCTTACACGACTATATTTTTTTGATAACAAACATACATTGTATTTATTATCTTTTCATATGTTTTCATCAATTGACTCTTCACAGATTTAAATCAACTGACTCTCATATTATAAGCTCATTAAGGGATTGATACTTCTTCACTTACCCAAGGATACCATAGTATAACAAAAACTATACATAGCTACTACATGTTTTTGTAATTTGCAAGTAGACAAAATAAATAGTCGTGGAATAAATCCTTATTTACTATCTTATATGATTTTATGTCACTTTTCCCTTATCCTTCATCAAATTGTCTAGGAATGACATTTTCTAGAGTACAAGGAGAAGGCAGGAGTGAAACTTATGTTAGATATAACTTTTGCGTGCAACTACTTTAGTAGCTTTACCGTAAGTCTTAGATTTCTAGGGAATTTTTGGTCGAAATTGAATGAAAATTTACACATTTAGATGAATGATTTCTACTTAATTAAGGATTTTTATCGAGCGTTTGACATATTGTTTGAAAGGTGTGGGCCTCAGCTCTTTAATGCATTCCTTATTAATCTATTTCATGTAATATTCAAGGAGTTATTTAAATACAAAGTATTTGGCCGACTTTTGGGCCTATTTCCACCCCCTACACCCCTAGGACCCTCCTTTGGTCAAAACAAAGACTGGATATGGAATTTGCTTTAAACACACTTGCTAATCATTATTTTTTAATGCATAACATGAGTATCCTTCGAGGCTTAAATTGAAGTTGAAGTTGGACAATGGGCCAACAAAGCTAAAAAAGTAGGATCCGATTTCTCGAAAACCGTAAGACTCTTGAAAAAAAAATTACAGAATTGATATCAGTGTGAAAACTCGATAACTTTTATTATACTTACACCCCTTAGGATTTTTGAAAGTTCAAATTTGTTGACCTGTGTTATTGTTGAGGCAAAAACTTGCTACAAATATAAGAAGCCATTTTTTATCACTAAGTACTGTCAAATATCAATCAGCAGATAAAATAAAGAGGCACCAGATAGTAATTTCAAATATACTTACTCATCTCAACAAAACGCCCATCCCTAGTAAAACTTATATTTAATTATGTCTTTGTTAAGATCAACTGCCTGTTATATGTTTTCGGAGGGAGGGGGGGGGGGAATGTATTAATAATATTATATTACTGTCCCAGGAATGAGGACCTTCTATTATTAAAAATAGCATTAACTGCAGGGAGAATATTATATTTATACTATAGTTTTATTATATCTTTTTAACAAAATCTGTAAAGATGTAAGTGGAAATTCTTTGATTTTTTTTAAGAAGGAGATATGTTCTCCTCAACGATCTAACAAAAAATGCAAAAATTTTCATAAAAAGAGCAACAATGCCAAGTGTTTTTCCTTTTTTAATCTCAAAACTGTATTTTTTTTCTCTACAAAAGTCGCATCCCTGCTTATAAGTATATTATGCATATTTATCAAAATTGACGACATAGGTGGGTGTTAATTCTTTAATTCTTCTTTTAGAAGGAGATTTTTTCAATATAATGCTCAATCTAAGAATTAACTTAATTTTAAAACAAACAAACAAAACCAGCAGTGCCAACATGCTCACAATGGAACTTATGACAAATGAAGTATATTAACATATTAAATTGAGGTAGATAAATAATTGAGGTAAAATAAATCAAGTAATATCAACCTAAATTATTTTGAAATGATTGAACATGACGGAACGAGAGTTCAGGGGGCTATTATTAAACATAAATTCGAAATAACAGGTCTGTTTTTCATCTATGCCAGTCTTAATTGTGTCAATCATCCATTTCATTTATTAGTTATCCCTTAAATCAGTGGTTCTCAAATTGTGTTCTACCACATAATACATAAACAGTACGCCCCGGAAAATTACCTGGTGCACTGCAAAATTTCTTATTCTATTTCATATATAACAATACTGGACCAAAAAAGATACAAGACGAGATCCAAATTAAGAATCAAAACGTAATTAAATGTAGGTTCCCCCTTGGAATTATTCTCTAACATTTTTACTATTTCTTGTGCCCTTCCAACTATAAAATTGGATTTTCTCGCCTGTTTTAAACAAGGGTAAATACTTTAACTTTGAACAGCATTTAATTCTGAATACTTCACTTCAAAATTGATCATTTCCTGCATTAACTTACACACTAGCAAATAGGCTCAGCTTGCTTGAGTACAGTCTAATTGGGCATAATTTTGCTTGTCTATAGATTTGTAAATACTAGAAATAATCGATTTTAAGTGAGTTGTTCGAAATTAAACGGTGTTTGGAAATCTAGTATTTACCCTTTACCATAAATTTCTAGATCTTAATAGATTTATTTATCGTTACATCGACTCAATTTCCAAACCATTTACAAATATAAACAAGATATAATAGATATGTCTAAGGTGTAAGGGCACCTTCTATATATTTTTAGTATTTTAATTGGTAGCTTATTTATGTAGAAAATCATAAAATGATTAATATAATTAATATGGTAAATACTTAATTACTGTTATACATCAATTATAATTAATGATATGGCTGAAGTTTAGTTTTAAATTAGTTGACTCAAATGGAGATGTATTTATATAAAGAGCATTCATGATACAATATTAAACCGTGGAAAATTTGAGAAGAAGTTTACTTTAACAATAATTTCGAATACATGTTACTCCTTACTAGTTATTACTATAAGTATCACTTACTTAGTTTTCAGGCTAAAAATGATTTCCTATCAAAAGTCTTGCAATCTAACTCCTCTAAACAAATTTTCTAGTGATTAAGCTAATTAATGGAATACAGTTTATAGAGATGAGCTTTTGAAACACTTTTCTGCAATACCAATGTACTAGTACAATTCCTATAATATGAGTCCTATATAATCTTGGATTGATAATTTTATTGCAGAGGATGAGCCTCAGCTTTGACCCGCTGGGGGCACCGAAACCAAAGGTATGAAGCATTTATTTATAGCTTTGATCATCGGAACCAATTCATAATTTATAAATCATACATCATAATTCATAAGTGGTTAAGGAGACAGGTTTACAAAATGACGTCACATACTAATCACACAACTTTTCACTTTATTTTATTCCGGCACCGTAAGTGCACCTTCAGTTTTGACATATGAGTACTCATTTGCCCCTTTTCTGTTTAAGGTTCGATAGGATTCTTTGTATTTACTAAATATTCAAACATTATTTTTTTAGTTAAAAGATCATCAATAAAGTTCATCATTCCTTTATCTTTTTTCGACATAGTCTCGATCTCTTGAAGTCTAGGACTTGAGTTCAATGATCCTGATCATAGTGAGACTATAGAAATAAAAAAAAACAGTGTTGTATGTTTAAATGATTATGAGGTTGATCTATTAAAATGTATATTTTAGACATAATTTAAGTAAGTCAACAGTGCAGCATACAGCCTGCATACTTCACTGATCAGCGGGGGCAGTGTCCCCCCCCCCCCCGCACATACACATTGGCTATGCTACTGGGACAAAATGTACAGGGAGCTATTTTGTGGTTTAAAGAATTGTGGAGGTGTGGAAAAATTTGAATCTTGAAATTTAATTATAAAGCGAAAATTTTCATGGAGGTGAGGGGGGGGGGGGGAGCAAAAAGAACGTACATTTTTTTGTAGAGGGGTCAAAGCCTCTCTGTGCCACACCTCAGCTACATTTCTGCATCATGGGTCGATATTTAAAATCGAAACAAAATCATAAATCTATAATATAGCCATAAAATATAAAAATCGACAATCTGTCTTGGTCTCCCCTACAATATTCCATATAATTAAATGATAAATACTTTCGGTTTCACGTATTACTTATAAGGTATAACGTACAAAAAAAGATTTAGAGGATCAAAAATGTTACAAATTATTTTTTTACAAGGCTGTAGACGTATGTATAAATATTTAAGTCTACCTGGAAAAAAGCTGAAGTCACAACAAACAGTAAGAAAATGCTCAAAAAGCAAAGAATTAATATAAATAGATCATAATATTAAAAATATAGCATCTTAAACGATTTATCTCGTAAGAATAAGAATACATTATTCAATTAATTTCAGTGAGAACTATGATGTGAGCATTACACATACATAATAAGTATTGATTACTAGAATTTAGAGGAAAGAGGAGTAAATTACATAATTATCTGTGGAGAAAGCTTCTTATTACGCTGAACATACAATGATATTAGAGCTTTTATTCGAGAAATAACAATAATAAAAAAGGCAATGTATGAAGGGATTTCCATCGCCATCATTTACTCATCAAAAGACCTAAAACAATGACGACATCGCTGGGAAATAATGACATATACAGTAGCAGCTGTGTGTATAACTGTAGCCTATCAGTGAATAAGTATTAATAAAATAATAAATATTAGCGCTAAAGGAGAAAAAACATCCTTGATACATGGAGTTTTTCTTATCAGTATTCTCATGAGTTAATATGTGGGTATCATGTTTTTGTTGAAGATCCTTTCGTTTGGTGCTCTCATATTCGGAAGAGTCCTTTGCCAAGAAGAGAGCGGGAATTTGGGTGACATTGGGGATGCAGAAGAAGGAGCCGTGTCTCTCAAATCACCTTTCATCAAGGATTGGACTCTTCCTGATACTGGAGATGATCCCTCATTGACATATGCTTTGGATCTCTCTTTTGCTGTGTCAGATGAGAACCCTGACAGACAA
The DNA here is from genome assembly GCA_963680855.1 of Lepeophtheirus nordmannii. Classification (NCBI taxonomy): domain Eukaryota; kingdom Metazoa; phylum Arthropoda; class Copepoda; order Siphonostomatoida; family Caligidae; genus Lepeophtheirus; species Lepeophtheirus nordmannii. The sequence continues at coordinate 13,659,723 of OY804525.1, forward strand.
ATCCATTTCTCCATCATGGATGGAAATGAGGTTCTTTCTGCAACATTGCCACACTATGATAACGTATCCGTCCTTCTGGCATCCAATTCTTCTCTAGAACAGAGGTTGACCCTTTTTTTATGTCCTTCCCCTGGGGATGATCGCTACGTTACATTTTCAGCTCGTACCCGTTATCCTAGTGCCATCAGCTTCAAATTCAAAATAAGGGTCATTTCCTTAGATCTTCCATTGGGTAAGTCTCTGTTGTTCATTCAGCGTAGCTCTTCGATCTTCATTTATTTGTCAATTTTCTTTTTCATATTTGTAGATCAAACTCAAATCATGGATGTAAGCACAGGTCTCCCTGTGACTCTACGTGTCAATCCCAGTGCCTCTTATCGAGACTATTTTGTTCTCAAAGTAGACTCTGTTGACTTCAATACAAAAGACGTTTGTATTGTTGTGGCTGCCTCAGATGGAAAATGTCCAATGAAAAATTCTCCGGAAACTGTCGTTACATCTGATGCATGGCAAACAGCTCTCAAATCAGCAAGCATTACTATTCGTGCCCGAACTTTCAGCTTCATTGAGCCTTTCTTTGTGACGGTAGTAGTCATGCCCAATGACCATCCGTGCTCACTTGGTTCCTCTGTTCTTCATGATTATAATGATTTGAGTCGAATAAGGACGAAGAAAATTAGTATTGTTGTTCACCGAGGAGATGGATACTTGAGTTATATGTTGCCCATATTTGCCTCTCTTGGTTTCCTTATTTTTATCGTACTCATTTCTTGTCTTATCGTGGGAACAAAGGACTACAAAACATATGATGAAGCAGATTTTGTAGGTGAGCCTGAAGAAGCAGAATCTGCCATGGATCTTCGATCAAGTGAAGAAACTCCACAGTTTGAAGTAGACGAGGATGAAAGAGCCTATACTCTATATCGTGATTGTTTTGATGCAATGGAAGAGAGAAAATCTACAGCTCCCAATAGAGCTAAAAGGATTGAGAGAGGAATGAAGAGATTCAAGCATCGTCCTCGCGTCTCGGATTTAAGCATAATATCTGGAACGGATAATTGGTTTAGACGAAATCGTTCTCGAGTGTATTTTTATCTTCTACCTCTGATTACATTATTTTACTTTATTCCTGCAATTCAGTTTGTGTTTCTTGCCAAAGCACAAGAGGAAAATACTGGTAGTCAGGATATATGCTATCATAATTTTAGATGCTCTAAGCCCTTTTCTATATTTACGGATTTTAATCATATCGTGAGCAATTCCTCATATTTTATTTACGGTGTGTCTTTTATGGCATTAGTTGCCATTAAAAAATCCAAGCTCTCTTCTTCATTAAGCGACTATTACAACAAAATGGGGAACACTGGTATTCCTCAGCAGCTAAGTATTTTTCATGCTCTTGGTTTTGCACTCATGGCCCAGGGACTCTTCAGTATTTGCTACCATGTTTGTCCAACTAATTTGTCTCTACAATTTGATACTACAATGATGTACATAATTTGCGTGCTTTCAATAATTAAAATCTACCAATTCCGGCATCCTGATGCAACAGCGAATGCTTACTCGACCTTTGGATTTGTCGGCCTCTTAGTTTTCTTGGAGGCCTTAGCCCTGTATACATCGAGTTGGTTGGTTTATTTTCCGTTTTTTCTTCTCTACGTTCTTACCACATTATTTATTGCTATTGATTCCTATTTCATGGGCTTAGGAAGAATTGATCGGATAATAGGACGACTTCTCTTTAAACACATATTTTTTGAATGCTTTTGTTCAAGCTCGGAGCGATGTTCTAAGGGACCATTGTTTATATTAAGATTCATCTGGGGGATTTTATTCTCCATTACAAACATCACTTATGCTCTATACACCGCCGTTTCCAAGTACAAGAATCCTAAAAAGAGTCTAAGCCATGTTGTACTCTTCATTTTAGCTGCAAATCTACTTGCCTATCTTTTATATTATATCATAAGAAAGATAGTGCAGCAAAATTTCACAGATTCTGCGCGATTTAACCCTTTGCATGTCTTCGTCATTTGCGGAAAAACATACAAATGTCGATTCCCAACCGGAACGTTTTTTGGATCGTTAGCTATTATTTTTGGAGGACTAGGATTTTATTTATACTCATCTAGATCTGCTAATAGGAATTTGAGTCCTGCGGAGTCTCGAAATCTGAATTCTCGATGTACATGGTTTGATTTTTATGATAATCATGATATCTGGCATTTTTTTGGGGCCACAGGGGTCTACACGGCCTTTATTTCCTTACTGACCATTGATGATGACCTCCTGTATACCAATAGAAATGAAATTGATGTTTTCTAAGCCCAATCTTCTAATATTATTAATTTTCTTATAATATTACCTTCATATGTCTTTACTCATTAATTTGCATCTTTAAAAAAGTTGAGCAAGTCTTTAAAAAACGATATTTTATGCCTAATTTTTATGTATCTGTTCAGTATACATTACCTCATAGAATGCTTATCTATAATTCTCCGTCTTGCCATAATATTTGTCATTCATTGAATCTACATATATATAATTTATCATGTAATTTTTTAACACAAAAAGGGTTCAATTAAAGTTATCCTAGAAATATCTGATCTTTTTATTCATTCATCAGGCGTACACATATTTTTGAGCATCTGAGTTGTAGGGTATGTTTGTTACTGGCAATTTTATATTCTTTAATTATAGAGTGGACGTTTTTGGATAGAACTAATTGTATGAATCATGAAATAACATTTTGTCACTCAATATTTTAGAAATATCCCAACATGATCCATGAACCATGATTCATGATACATTATATTATAGAAAGAGCTAAATAGCTAGATATTGTGTAAACATTCTATGTTGTACAAAAGAACAAATCCATCCTCAAATTGTACAAAGTAGTTTAATATTTTTCCATATTTCAGCTGATGATTGACTGCAGACTAAAAATTCCTGTCATGCAGGCTTTGTACTATCAGTGATCCTTTTTTATGCATTAATTGTAATATTTATAATTTACACGTTTCTGCTGAGAGTATCGAATCTCCATACTTGACAGTCCTTTTCTAATATAAAAAGTGCGTAAGTAATTATTTATAAATTAAGTTTCCTGTCTTGGTTTTGTTAACAAGCAATTTGGTTGGTGTTCTGTGATAGCATAGATTTATAATTATTATGACTTATATGGTAAGTAGTTGTTTAAATTCTTTTTACAACTATCGAATTTGCCGAGAAATTATTTTAATTTCCAAATGGAAGTTTGTCGTTTGATCCAACCGAATATTCTTAATTTTTTTTAAATAATTGATCCCCTTTGTTCTTCTTTATTGTTCATTCGAAAATGAAATATATTCAAGTCTCGTATGTTTATTATCTGTTTCAGAGCCCTGGAGGATATTTCAGTTTCTGAGTCTGCAATTAACGAAAAATAAAGGGGGAAAATCTTAAGTAAGACAAACGCACATATATTTTTTTTTTTTACAAAATGGGTCGACATTGGGAAAGTGTCGATTATTCCATCAGTAAAATCGTACAAAGAGAAGGGGATACGGAGTTAGACTGTCCCAGATTTGGTTCTAATGTAACTATTAGTTATAAAAATCCCCCAGATGTGTCCGGGATCGATATTTATAAAAGAACAAAGCTCATTGTTCGGAGTCCTTCTTCCTTTGTCATGGGTATGGCAGACAATGAGGTGGATCGAAACGTTGAGGATGCCGTCAAATCCATGTACCTTGGAGAAAAGTCTGATTTTTCTTTTCGAGTTAAAATGGAAGAGAAATACGAAGGAGGTAAAAGTGAGGTCACTTGGGGTCAAATTGAAGTGACTCTTCAATTAGACTCTGTGTCCGACTCGGAGCCTCTGAAAGATTGGTCTCATGAGAGGAAATCAGAGTTCGCCAAGGGTTTATTGTCTTCGGGTACTTCACTATTCAAGGAGTTTCATACTGTGGATGCATTTCATAATTATCGGAAGGCGGCAGCACTTGTGGGTCTACATCAATGTAATTCTGAATGTAATAAACTATACTGGAGCTCTGTGGGTAATATTGTAGCCTGCCATTTTCGATGGAAAAACTTTAATCGGGTTGTTGAGCTAGCGTCTGTGATTCTCAAAGAAGACAATCCTCAAAATGTGAAGCTCCTTTATCGACGTGGCGCGGCCTACGTAGAGAAAAATGATTTCAATGAAGCTAAAAGAGACTTGAAGAAAGTATTAGAGCTTGAGCCAGAGAATAAAGCCGCTCAAGGGAAGCTTCAAGTTCTTCGCACCAAGGTCAAGGACTACAATGAAAAAATGAGCAAACTCCTCATGAAAGGATTAATGTCCAAAACCTAAGAGATCTCATTTCGTAAATTATACACACTACATATATCATGTTTTCAGAATTTAATGAATAAAGGCTATTGTTTTGTTATAGTAAATATTATGCTTCTCACAGTTTTTTCAATGTATGAGTCTGTATGCAGATACTAGTTATTATTAACGACTTATTTTTACAGTCGTTTGAAGTATTTATTACAAAGCGACTTATACAATATATTATAAGTGAATTCAATTCACAAAAAGAAAAGGGGGGAAAATATTTAATTCTATATATAGCTACCACTACACACATATTTATATATATAAATATGAAGCGTAGGCATGAGTACATAATTATTTATTTATGTATGCTAAAAACACCTTAAAATGACATTGACGTACATAGTCTTGATTGACGTTTTCTCTTTCAAGTACATACAACTAATATTGTTTCCTATATACGCAAGTTACAATATAATAATATGGAGACCGACGACTTATCTTGGAATGTATCCAAAATATTAGATCGAGAGCCTTATGCTGCTATAATTTTGAACACACCCATTGATCGTAATGAGGAAAGAAGAATATGTTCCTTTTGGAGGAAGGCCTCGTTTCGAGCCACAGTGGATGGGGGAACGGATCGATGGAAAGAGTTCGTGGGGGAATCGGGAGATGTCCCTGACCCTGATCTTATTAGTGGGGATTTTGATTCTGTTACTCAGGAAACTTTGTCGTACTATACATCTAGAGGAACTAGTTCCATTGTTCATACTCCTGATCAAAACTACACGGATTTTACGAAATGTTTAATTGAAATTAAGAAAAGAAGAGAAGATTTGAACTCATTTTTTGTACTTGCTCAACATACTGGAAGGCTCGACCAGATATTTGCAAACGTTGAAACTCTTTTCCATGCAAGGTCCATCCTTGGCTTGGATTCTTCAATATATTTAGTGGAATCGAATTCAATTTCTTGGCTCCTAAAACCTGGTAAATACAAGATTAAGTATATTCCGAATAAAAACAAAAATTATGTGGGACTCATCCCTGTTGGGGCACCTATTGATTCTATTTCAACCACCGGACTGCGTTGGAATTTAGATAATGGCAGATTAGCTTTTGGAAAGCTTGTCAGTACATCAAATGAACTTGATGGTAATGGTACAATGACAGTTAAAACTACTGGGGATTTATTACTGATCATTATCGGAATGGGTATTTAATTTTTTAATGTACTTACATATTTTTAATTTTATTTTATCATAACTAATTACATAGACTTACTATTTGTTTTATACCCAAATATATTAAGGCAGATATAGATATTTTTATGATCATTTATAGATTAATCTACTTTTTAATACATTTAAATACTTTTTCAGAACTTACTCAGGACAATGAATTTACCATTTCGACTTCATTCATCAAAATCCTTATTTTTGACTTCTATTCGATGTTATAAAGTGGCTAAAAAAGAGAAAAATCTCCTGGCTCTTACTCATAGAGGATTGATTCAAGAGGTCTTTCCAAGTGATGACATTGACAAAGTGGCTTCATATCTTATAGAAAAACCGAGGACAGTGTATGCGGGCTTTGATCCTACGGCTCCTAGTTTGCATGTTGGCAATCTATTAATACTCATTTCTTTGATTCATGCTCAAAGAGGAGGCCATCGAGCTATCGCACTTGTAGGAGGAGCAACTGGTCGTATAGGAGATCCGAGTGGGAAAAAAGAAGAAAGATCCCTATTAAGGTAATTATAATCTTATTTTTCTTTTCTTTAAACTTAATTATGTAAATTATAAAATCAATTTATGTATTTATTTCATACTTTTAGTGGAGAAACTGCTGCAAAAAATGTTAAAGGGATCAGTCAAAATATTCAAAATATATTCAATAACTATAAGAAATATTTCTCTCATCAACAAGAAGAGCTAGAGCCACTTATTCTCCTTGATAATGGAAATTGGTATAAAAAGCTGAACGTCGTGGATTTTATGACAAATATTGGGCGTCATATGCGGGTTTGTCGTATGTTAAGTCGACAAAGTGTAAAGTCCAGATTGCAAAACGATCTAGGGTTTAGTTTTACAGAATTTTCCTATCAAACATTTCAAGCCTATGATTGGCTGTATTTACTTCAAAACTATGACTGCCGCTTTCAAATTGGAGGAAGTGATCAAATGGGTAATATTTACGCTGGTCATGAATTTATTGGTCGTTACTACAATGATAGTAAGAAGAGTAGAGTATATGGTCTAACTATTCCTCTAGTTACGACTGAGTCTGGTGAAAAGTTTGGAAAATCAGAGGGAAATGCAGTTTGGCTATCTAAAGATCTCACCACACCCTACGAGCTTTATCAATTTTTCTTGAGGCAAACGGATGAGCAAGCGGCTAAGTTACTTCCTCTTTTTACCTTTCGTCCATTAAAGGAAATAAAGGATCTTATTGATTCTGGAACAGTACGTAAAATGCAAAGTGCATTGGCTGAAGATGTCACGCTTTTAGTGCATGGTCAGGAAGGCCTTGAGAAAGCCCTTAAAACAACTCAAATCATCTTTCACAACAATGTAACTGCATTGAGTGAAACCAATTCCCTTGATCTCAAAGATATTTTTAAACAAGCTCCGTATATAAGACTCTTATATGAAAATGGAATAACAATATTAGATTTGGCTAAAAAGATTAACTGTTTTAGGAGTGAAGCAGATGCTATACGAGTTGTTTCCGCGGGAGGATTCTACATAAATCACGAACGTAAATCAAATATTGATGAAATCATCCTTCCAGAATGTCAAATTTTGAAAAATAATGTGTCATTGCTGCGTGTTGGAAAAAGAAACTATTTCATTATTGAGTGGACATTATGAAATAAAAATAAAAATGAAAGATAGATTAATCTATATCAATTGTACGACTTGATTGTTTGTCAGTTAAATATACATACATACATATTGTGAAAATCATTGAGAGTTTAATGATATTCTCATCACTTATGTACCTATATATATATTTTTTTATAGAATGAATTTGAAATCTCCCAAGCAGATTCAAACCCATGTGAAAGATCGAGCAAGAGACATCATAGAGGAAATTTGTTTTAAGGCTAAATGCCTGACATGTTCCAAAAAGCCGGAGGATGAAGTGAGTTATCTTGTGGGCTATTGGGATGACAATATTCCCTCTGGATTACAGGATGGACCCCAGTAAGGATATTTGTTAAAGTCATGGTAGCTTATTTCTAATCTATGTTCTTTGATAACAACTCTTCCAGATGCGGAATCGTTGCTCTATGGATGGCGGGTCATAGGTTTGAGTCTCCCCCACCTTCTGTTAGAGACATTCAGTCCTGTGCTATAAAACATGGATTTTCGAAGAAAGGAGAAATGTTTTCAGCGAGGAACATTGCAACCCTGGCAGAAATTACTCATCCTTCCTTAAAAGCCGAAGTTCTACCCTTCGACACAAACTTTTCCTTAAACTTTTTCCTAAAAGAGATAATTGATAATAAATCCTTATTTTTAATTCCATATGATAGTGACTTTAACAACTATCCGTGTTTAAAGGAAGGACTGAAAGCACATTGGGCAGTGATCTTTGGTGTTCTCTTCATAGATCATTCTCAAGCTCCTCCTTTTCCTAAAGTTTTTTCTTCAACTTCTGGTGAAGTTATGTACAAAATACCTAAAGACACTAACTCGAATGGGTTACTTACAATTTACCAAAAGATATCAACGAATTCATTTTATTTGATTGGTAGACAATCGAAAAGCAAATGGGTTATGCTCTTTGATGTACTGAGTTTGTTTAAAAGTAACTGTAACTTGAAGGAGTATGGAAAATCAAGCATGGAGTATGTTTTACCACCAGAGGGAATGCAAAATACATTAGCAAACAAGATTGTTTGTCTCAGATCTAGGGATTTATGAATGTTGTGAAAATATGTTTTTTTTTGTTATTGTTAAGTGAAAATTATATCCTGTAACAATTTTATGAAGTCTTGAAAAAAGCTGTTTATATGTTTGATCGATGATACCAGTACAATTATTATAATTTTGATAATATATTTAACCCTCACCACAGAGTCTTACTCACATGTATTGTAGATGTATATTGACAAATCTATTTATTAATTATAACATATTTTTAAACTATATACAAAGGGAGTTTGTCTAGTGTTGTGTAGATTTATACAATTTACTAAGCATAATTAGCTTCCTAATTGTCAGAATTTGTTTGTGATTGAATTAATATAATATTTACTATCAATGAGATCATTTTAATTAGATTAACTTTATTAAAAATATATTTATGTTTATAAAATTATTTTAACTTCTACATATTCATGATAATTTCTTTACACCAATATATTCATAACTGTACACATCAGTATTATTTTTGAAGATTCGTTTTTTAAAATCAACTCCACTAGATATAATCATTAAAAATAATATAGATGGACAATCAATGTGCTATTGAAGTCTTCAATCGTGACATAGTAGTATTTTAAGAATGATAAAAATGTGTTTTTGTTGCATTATTATTGGGGTTTTTGGGATTCGAAGTTGAGTTTTACAATGGCAATCATTTACCAGAAGAAGGACCTATTAGATTTTTGCTGCAATTGTAAATTTTTTTTTTTTGAATAATTAAGAATAAATTTATTTTCGGTTCTGTAATTTTTGAAATCCTCCAAAGGAGAGATATCGACATCACTAAAGAGAAATGTTATTTCTATGTATAGGGTACTAAATTAACTTATGTCTATCAATCTATGTACACAATATTGTGAAAATATTATCACAAATATGCTGTTGATACAATTTATCAATCGAAAATAGGTTACAGTACATATTATGTGATATGTTTAGACCCAGACTAAAATAAATCCTATTTGCTTATTGCTAAAAATATGCAACAGACGATATAATATAAAAATAAATTAACTCAATTTATGTGTTCAGCAAGTATTTCTTCTTTCTATTTCGATATCTTGGCAAAAGTATGAATTAATAAAAAATTGACCTCAATGAATAAAACTTTACATCAAAATCTAAAAAATCAAATTGAAATATTTACATTTTTTTCCTCTCATTAATTATTACTAGTGATTAATTAACGACAAGATAAGTAATTCGTTGTCTAAATAAAACTCACGATTAGGATTTTTTTTACAAAAAGTGTCCACTATAATTTAATTGCAATATAAAAAACTTTTTTATTATAATTTAAGCACTATAATCCTATAAATAATACATGTATTGTTCTACATCTAATCAATTTTGGGACAATTTAGCCATATGAACATTTTGTCAAAAAATAGGAAATAAAATGACTTATGGAGCATTACAAAATATTTATGACTCCCATTTATATTTATACAATTTTGAAGAACAAATGTTTAGCTATTTACCACGAATTGAATTTATTATGAGGTCATTGACGATTCATTTCTTGATGAAGATGCTTCCAAATGAAGAATACGCGTATATTAAAATTAATATTTTCTTGGTTTATTCAATTCATGGCTCCTTTTTCAGTCAACCTTTCCTTTTTTTTCAATTCAGGAATATCTGTATTTTGGGACACTGCCATTGAAATCACCGCTTAAAAATTATTAGACTCATTCATGATTTTGTTTATTAAAGATTTTGACATCAATAGAATGTATAAGGTGCTTAATTGAAGAGCAATAAAAGTTAATAATCATGTTTTAGTAGATGGTCGAGTTCGATTTAAAGTAATTCTTCATAAACATAGTCAAACACATTTATTTGTTGGGTAATTTCGACGAAGTATCCCTTCGGCAAATTGTCCACTCATCATAAGCTTTTGGTAAAAAAAACACGGGTTCAAGTGATATAGTCAAACAACATGTACTTTAGAATAATTGAGTTGTAGTAAATAAATTCAAAATATATGTATATGAAATTTTCATTGAGACATTTAAAGTAGTGGTTCCCAACCTTTCGGTACCGGTTACCCCTTTTGCTATGAGTTTCAAACTCAAAGAACCCCCAACTAATGACTTATTGGAGTGAAAAAAAATCTTTAAAAAAATCTGTAAATATATTTTCTATGTGATCTACAACCCACTGATCGGGGACCTCTGATTTAAAGTGTTATTTTCTTCACTCAAGTTAAAAAATCATTTTAATTATTAAGAAATTCTCATCTTTACTCCTTGATTCTACAATTACTGATATTATTTATATTATAAAAGTACATGACATAAAATACTTTTTAATGGACATTAATATTATAAGGGCTATAGTGTTAATAGTTCTTGTTGACCACACTATTTTAGTGTGAAAATATATCATATATCAAAATAATAATCAATTTTTATTGATGTTATGTTGTTGATTTCAAAAATATTAGCAAGGTTGTGTCCTTTCTCTGGTTTTAACGATACAATATCTATATAGCAGAAATGAGAAATATTAACAATGCATCAATATTCTTATAAGTAAGACCACTCATAAGTTATTTCCAAATAAGGGCTTATATTTCATAAGGCATCACCTAATTCTTTGAGTTAATATTGAAAATCACTATTTTTAAGATCTTTGTTCCGTTTAGGATCAAAAGGAGCTTATTTTTAAAAAATATTTAAGTGTAAAGTCAATAGTTTTGCAGCCTTGCTGATATAATTACATATTTTAGAAAAAATGTTGGAAATGCTGAAAGCATGTATATTAATTCCGTAAAAATAAATGAGAATGAGTTTTAAAAAAAAGTTAAAATATATATCAGGGAGTCGATTAATTCAATCGATTTTAGGTGGTTTTAGATAATTCAGTAATCGATCAAATTTGCAAATTATTTCTGATATCTGATTTCCCTTAAATAGGAGGTCTATTTTTTAAAATAAAAAGAACAAACACCTTTTACTCAAAAAACTGAAATGAAATTTTTTTATTATTATGCCATTGAAAGCCCAAACACGGCCGGTGAGGCTATTTTTAAAAGTTGTCTCCCCCTTAGTTAATTCTTTTAACTGTCACAACTTTCATGATTTTTTAAATACTAATTTTATTTAATTAATAGTCAAAAACCTAAAAAAACTTCCACAAAATTCTATGTGTGCCCCATTGGGCATCAATAAAATAAGACTGAATCTACAATTTAAACATTCTCAGAAGAAAAATTGTAGGATGTAATTTCTCCAAATTTTGGCAGATTATATGCTCTTCTGTGGTGATAAGTGATAACTAATCACCATTTTCCTCATCACTCGTATAATCTTAAAGGCTAATTAGAGAGAGAAAAACCACGCTGATTATTCGGTTTTTTAATCCTCCAATAATAATCCAAAGCAACATTAGCTCATTTTAAAACGGATGTTTGTCTGACTATAAACCACACAACCTTCCAAGCATTGTTGTTTATTATTTTATTATGCATATATGAAATGTCTTTATTTGTTAATCCATAGACTGTTTAGCTAATGAAATAAAACTTATAGAGTATTGATTCATCTAAATTTAATAGTTAAATATATACATATATATATTCAATCAATATAGGTGCATACCTTGTATCATGTTTAAATGTTAAATGTGAAATTATTTATTTCATAGAATATTTGTATATTCAATTAATAAACTATCAACCAAATAAATGATTCAATATATACATATTTGACTAATGATTAAAAATTTTACTGTACAAATTTTAATCTGACTATTTTGTCCCTGTTAAAAAAGAATGATTAAGTTCTGCAAATAATCAACTAATTGGCTCAACTGATGGCTTGGCTGTACTTTTTTGTGCCTGAAAAAAACTATTTGTATGAGTTGTATAGGAGAAAAAAGCAATAACCAATTAATTGATCGATTTAAAAAAAGTTAACCCTTTAAAATATAATCAAAAAAACGATTTTCCTCTATAAACTCTCAAAACAGCTCATCTCCCATGATTTTGAGATACCCTAAAATTTTTCATTTGATAATTTTTTAAATGTTAATTTATGTTGTTAGAGCATAAATACATTTTATTTCATTCATGACAGGTCTTGCCATGTCTAGGATTTTATACAATATTTAGTTTTTTGACAATAAATGATCAAATCATTTTGAAAAAACTATATAACCACACTTAAAAGGCTATATCCCTTAAATTACATTGATTTTCAAGGGCAAATATAATAACTATGGGTGAATTAGGAAAGAAAACATTCAAAAATTGGATACTCTGGCCATATCGAGATTTGCAAGGATTAAGTAAGTTGAAAACTTTTGATCTATTTTTTATTTTTAATAAAAACATTGAATATTTATTTGGGAGAAAAAATTGCTAATGATATAGTGGGTAAAATATGTATATCCCAGGGGTGGAGCTGAAGCAATTTGAGTGAAGGGGATGTATATGTTTTAAAATTTGTAGGGAAAGGGGCTATATTTTTTTTGATTTTAAAATTGATGATGAATCAAACAATAAATAAAATGAGTAAGGTAGGGAAATAAATACTTTTGATCGAAATTCAAATGACTCTCCTCATTTTGAAATGAATAATTTTTCCATGTTGGAGGGGGGGGGGGGCTTAGCCCCAACCACAGCTACATCCCTAGTATATCTGATAGCATGGGTAAAGTAAGTTCAACTTATTATTAAACTCCCTGTAATCGCCAAATGTACTGATTATGACGAAACATCGTCAAAGTCCGAATACAAACCCACTAAAAATTTACATATCAAACAATTATCCTATAACATTGCACTCTAATTCAAGGATTTATTTTATTATAAAATAGATGACTCATCGTGGACGTAGTCATTTAATTTAGGATAATATGAAATTTTCAATGTTCATATTGATATTATTTTATAGTTACAATAACGCCTTAGCGGTCTAGGAAAATTCACCGACATTAATTCATCGATTGATAAATTCATCGACTTTTTTCTCCCAATGAATACTTTCAACAGCCTAGAGCATGCATGGGCAACCTACGGCCCGTGAAGACCTTTGAAATCTATAATTATCTTACAATTTAAAAAAAAAATCCGGAATTTTTCTATTAAAAGTTACCCATCAATATAAAAAAATCATAAATGATAAAATCGGTTGTTTAATAATTGTTTATATGTATGGTATAGAATAAGTATAACTATGTATGCATACATATTTCGCAAATATATAATTAGGGCTCTTGGCCCGCAGTCAGTCTTGGAAAACATAATTTGGCCCGCAAGTAAACAAAAGTAGCCCATCCATGGCCTAGAGTAAATTTGTATATACCTATTGCTGCCTCCTGTTAGATTGTTAACCACATGATAAACTAGCTTTCAATTATAATTTGTCGTTTCCTATTTGAGTGCTTCTTTACATTCGTCAAGTTCACATCTAATGGAAATTATTTTTAATCTTATTAAATTTGATAGTAATACACCGTATTCTAGACCATTGTTTTTGCTTTGTTCAATTTGCAAAATCTAAAAATAAATCTAAATAACGGTTTTTGTAAGAGTTTCAAAGTTGGTTGTCTTACATTTTTGATTTCTACACTTTTTGAAATACAAGTCCTAAATATGTAATTAAAATAATAATTTTTGCTATTTTATGTACACAATTTCTTTATATAATCTTAATCTGGTCGGTGTTCATGTGAAAAACCCTGCCAAAACAAATTTGCCTTAAGTTGTTGAAAAAGTATTCATTGTGAGAAAACTAGTCGATGAATTCACCTATCGATGTATTGTTGATCAATAAATTTACTTATCGATGAATTTACCAGATACCATGTACAGAGATACCAAGCAGTGACAGTTTTAATTCTGTCAAACAAGCTTATAATTAATTATAGTGGAGTTATATATGCATTAAACTCATTACTGGGTAACAATTTATTCACCCCTGAAACAAGAGACTAAGTCTGCTTGAGACTAAAGGGCAATGCTATTATTCGACATCCAATGATCCAATTAATTCGAATTTTCCTGTTCCATTCTTTATTTTAATACATATTTTTATTCTATTCTGCAAAGACAAATCATCCATGGGTCGTATAATGGTGGTGGACCGCCTGTTGATAATAGACAGATAAACTCTTGGATAACGAAAGTATTTTGTACTTGATTGTTTTATCAAAAGTTATGTAAACTTTAACAGATTATTTATATTACATGAATATTTGACACTTCCTTTCATGATACCTGAGTTCAATTTGTATTTTTCTTAAATATTAAGTTCATTTTACGCCGAACAAATCGACGTAAAGAGGATTTCTAATCAAATTAAATGACGTATCTATTAATAATTATCTTTAATAACACATTGAAATCTTTGGAATACACACGAGCATTTCAATGAAATAAAATTCTTAGAATGAGGAAGCAAAATATGGATAACAAATCTTAAATAGATTATGCATAAGTTAAACTAACTGGATATTTATAGACAGTAACGCAAATTGAGCAATAGCCATGCTATAATATAATATTAATTAGTTTTATTTACTGCCATTTTTGATGAATTTTATTCATCAATCCTTCTCAGTATGTTTCTACATTTGCCACAGCGTGATTCATTTTCTGATTTAACTAAAAGGTCTTCCTAGGTGTTTATGAATAATTTTTTATTCTTGCAAAATAACTAGGTATAACGTGATTAAATAGGAATCTATCGGCCTTCCCTCCTCCAAAAAAGAGAGGAAAAAACAAGGGCTCTAAATCATTTGGTAATTAGTCAATTCTTCTTCAAATATAAAATAATGGTAGATAATGGTTCCCAGTTTAAAAACAACTAATTCCAGTTTCACCAGTCAATGTTCAGAACAATTTTAAGGAGCAAGAGAAGTAGAGCATCAATAAAATATCCATAAGAGTTGTTGATGTTTTGGGGATACCCATGTTATAAGGTGGAGGAGTATGCAGCTCAAAAGCTGACAGGAAAGTACATGTTTCGAGGATACCATTGTGACATAACATTCTTTAGGTACATAAATTGTAGTCTCTTTTTGTCAGAGACTCTTCTCTAATTCTTGCATCTTAATGATTAATTATACAACTACGACATTTCTACATTGTTACATTGATGTTCTTGTTTGGTACGACAAAGGAATATTGTAACCAATGAAAGATGAATGACTTTTTACACTAAATAATTTTAAAATGTATCATAAGAGCTCAAGTTTCAAAAAATTATTTAACAAATGGCTTTGTTGTATCAGAAGATTTAATTTGTATTCACATGAAATTACAAGTTTTATTCGTAAAATTTCAAAATTCAAATGAGGTTATTTACAAAAAGAAATTCTTAAATAAACAGCTATTTAAATATCAATATGGATATTGAAATATTATATTAATAATACTCTGTTACAAATCTTGTCTTTCTAACGAATAATGAGGTCGATGAACATATCTACTAATTACGGATTATTAAGAAACAGTTATCTTACTTTGTAAGGATCTCGAGAGAGCTCAGATGCAATGATTCAAGCATTTAGATATATTCATACAATAAACACAGAGATATCCCGTGATTCTCGTTCTTCCATGAGAGTCAATTTGAATTGGGATTCAATTATCTAGGTTTAGAGACTGTAATACCTTCGACTTAACTCCTCGTTTAGAAGTATTGCCAATAAATTTAGTGAGTTATGTGTATTGTTGCACTCGGCCTCAAATGATCTCGGAAGTCTTTTTTTCTAAAAAGAACCTTCTACTAAATTTTCTTTTATATAAAATTTGGTTATATTAGTAGGGAAAAAAATAAAGTTAATAAAAAAGGGTCATCGAGATTAAAGTCATCAAAATTCGCAATTTTTTGTTTATCTTACTAAAAAATATACGTACTTTTTAATTTGTTATGTATCAGTTGAATCGTTTGGCTGTAATACGCTATCAAATGAACAGATATGCAAAGAGCTACATTTCATTTAAATTCAATTGTTGTTATTTTAGACATGGAAATGTCATATCCTCATAAAAAAATCACTTTTTGATAGCAATTTTACTTAACTAAAGTGGTTATTTTTTTTACAAAAATGTTTTATGTGTAGTATATACATAGAACATAATAAAGCAAAATCATATTATTTTTTTTGAGAAAATGTAAAATTTCAAAGCCATGTATCAAAATGGTTCAAACTTTATCAATTGTATTTTTCTACGAATAATAAAAAACCCAACACTTTTATACTTTAATATTTTTACTCTTTCACAAAAAATAAAATAACTGTAGCCCTACGAAAAGTGTAGTAGGAGCAAGTATTTTTTGTTAATCATCTAACTATGCTATAGATTATAACTATGATTATAAATTAACTTTGAAATAAATGAGAGTAAATTGTATATAAAATAAAACTGAATCGGATTTTTATATGAATACGTTTGATTTAGAACAAATTATCCAATATTTTATTGATTTTTATCTAAATTACGTATAACCTTGTGGAATGGATTAAAATTGTATAATTTTAATAAAAGTACAAAAGAACAAAGATCTTCATTTTGGTAGTTATTAGAAAATAAAAATTCACGTGTATTCATTTTTCACTAAACTTCCTTCAATAGCTTTTTTTACGTTTGAGTCTTAAGTAGCTAAATAGAAACAATACTTTGCCTAAATGCCTCAGCAACTTAATTTTTAATCTTGAATGTTCTTTGATTGTTTTAATAAACAATTTGGATATTGTAGATACTGATTAATTGTAATTTGCATAACTATCTATACCCATAATGGTTATCCTCAACATTTTCTTCAAAAAGAGAAAGAAAAAAAGACACAGAATCAATTAGTACTTCGACAATTCTTTTCAATTATAGAATAGAATAATTCTTCTTTTAATGGATGAAAATTGTTTACAACAGAACAAGAGATAATTCAAATTCAACCAATCAACGGTCAGAACTCATATAAGGGGAAAAGAAGTAAAAAATTGACAGCTGATAGGAAAAAAAATACTCATTTGAATATTGAATAAATTTAAAATGATTTTCCACATTTTTAGGGGGCGCTCACCCTTATACTAAGGCTATGAAAAGTTTTTTATATAATTTTGTTTTCAAAATCACATTTACTACTAAGGAAATTCATTGAAATATTTCATATATCACTTGATAAAAAATGACCAATAATTATAATTAATTTATTATATTGATGTTGCTTTTTGTCAATTTTTTCATTTATGAATAATTTCATGCTCAAGTTTCACATTTGTTCAAGTCCATGTGTATGTTTTGACTTTGAGGAAGTATTTCAAGTATTTATGGAAAAAGAAGAAGAAAAGTGATGGGAAGTTGCTGCGTGCTGTCTTTTTGTTTTGTTTGTTATTTCTTACTAAAACATATTCACTAACCTAATGACCTTGACTAGGCCATAATTGTGAAGGAGTGAAGAAACTGCTTTAATTCTTTAGAGTCGCTAATAATGTATTTTTTCTCTTCATTGCGCGAATGGATGCTCTTAAACATGGAAGCATTGACAAAAAGACATTTACTCCAACTACAAGACTCAGAACTACAGGTGGAGTTTGCTTGTTGTGGATAACAGTTCCAAAACTTTTGCACTGATTTGTATTTGTGATGACATTAATCAAGTTTTAGAATAAGAAGAAAGACCCCGAGGAAAGGGGTTATCCAGAATCAAGTACTTCATTGGAATTGAAGTACACACTAAGTATTCCTAATTTTATTAGTGGCTGTTTAATCTATTCCCTTTCCTTTTTTCCCTTGTCTACATAACCTATCGACTCACAATTGATTCAAGTCAACACACTACTATGCATGTTCTATGTATTATTATGTGCATACATATTGCTATATGATGAATATGCACTTAATCGTATACATAAATAGAAATTTCATTGCGCTTGAAGCAAATCCATTAATTAATTAAGGCAATGTTTGTTTGCAATTGTAAAAAGTGCTTTGCCTCTCGATATGAACACAAATGCTTAGATATATCAAATACATACAATAAAGTACATTTCTACATATTATTAAATGTAGTATAAAACACTACATTATTTACACTACTGATAGTTCAAGGTCGTTTTGACTCGTGATAAGCAAATTTTCAGAAATTGTTTTTTCTATTTAAATCAATATACATAGTATATTTGAATTTGTTTAATAAATGTATGTGAATCTGATTCATATATCACGTTACCTATGTAAATTCACCAAATTCACGATCCCAGTCGAAATATTTCCGAAATCTAATCGAGTAAGTCAAATGTACATATTGAGCGTCTAAGGAAAATTTATTATAGGAAATCTCACTGTAAGGAAAATTCGCTGCAAGGATGATAAAATAAATTCAATACGCATGTTAAAGATCTTATTATTGAGTCTTTCTAGATCAAGATACTGCTCCTTGATATAAATATCCTGATACACAAATATTTGGGATCAGATTTTTTATTTTATTAGTTTCGCATAACAGAAGCAAACAAATTTGTACTCGTTTTTATAACACTGGTCAACCGCAAAAATGTCCTGAGATCTAAATAAGCTGAACTTAGTAGAATTTGAGCCCTTAATTCCAAATTTGGCCCTAATTATTTTCTATGACGCTCAAATACGCTCAAATCACAAATTTTCGATATTTATAAGGTTCGAGGATTTTTTTTATACTTAGTGCTGTAGATTTAGATATATGGTGAATATCTTAATTAAAACCTCATGTTTAAAGATTCTAAAACTGTTTTGATAATGTATCTATTCTGTTTCTAATTTGAGTGATCTTTGTGTACGTAAAAAAATGTATGTCTTTTCTTTAGAGCCTCATAACTCTAAGGAAATAAGTAAAGAAGGAGTAAAAATATTTTTATTTAATAGCGGAGAGTTTGAACATTCATTTAATTTAAGCAATTAATTATAATTATTTGCTTCCAGAATTAACAAAGGAGTGACTATACAAGCCAATGTTGTGCCTTAGAATCTAGTCGCACATAGATAATAAATTCGGATTATATCTTATTTTTCTGTTATTCTTCCTAAAATTTAAAACCCATATGCAAATATTGTTGTTTATTAGTGACACTGATGATTGGTAATGGTCAAGCAGTACGAAGTGGAAATTATTAGGACTTCATTGTCCTAGAGATTGAGTTATTGTAATATTTTTACATACTCTGGGTGTTACTAGGTCATACTTTTAAATAAATTAACTAACTTGAATGTAAAAGTCCAAATAAGCTACAGGCTCTCAATTCCTAAGTTAGAAGATATTTAGATGCTAGCAAGATCACTTCATCTCTGTACTTGGGCAAAAATTTGTTCCTACTGTTATCCTAATTTGAAATAATTCCCTCAAACCCCAAACAATAACATATTTAGATATTCAAATCAAGGAACAGCAATTTGATCTATATAGAAATGTTCAAAATGGGTTTTTTTAAAAGTACTTTGCAGTAAATTTGCTTTATACGCATATTGAGCATTTATTTCCTCTCCGTATTAAAGGAAAGTCAAATTAATTTATTTATCTTAACACTTGAATGTTGATTTAAAAAAAACTACTCATTTGAAACCAATTCTCAGCTTCAACTTGAAGGATTTGCAATTTTTTGACTCACCCATTCACTCTCTCATACTGCCGCATAGTACTAATAAATAGTTAGGAGTGAAAAAATGAAGGAAGCTAAAATTTGACTTTTTTCACTTAAACATTCCAAGTTGTCTCAGTACCTTCAAACTACTACTAAATGGATACGTATAAGAGTACTCTGTTATATAATTCTTAATGTTATCAAACCAAATCAGCAAGTTTCATTACTGAAATCAAATTTAGTACTTAAGCTACTCCAAAATTGCCATTTGATATTAGAGGATTCCCTTGACGACATACTCTTTTCACTTGAAATGTACAATCTACTCTCTTCTAATAATTGGAGAGGTCACAAAGACTAACTGCAACCATTCGTACAAATTTGTCCCCCAAACCACTTGCCATCAAACATTTCAAAACTACTATACTGTCGAATGCCTTCTTGAAATCAATTGCCGTCACAGCTATGTTAGAATGAAGCCTTTTTACTATCGAATCTTTAATACCCCTGCCCACATCTTCCATGGCCCTACCATGAACAAATCCCTTTTGCGGTACATGTAGGATTCCCGGCAACAAATGTTTGTCTTTTTGCTAAGATACCACTTTTAATTTTGAACGATGTGTTTAGCATTGTTAAAGGCCGAAGATTCTCGACCATTGTTGGATCCTTCACATCCTTTGGATTAAGGATTAGTTTCCCAATTGAAATATACGACTCGAATAAACCTTAGTCATTCGTTTCGTTGTACACTTTTTCCAAAAGAGGGGACATATTTCTTGTAGTATTCCGTCGGGAATCCATCCGGACCGGGAGACTTGTACTTTTTGCTGTACTTTTTGTACTGTATGACTTGTTATAGTTGTCGATTTCAATGTAATTAATTCCCTGACAATTATTACTTTTTTTATTTTAAATTATATTTGAAAAATTTAAAATTGTAATTATAATGTTCATTTTCATCGTATTATCAATTTAATCTATTTTTTGTGTTTATTTATGAAAACTTAAATTGGAATTACATTTTCTTTCCGAATCAATGTTCAGTTTTTCTTATATAACTATATATATATTTTTGAGATAATCATTATGAAATTTCATCCTATTTTATTTTTTTATGGAAAAATTTAAGTGATTACAAAATGTGTTACTTTTGACTGTTTGAAGTTTTTATAATATTTTTGAATGATAATTAAATTGAGGAATAAAAAAAAGTAGCCACTACATGGTTAAATAAAATCATTTAATTTAATTGTATGTGTTTTTTAAATATGTAATATGAATTATAGGATTCACTTATGTGTATAAGTGTAGTAATTTTGAGGTGCAATTCCGACAAAGACATATTGAGGTTAATACTATATCAGTATTGATTAAATAATAATTAATATTCGAGTCAAGTCCAAGTCCATTTCAAAATGATTCAGGTCTCATGCTATGGCACTAGTTGCTACAATTTTAAGGTTCTACCCTTTACAAATTTTTAATGCCACTCAATAATAATAATAATAACCTATTCCTAAGTAAAACATCAAAATAATAAGTTACATTCCGCCCCTTCAAATGTGATCGGCTGAAATTCTGCCTTAATTCAAGGATAACATATTTATTTATGACATCACCTCGGGTGTGCGTGTCAGCTGGACCCTTTTTATCCATCACTGCTTATGATAAGGGGAAATCATATTCTTTGAAGAGTGGTTATGCACTTTCTTCTGAGGAGAAAGAAGAATGTTAATGTCAACAATGTTGAGAAGAATATAAGCCTGAATAGAGATTATGAATAGGAAACGTTTATTATTCTAATAGAAGATATGGAAGGAAATGTCTGTAAGAATGACAGACTGAAACACCTAGACGTGTATGACATGGCAGTTGAGTTTGGATTTCTTGAGAAGGAAGAAGAAGTTTACCATTATATTGGTCAACACCTTTAAAATAGTGAAGGAAGCTCTTTTGGTTGAGTGGCTCAGTCAATTAGGAAACATCATAAAGCATTATCCGAAAAGCAACCTTCTCGACAAGAAGGCAGAAGACAAATATCCTAATTACCGAGAGGTCTGGAGGGACAGCGATTACTGGTGGAGATTTGCACGGACCCATCCTGTATCCCTCAGATAGTGCCATTTCAAGGTTATTTGATTAAGCTAAAGTTTCAAGGAGTAAGACTGAAGTGCCAGAAATGCTTCAATTACGGACCTCTAAAATAGAATTTTGAAAAGGAAAATTGAGAAACGTTTATCAACAAACGAGCCGAACTCCTCAGGGGAATTGTCAGTGCCCCAATCGAAGAAGGACGCTCACATGGTGCAAATTAGTGAAGAACAACCTCCTGCTTTGGCTACGATTATCTCTGATAAAGGAATTTCTATTCAAATGGATGAGATAGAAGGGAGTGATCAAAATATCAGAAACTCAATTGTAGCACCATCTACAGATTCCCCAACTGCAGATAATTTCACTGTCGAAAAGGAAATAACTGAGGCAAACTCTGAAAAGGGTTTGGGTATTGATAACAACTCTCAGATCAATGAACAAGCTTCAGGTTCAATTTGTGTCTCTGAAAGATTGAATCAAACCCGGTCAAGTCTAATGAAACCGTTTCCAAAACAAACAATAACAAGGAAGGCTGAAGATCACTGACTTCTTTCAGGATAACTTATCTTGTGAAATTAAGACGAATATGGGTATAATAAGAATAATATCACTCAATACTAGAGGTGGAATGGACAGAATACGTAGACACGCTCTTTTCTGAACTCCATCTTTGAAACACATCCTGACATTGTTTGTCTGCAAGATATTAGACGAGAGGTTTCATCAACATGTTCTATCAGTTGTGCTATTTGTAAACCTGGTCGATTTCAATCTTTTTTCATTGGTAGACCAGAACCCTTTTCGGATCACCACATCTTAGAAATAGAGCTAAATTTTAAACAGAAGACACAAACTTTTAAAATGCTGAAGTGGATTATGTGGGAGGAAATATTTGTTACAAAACTTCGTAAGAACTTGTCTCAAGCATTCAACCCCTCTTTTTCATCAGACAACGCAGCCTCTGTTTTTTCTCGAGTGGTTCGATATACTACAATAAAATTTCTGCACAATCGAAGGATCTTAATGAAGAAAAGTCAAGCTAAAATCAATAATGTACATTTTCTTCGGAGTTAGTTAACTCATATATATTAGCAGAAGTAGCTGGAGCGGAAATGAGTGATAAAGTGGCTATGGAAGCAAACCCTCAGAGACGATAGAAATATCTCGAAAAAGAAATGAATATTCTGCGTCTTCAATTACAACAATAATTCTCGATGTTAAAAAGCTGACCCGAACCAAAGACATTTTAGACTATTTCTATAACGAATTTCAGATTGTAGTTCGCTTTAATAGGACTGACTTTCCTAAGAAGAAGTTTACAACCCAATCAAAAATTTTCACAGTGGAAAATATCCAACTATACATCAAAAAGAAGTTTAATAATCAGAAGGCGTCTGGCGTTGACGGAATAATAGGAGAAGTCTTTTCGCTTCTTCCTAATGAAATCGCTCTCTTGCTTTTAAGAGTGGGAGAATCAATGGAAATTAGAGGCAAACTTCCGGAATCATTTACCGAGGGCCTTCCCTTCCCTGATTGTCTTCATTCCCAAGAAAGATAATAGGTCGAATTTCAACCATTGGAGACCCATCACAATTCTTAATCAATCATTCCGTATTTTATCTGGAGTTTTGGCTCAGGAAATGGAACCAATACTCAACAAGAAAATTGGAATCCTTCAAAAAGGATTTCTAAAAAATAGAAAAATATCAGATGTCGCACACAATATTCAAGCTGCCATTGAGTCTGTGAAAGGGAGGAAAAAATTCGGGGCGGTGATTGGGATAGATTTTACGAAGGCATTTGATTCTATTTTACACGGACAAATATTAGAAGCAGTGAAAAAACTACTCCCTCGATATTTTTTTAATCCCGTTCGCACACTTCTATATAATGGTTCTTCGGTTATCTCTTTAGGTGGATTGGAGAGCAAGCCGATAATAATTGAGAGGAGTTGTAGACAGGGATGTCCTACGTCCCCTTTATTATTCATTGCCGCTATAGAATAGCTGATAATTAATACATCGCACAAATACAATAGATTCGGAATTCAATTTCCCGAATATCGACATCTCGTCGACCTCTACACCGATGACATAACTTTAACGGTGGAGGCCAATGCGGAAGTGCAGCTCATTAAGAGAATTGAGATCCTTTTATCTGCTTTAAAAAAATTCAAAACAAAATCGGGATTAGAACTAAATCGCTCCAAGACTTTTATTTTACCGATAGGGGAATGGGATTACAAAAAAGGCCTTTTTATAGGGCAATGCTCTGTTAAAAATAAAGTCTCTAAACTTGAAATTGACTGGGGGCCTGAAGGGGTGCATAGAAGCAACTGGGACAATATATCTTCAACGGTTAGTAGTCGGGTTTCTTTATGGAGGAACTTTGGTCTCTAAAAAAGAATTGACCTGTGTAATCTTCATATCGTTCCTTTAGTATTGTATAAGGCCTCTGCGTCTCCAGAGATTGCGGAAAGGGCTATTATAGAAGAAGAAAGTTGGTTGTTAGGACACAAACAATACCTTCCATCCTTAAGGAGACCTAAGTCACAAATTGGAGGAGGACTTGCTCTTCTATCTCGTATACTCCCGAAGGTATACATCAACATTTTTATTGATATTTCGAAAAACCCCAACAAGGAGTGGAGAAGAACGGTTACTTGCAGTAGTTTGTACATGAGATTAATGTTTGGAACCGATTTGACAAATAACTCGACCCTCGGCATTTTTCAAGTCTGGGCAGCAGCTCAAAGAGTTGTTTGGAGGTGTGAACCAAAGTATCTGAGCGGTTCAACAGTGAATATTAAAAGCAAAAATCACCTCAAATGTTTTTCCTTCCAAAATCTAGAATATCCGGCGGTGTTGGAGGAAAAAGCCTAAATAATAATATTCTACCTGTGCATTCATGTCATTTATTTTATCACTTTGGTGACAGAAGATTTAAATTCCTTCCTAGAAGAACCGCTCAAATTCATCTAATGCCACAGCCATGGCACCTCAACATGGAGTTATCTAGTTTTGACGGCGAAGTTAAGCGCCTAACCGATTTTTATACTAACTTACTACAACTTTCTGAAACATGGAAGTATAGAACACATCAGTCATTTTGGAATCGATGACGGGAGGAAATTTACAAGTCAATTGCAGATATCTGCAAACTGTATATTTTTTTTTTTTTTTTCCTGTATTTCAGTTCTTATATAAAAGTCGAAGTAGTTGCGTATAAAATACATAAGAAGACATTTTAGTCTTAAATTAATACAACGACAAAAGAACAAACAAAATAAAACAAATTAGAATAAATAAATACAATAATATCACATAGGTATAACAAACTTAGATATAGAACATACTAAAATTAGCAAATTTTAATAATGAGGCTTAGTGTTGAATTAAGAGACTAAAACAGACATAAAAAAAGCATAAAGCTAATAATATTTTAATAACTTCTTAAATATCTTAAAATGGCTGAGAGACTTGGTTGGGAAATACTTGATTTCCCTCGAAGCGAGAGTCCACGAGTTGTCGGTTGCGGAGGGGATTTTGAGAGTGAGAGCTCCATATCTGGCGGCGGCTGCCAAGATAATTCCACGGAGATCCCGGGGACTCATAAGCTCAGTCGAAGTTAATTTGCTCGCAATTCTTGCCTTAGCATTTAAAACTGCAAAATCGATTGCCTTGGAGATGTTTGATCGATTATTCTTCCGTTTGGAAAGTCCAAAGAGGACCACAGCTTTAATTATGCCTTCATTGGCCTTGTCCATTCCTTTTACATTAATTTCAATTAATCTTTTTAGAATAGATATAACTGGGCAATCTACAAATGCATGAATGGTATTATTATATAATTTCCCACAGTCTTTACAATGAGAACTAAATACAATACAATTAGAGGCCACTTGCAGCTGGGCCGTGAATTTCCTCCCGTCGTGAATTCCCTTCATAGAACGTTCAATTCTTAGACTCCAGTTACTTGGTAGCCTAAGAACTTTAACGAAAACATCTGTTATGCGTTGCACTTCCTCACGAACACTCGGAACTGACCTTTTTAAATGCCATGGACAAGGAGTTAAGTGCATGTTTGCAGCTCTAAAGAGAGGGTATTTAAATCTCCCTTCATTGAAAGGACGAATAAGCTGAGAAGAATGAACAGATAACGCCTTATTTACAATAGCCCTTTCTTCCAAAGAATCCAGACTATTCAAATTTTTGAAGAAAAAAGGTTTGTGAACATTTTGATGGATTATGTCTACCGTAGAATCACTATGATATGAAGGTATATAGCTCCAAATAATTCTATGAGCTGAGGCCCACACTTCAGAGAATGCCCTAATGGAGTTGTTTGTTAGGTTTGTTCCAAACATTAGCCTATAAAATAGCTCATTACTTGTTACTGAGTTCCTCCATTCTCTTTGTGGGAATTTGGTGATATTAATAAATAATTTTATGTATATCTTGGGAATGATAATGGACAATTTGGTAAGTCCTCCGCCAATGAGGAACCTAGGCCTTGTTACGGCATCTATATATCGCTTATGAAATATATTCGACAGCCATTTTTTTTCCTCTGAGATAGCTTTTTCTGCTATATAAGGAGATGCCGTTGCTTTAAACAAAACAACTGGGACGATCTGAGTGTTATAAAGATCAATCCTCCTCTGTAGATTATAGTCCCGCCACAAGGAGATACGTTTACCAATAGTTGAAGCTAATTGGTTCCAGTTATTGGAGTGAATCCCTTCAGGGCACCAGTCAATCCCTAATATTGAGACTTTTCTTTTTACTAGACACTGACCTATGCTTTGTCCTTCCAAAGGATCCCAACATCCAATCGGAAGAATGAATGTTTTTGATCGATTCAGTTCCAACCCAGACCTCCTTTTAAACTTTTCAAACATATTAAATAAGACTTCTACTCTCTTCATGAGTTGTATCTCCGAGCTTGCCTCCACTGTAAGGGTTACGTCGTCAGCATATAGATCCACTAGATGCCTGGTTCCCCCTAGCCAAACTCCAAAACCCTCATATTTTCGTACCAGCTGGGTCAATAACTCCTCTATTGCCGCTACGAAAAGAAGAGGAGCAGACGGGCAACCCTGCCTACAACTCTTTTTGAGCCCGATGGGCCTGCTTTCTTGACCTCCTATCGAGATCACTGAGGATCCATTAAGTAATAATGCCCTAACTGGGTTGAAAAAATGGGTTGGAAGCAGATGTCTCACTGCTCGAAGTATTTGAGAGTGAGATATGGAGTCAAAAGCCTTTTTGAAGTCAATTCCTATGACAGCTCCAAATCTATTTCTTTTTCTTACAGACTCCACCGCTGCTTGTATATTGCAAGACACATCCGCTATGTTCCTATGCTTCAGAAAACCCTTCTGATGTAAGCCTATCTTTTTATTCAACTCAGGTTCCATTTTCTGTGCTAAAATGCCCGAGAGAATTCTATAGGAGTAGTTCAGGACCGTGATAGGTCTCCAGTGGTTGAAATTAGTTCCGTTCCCCTTCTTGGGAACAAGAACAATTCTTCCCTTTGTTATACTTTTTGGGAGCTTGCCTTTTAATTCCATTGACTCTCCCAGCTTGAGTAGAAAAGGAGCTACTTCATTTGGAAGATTAGAATATATTTCTCCTCCAATACCATCGATACCAGAGGCCTTCTTAACATTCAATTTTTTTGTTATGTACTCAAGAATACTTTCTCGCGTGAAGATCCTACATTGTATGGAGTTCTTCTTCTTTGGAAAATTAGTTCTCTCTGATTTAACTACTTCTCGAAAACAGTCATGAAAGTAAGTGAGAATGTCGTTAGGTTTGGTAATCTTCTTGCCTCCATGCACAATTTGCTTGATACACGACGCAGAGTATTTATTCCCTCTCTGTAAGTTCTTCAATCGTTTATGTGGCTGGTTTTCAGAGCAGACTTTTTCTGACATTTCTGCCTCTGCCACCTCAGACATTCTATAAGAATTATATAATTCCGACGAAAAAGTTTGAACAAAAAGTGAACGATTGTTGAACAAATTATCAATTTTTGATTCATTTTTCTCAGCTCGTTTTCTGCTCAAAGAAATATATTTTAAAGTTGTAATACGCACAATACGAGTAAAAACTAAGGCTGCCTGATCCGAAGTTATGGGAGTGGCAAAGCTTTTGGTCAGATTTCTTTTTAATTTTTCTTTAAATTTACTCTCTTTCCACACCCATTTAGGAATTTTAAAAAGTTTTGATTTTGCCGAGAAATTTAACTCTATCTCCAAAATGCGATGGTCTGAAAATGGTTCTGGCCTATAAAGCGTCTTTTTAATTAAAAGGAGAATTGGTGTTGATATCAGAGCTAAGTCTATTCTTGAAGAAAGATCCCCTTTTTTCCATGAAACCATTTGATTCGAACTTATAGTTTTGGTAGTATCGATCAGATTCCATCGAATGATTAATTCGTTTCAAATTTCCCAATTAGGATAGTTTGATTTGTTTTTATCTAAATCAACGTTTAGATCGCCAATCAGGATCAAAGGAAGAGAACTATACGGTTTGGAGTCGATGATGGCTTTAAAGAACGATGAGGATTTCTCGTTGGGACCATATGCGTTTATAATACATAAGCTCAAGTTATTCGAAGAAATATAAATTTTGTGCCAATCACTTTTCTGTGAGAATTCCTCCACGCACTTGGCTAAAACAAATTTTTTGGTTATAAATGTTAGAACTCCTCTTTTGGATTCTTTCCCCGTGAAAAAAGCGCGATACCGCCCCGGTTTACAAAAGACAGAGTCTCTGGAACATGTCGATGACACTTCTTTCCTAATATCCTGAAGACAGACTATGTCTGGATTGGATTTGAATATAGAATTTAGAAGGGCATGTCTTCGCCTTCGATCTAGTCCCCATCTAGTGTTAAGGGATATAATCTTCTTGAGTCCCATATTAGACTTTATCTCCCCGGATAGGCTATCTTCAAAATGGTCGGTTATTCTCGTTTGGGAAGACTTTTTCAAATATTCATTCATGATTGTTCTTTAGGAATTTTAGATAGGTTTTTGGACTTTGTAGGAGATTCCTCCATTTCCTTTCTTTTGGAAGACTGGGAGCGAGTTCTGTCCCTAAAAATTATATTCTTGTCCAGTAACGGACGAGGAGGTTTTTGTACTTTTTCTTTGTGCTTTGCGCTTGGAGCTACTTCACCATTTACATCCGATGTGGGCATAGTTTTTTCGACGGTACAAGGTATGTGATTTTTTGTATTCACTGATGTCTTTTGTTTGAAATCACTACTTCCCCGCCCCTACTGTGAAGTAGACCATCTGAGTCAGAGGTTAGGGCGTTGTCCTGGGATTCCTTGTCATGATTGATTACTGATCCGTCAGCATCACCCATAATGTCCACTCTCACATTCTCTTCATCACTGATTGGAACATCTAAAGAGCTTAACGATTCCATATTTGAAATAGAGCCCGAGCAATTCACTCCTTTATTCTTCTCTTCCCTCCCACTCAAAGATGAGTTGCCTCGATAACCAGAGGTTTCGGGCACTCTACAGGTATCCAAATCTTGAAGTTCTTCCTCCACGTGGGAATTAGAGGACACTTCATCAGATTTTGCATCCTTATTTGTAGAACGCTCCTCTATATTTTTCATCAAAGCTTTTTCATAATGTGAAGTCTTCACTCTTTTTTGATCACAGTGTTGCTTCATATGGCCAAAATTAAAGCACCTTTGGCACTGCAATTTTACGCCCTGAAACCTTAAATTGATCAAATACCCCTGAAAAGGTATTATCTGGGGGATACATGAGGGGTCAGTATATATTTCTACAATATAGTCACTGTCCCTCCAGACCTCTCTGTAGTTAGCGTATTTATCCTCAGCTTTCTTATCCCTGGGGTTACTCTTTGGGTAGTGCCTCACAATTTCTCCAAATTGGCCCATGAAGCTGACCAAAAGAGACTCGTTAACTCTCTTAAAGGTGTTAACTAAAGTAACAATCATTTTTCTCCTTCTATCTAGAGAGATTTTCTCAAGTCCTTTAAGCTTGCAGGTGACATCTTCATCACAGCCATCCTTATTTGTCAGTTTCATTTTTAGGTGTTTTTTCAAGTCCTGGAGTCTAGATCTTATGTCAATAGGAAATTTTGTGTATAGACAAGACTGCCCTAATCCAAACCTAGGGTTTGCTCCGGCGATTTCATGTTCTTGAAATCCGAACTCTATCGCCATATCATAAATATCAACGTGTTTTACATTAATATTTTTAAAGGCATTGCCTTCCATGTCCTCTACAATAATCACGAATGATTCCCATTCTAGATCATTGTTGAAATTCAATTTGAATTCTGCATTATTTTTATTAATGCTCTTTTTTTGTTTTAAAATGTATACGTATAGACTTTTCGAAGAAGTTTTCCCCTTATCAGGAGGAATATCAGGAGGAACACTCTCCATTTCTACTATATTGTAATCCACTTTTTATCTCGTAGAGACGGGGCAAGAAGGAGAAGAAATATATAACAGAGGAAGATGAAGAAGAAGAAAAAAAAACAAGAAAAAAGACCTCTGTCTCAACTCACCCACAACAAAAAAAAAGAAAAAAAAAAAGGGAAGAACACAACAGGGAGAAAAAGAAAAAAAAGAAAAAGAAGAACCCCTTATTATTCACTCACAATCAGAAAATGCCCAGTTTCCCATTTAAAAAATGATCAATATGTGTTAAAGCTTGTCTCATGTATAACCACGAATCCCAGGTATCCTCCGATGTAAAAATCCCTCCCGAGGAGCGCCTAGTCCTTGAGAAATTTAAATTGTTCGTCGGAGTCTTTTGGAACACGTCTACACAGCAGCAATACATAAAATCATTTTTTCCTGTATATTTTTTTCTGAGCACTGTAAGGACTGCGGAAAGCTTTATAATGATACTCTGCATACATTTGTGGATTGTCATACCATTTCTATACTAAAAAAATTTTATTCAATAAATGTCAATGGACCTGATAATTGTAAAAAAGAATACTTGAAAGTAATGGTGTTGTTCCGACTCCAAAAAAGAAATGGATTCCGTTCCAGCAACTCTAAAGCAATAGACTACGCCTTGTTTAACGCCAAAGCACGGATTGCCTGCTGTCTAACAAATGGGGAAAATACAAAGGCGAAGGACCTGTGGGGAATTATAGAACACAAATATATTGATGATTTAATGATGTACTAAAAAAATATCAGTCTCCTTGAATTAAATATCAAACAATTTATGGTGATTGATGCTTAAAAGAACCTTTTTTCCAAATAAAATTGATGATTTATTAATCCAATCAAAGCATTAATTATCAATCAGTAAGTGAACTGTACTATGGTCACTTATGAGAAATTTTTCAATTTCAATAAGTAAAAAATCAGTAACCTTGGCATATTGATACGTATACAAATACTCCAATATACTTTTATTAATGTTATCAAACCGAATAAGCAAGTTTAAATTTTAAAAATCAAATTTAGTAATTTAGCTACAATGAAATGGCCAGTTGATACCAGAACATAAATATATTGATGATTTAATGATGTATTATAAAAATATCAGACTCCTTGAATTAAATATCAATCAATTTGTGGTGATTGATGCATAAAAGAAACTTTTTTCTAAATATATTTGATGATTTATGAATCATATCAATGCATTGAGTATCAATCAGTAAATGAACTGTTATGTGCTCACTTACAAGACAGTGTATCAGGCCAACAAAATGGAAATTATTCTCATTTTGCATATAAATAGAAACAAGTGTACCGTGTTATACTATTCTTAATGGTATCAATCCAAGTAAGCAAATTTCAATTCAATTAATCAAATCTAGTAATTTAGCTTCAATGAAATTGCCACGTTATAATACAACACAATTATATCAATGAAATAATAAAGAATTATGAAAATATCAGAAACGTTAAATCAAATATCAAAGAATTTGTGGTGATTGTTGCTTAAAAGAACCTTTTTTCCAAATAAAATTGATGATTTATGAATCACATCAAAGCTTTGAGTATAAATCAGTAAGTGAACTGTACTATGGTCACTTATGAGACATTTTTCAATTTCAATAAGTAAAAAGTCAATAACCTTTGCATATTGATACGTATAGAAATACTCCAATATACTTTTATAAATGTTATCAAACCGAATAAGCAAGTTTAAATTTTAAAAATCAAGTTTAGTAATTTAGCTACAATGAAATTACCTGTTGATACCAGAACACACATATATTGATGATTTATTGATGTATTTTAAAAGTTTCAGACTCCTTGAGTCAAATATCAAAGAATTTGTGGTGATTGTTGCTTAAAAAAACCTTTTTTCCAAATAAAATTGATGATTTATGAATCACATCAAAGCTTTGAGTATAAATCAGTAAGTGAACTGTACTATGGTCACTTATGAGACATTTTTCAATTTCAATAAGTAAAAAGTCAATAACCTTTGCATATTGATACGTATAGAAATACTCCAATATACTTTTATAAATGTTATCAAACCGAATAAGCAAGTTTAAATTTTAAAAATCAAATTTAGTAATTTAGCTACTATGAAATGGCCAGTTAATACCAAAACACAAATATTTTGATGATTTAAAAATGCAATACAATTATATAAGACTCCTTGAATCAAATATTAAACAATTCCCGGATTGTTTCTTAAAAGAACCTTTTTTTCAAATAAAATTGATGATTTATGAATCACATCAAAGCTTTGAGTATAAATCAGTAAGTGAACTGTACTATGGTCACTTATGAGACATTTTTCAATTTCAATAAGTAAAAAGTCAATAACCTTTGCATATTGATACGTATAGAAATACTCCAATATACTTTTATAAATGTTATCAAACCGAATAAGCAAGTTTAAATTTTAAAAATCAAATTTAGTAATTTAGCTACAATGAAATGGCCAGTTGATACCAGAACATAAATATATTGATGATTTAATGATGTATTATAAAAATATCAGACTCCTTGAATTAAATATCAATCAATTTGTGGTGATTGATGCATAAAAGAAACTTTTTTCTAAATATATTTGATGATTTATGAATCATATCAATGCATTGAGTATCAATCAGTAAATGAACTGTTATGTGCTCACTTACAAGACAGTGTATCAGGCCAACAAAATGGAAATTATTCTCATTTTGCATATAAATAGAAACAAGTGTACCGTGTTATACTATTCTTAATGGTATCAATCCAAGTAAGCAAATTTCAATTCAATTAATCAAATCTAGTAATTTAGCTTCAATGAAATTGCCACGTTATAATACAACACAATTATATCAATGAAATAATAAAGAATTATGAAAATATCAGAAACGTTAAATCAAATATCAAAGAATTTGTGGTGATTGTTGCTTAAAAGAACCTTTTTTCCAAATAAAATTGATGATTTATGAATCATATCAAAGCTTTGAGTATAAATCAGTAAGTGAACTGTACTATGGTCACTTATGAGACATTTTTCAATTTCAATAAGTAAAAAGTCAATAACCTTTGCATATTGATACGTATAGAAATACTCCAATATACTTTTATAAATGTTATCAAACCGAATAAGCAAGTTTAAATTTTAAAAATCAAGTTTAGTAATTTAGCTACAATGAAATTACCTGTTGATACCAGAACACACATATATTGATGATTTATTGATGTATTTTAAAAGTTTCAGACTCCTTGAGTCAAATATCAAAGAATTTGTGGTGATTGTTGCTTAAAAAAACCTTTTTTCCAAATAAAATTGATGATTTATGAATCACATCAAAGCTTTGAGTATAAATCAGTAAGTGAACTGTACTATGGTCACTTATGAGACATTTTTCAATTTCAATAAGTAAAAAGTCAATAACCTTTGCATATTGATACGTATAGAAATACTCCAATATACTTTTATAAATGTTATCAAACCGAATAAGCAAGTTTAAATTTTAAAAATCAAATTTAGTAATTTAGCTACTATGAAATGGCCAGTTAATACCAAAACACAAATATTTTGATGATTTAAAAATGCAATACAATTATATAAGACTCCTTGAATCAAATATTAAACAATTCCCGGATTGTTTCTTAAAAGAACCTTTTTTTCAAATAAAATTGATGATTTATGAATCACATCAAAGCTTTGAGTATAAATCAGTAAGTGAACTGTACTATGGTCACTTATGAGACATTTTTCAATTTCAATAAGTAAAAAGTCAATAACCTTTGCATATTGATACGTATAGAAATACTCCAATATACTTTTATAAATGTTATCAAACCGAATAAGCAAGTTTAAATTTTAAAAATCAAATTTAGTAATTTAGCTACTATGAAATGGCCAGTTAATACCAAAACACAAATATTTTGATGATTTAAAAATGCAATACAATTATATAAGACTCCTTGAATCAAATATTAAACAATTCCCGGATTGTTTCTTAAAAGAACCTTTTTTTCAAATAAAATTGATGATTTATGAATCATATCAAAGCTTTGAGTATCAATCAGTAAATGAACTGTACTATTGTAACTTATGAGACATTCTTTTATTTCAATAAGTTAAAATCAGTCCCCTTTGCATATTGAAACGTATACAAATACTCCAATATACTTTTATTAATGTTATCAAACCGAATAAGCAAGTTTAAATTTTAAAAATCAAATTTAGTAATTTAGCTACAATGAAATGGCCAGTTGATACCAGAACATAAATATATTGATGATTTAATGATGTATTATAAAAATATCAGACTCCTTGAATTAAATATCAAACAATTTGTGGTGATTGATGCTTAAAAGAACCTTTTTTCCAAATAAATTTGATGATTTATTAATCCAATCAAAGCATTAAGTATCAATCAGTAAGTGAACTGTACTATGGTCACTTATGAGACATTTTTCAATTACAATAAGTAAAAAATCAGTAACCTTTGTATAATGATACGTATACAAATACTCCAATATACTTTTATTAATGTTATCAAACCGAATAAGCAAGTTTAAATTTTAAAAATCAAATTTAGTAATTTAGCTACAATGAAAAGGCCAGTTGATACCAGAAAACAAATATATTGATGATTTAATGATGTATTATAAAAATATCAGACTCCTTGAATTAAATATCAAACAATTTGTGGTGATTGATGCTTAAAATAACCTTTTTTCCAAATAAATTTGATGATTTATGAATCATATCAATGCATTGAGTATCAATCAGTAAATGAACTGTTATGTGCTCACTTACAAGACAGTGTATCAGGCCAACAAAATGGAAATCATTTTCATTTTGCATATAAATAGAAATAAGTGTACCGTGTTATACTATTCTTAATGGTATCAAACCTAATAAGCAAATTTCAATTCAAATAATCAAATCCAGTAATTTAGCTGCAATGAAATTGCCGGGTTATAATACAACACAATTATATCAATGAAATAATAAAGAATTATGAAAATATCAGAAAAGTTAAATCAAATATCAAAGAATTTGTTGTTATTGTTGCTTAAAAGAACGTTTTTTCCAAATAAGATTGATGATTTATGAATCATATCAAAGCTTTGAGTATCAATCAGTAAATGAACTGTACTATAGTAACTTTTGAGACATTTTTCTATTTCAATTACTTAAAATCAGTAACTTTTGTATATTGAAACAAATAGAAATACTCCAATATACTATTCTTAATGTTATCAAACCCAATAAGCAAGTTTAAACTTTAAAAATCAAGTTTAGTAATTTAGCTACAATGAAATTACCTGTTGATACCAGAACACACATATATTGATGATTTATTGATGTATTTTAAAAGTTTCAGACTCCTTGAGTCAAATATCAAAGA
Organism: Lepeophtheirus nordmannii; assembly: GCA_963680855.1. Lineage (NCBI taxonomy): Eukaryota > Metazoa > Arthropoda > Copepoda > Siphonostomatoida > Caligidae > Lepeophtheirus > Lepeophtheirus nordmannii. The sequence continues at coordinate 13,695,484 of OY804525.1, forward strand.
ATTTGTGGTGATTGTTGCTTAAAAAAACCTTTTTTCCAAATAAAATTGATGATTTATGAATCACATCAAAGCTTTGAGTATAAATCAGTAAGTGAACTGTACTATGGTCACTTATGAGACATTTTTCAATTTCAATAAGTAAAAAGTCAATAACCTTTGCATATTGATACGTATAGAAATACTCCAATATACTTTTATAAATGTTATCAAACCGAATAAGCAAGTTTAAATTTTAAAAATCAAATTTAGTAATTTAGCTACTATGAAATGGCCAGTTAATACCAAAACACAAATATTTTGATGATTTAAAAATGCAATACAATTATATAAGACTCCTTGAATCAAATATTAAACAATTCCCGGATTGTTTCTTAAAAGAACCTTTTTTTCAAATAAAATTGATGATTTATGAATCATATCAAAGCTTTGAGTATCAATCAGTAAATGAACTGTACTATTGTAACTTATGAGACATTCTTTTATTTCAATAAGTTAAAATCAGTCCCCTTTGCATATTGAAACGTATACAAATACTCCAATATACTTTTATTAATGTTATCAAACTGAATAAGCAAGTTTAAATTTTAAAAATCAAATTTAGTAATTTAGCTACAATGAAATGGCCAGTTGATACCAGAACATAAATATATTGATGATTTAAAAATGCAATACAATTATATAAGACTCCTTGAATCAAATATTAAACAATTCCCGGATTGTTTCTTAAAAGAACCTTTTTTTCAAATAAAATTGATGATTTATGAATCATATCAAAGCTTTGAGTATCAATCAGTAAATGAACTGTACTATTGTAACTTATGAGACATTCTTTTATTTCAATAAGTTAAAATCAGTCCCCTTTGCATATTGAAACGTATACAAATACTCCAATATACTTTTATTAATGTTATCAAACCGAATAAGCAAGTTTAAATTTTAAAAATCAAATTTAGTAATTTAGCTACAATGAAATGGCCAGTTGATACCAGAACATAAATATATTGATGATTTAATGATGTATTATAAAAATATCAGACTCCTTGAATTAAATATCAAACAATTTGTGGTGATTGATGCTTAAAAGAACCTTTTTTCCAAATAAATTTGATGATTTATTAATCATATCAAAGCATTGAGTATTAATCAGTAAATGAACTGTTATGTGCTCACTTACAAGACAGTGTATCAGGCCAACAAAATGGAAATCATTTTCATTTTGCATATAAATAGAAATAAGTGTACCGTGTTATACTATTCTTAATGGTATCAAACCAAGTAAGCAAATTTCAATTCAAATTATCAAATCCAAAAATTTAGCTGCAATGAAATTGCCGGGTTATAATACAACACAATTATATCAATGAAATAATAAAAAATTATGAAAATATCAGAAACGTTAAATCAAATATCAAAGAAGTTGTGGTGATTTTGCTTAAAAGAACCTTTTTTCCAAATAAAATTGATGATTTATGAATCATATCAAAGCTTTGAGTATCAATCAGTAAATGAACTGTACTATAGCCACGTATGAGACATTTTTCTATTTCTAGAAAGTAAAAATCAGTAACCTTTACATATTGATATGAATAGAAATACTCCAATATACAATTCTTAATGTTATCAAACCAAATAAGCAAGTTTAAACTTTAAAAATTAAGTTTAGTAATTTAGCTACAATGAAATTGCCAGTTGATACCAAAACACAAATATATTGATGATATATTGAGGTATTTTAAAAGTTTCAGACTCCTTGAGTCAAATATCAAACAATTATGGGTGATTGTTGCTTAAAAGAACCTTTTTTCCAAATAAATTTGATGATTTATAAATCCAATCAAAGCATTAAGTATCAATCAGTAAATGAACTGTACTATGGTAACTTATGAGACATTTTTCTATTTCTATTACTTAAAATCAGTAACCTTTGCATATTGATACGAATAGAAATACTCCAATATACTTTTATTCATGTTATCAAACCGAATAAGCAAGTTTAAATTTTAAAAATCAAATTTAGTAATTTAGCTACAATGAAATGGCCAGTTGATACCAGAACATAAATATATTGATAATTTAATGATGTATTATAAAAATATCAGACTCCTTGAATCAAATATTAAACAATTATGGGTGATTGTTGCTTAAAAGAACCTTGTTTCTAAATAAATTTGATGATTTATGAATCATATCAAAGCTTTGAGTATCAATCAGTAAATGAACTTTACTATGGTCACTTATGAGACATTTTTCTATTTCAATTACTTAAAATTAGTAACCTTTGCATATTGATACGAATAGAAATACTCCAATATACTTTTATTAATGTTATCAAACCGAATAAGCAAGTTTAAATTTTAAAAATCAAATTTAGTAATTTAGCTACAATGAAATGGCCAGTTGATACCGGAAAACAAATATATTGATGATTTAATGATGTATTATGAAAATATCAGACTCCTCGAATCATATATTAAACAATGATGGGTGATTGTTGCTTAAAAGAACCTTTTTTCCAAATAAGTTTGATGATTTATAAATCCAATCAAAGCATTAAGTATCAATCAGTTAGTGAACTGTACTATGGTCACTTATGAGACATTTTTCAATTACAATAAGTAAAAAATCAGTAACCTTTGTATATTGATACGTATACAAATACTCCAATATACTTTTATTAATGTTATCAAACCGAATAAGCAAGTTTAAATTTTAAAAATCAAATTTAGTAATTTAGCTACAATGAAATGGCCAGTTGATACCAGAACATAAATATATTGATGATTTAATGATGTATTATAAAAATATCAGTCTCCTTGAATTAAATATCAAACAATTTGTGGTGATTGATGCTTAAAAGAACCTTTTTTCCAAATAAATTTGATGATTTATTTATCATATCAAAGCATTGAGTATCAATCAGTAAATGAACTGTTATGTGCTCACTTACAAGACAGTGTATCAGGCCAACAAAATGGAAATCATTTTCATTTTGCATATAAATAGAAATAAGTGTACCGTGTTATACTATTCTTAATGGTATCCAACCAGGTAAGCAAATTTCAATTCAAATAATCAAATCATGTAATTTAACTGCAATGAAATTGCCGGGTTATAATACAACACAATTATATCAATGAAATAATAAAAATTTGCTTAAAAGAACCTTTTTTCCAAATAAAATTGATGATTTATGAATCATATCAAAGCTTTTTCATTTCAGTTCCAACTACATAAAATAACGCACAAAGTAAATACGTATAAAAATACATAAATAGACATTTTAGTCTAAAATTTTAACTTTGGCTGAGGAACTATTACAAATTAAAAGCAATTATAAATCGATCTAAAACATTTTTAACAAATTAATAACACATTAAATATTACAACACTAAACATATAATTATAAATGCATAGACTATTTTAAAAACTCAATTATTCTCTTAGTCAAATTAAAATAATTAACTGAACTTGTCGGATAATATTCAAAGCTTTGAGTATCAATCAGTAAATGAACTGTACTATAGCCACGTATGAGACATTTTTCTATTTCTAGAAAGTAAAAATCAGTAACCTTTACATATTGATATGAATAGAAATACTCCAATATACAATTCTTAATGTTATCAAACCAAATAAGCAAGTTTAAACTTTAAAAATCAAGTTTAGTAATTTAGCTACAATGAAATTGCCAGTTAATACCAGAACACAAATATACTGATGAAGTAATGATGTATTATGAAAATATCAGACTCCTCGAATCAAATATTAAACAATGATGGGTGATTGTTGCTTAAAAGAACCTTTTTTCAATTTCAATAAGACATAAATCAGTAACCTTTGCATATTGATACGTATAGAAATACTCCAATATACTTTTATTAATGTTATCAAACCGAAAAAGCAAGTTAAAATTTTAAAAATCAAGTTTAGTAATTTAGCTACAATGAAATTGCCAGTTGATACCAGAACACAAATATATTGATGATTTAATGATGTATTATGAAAGTATCAGACTCCTTGAGTCATATATCAAACAATTATGGGTGATTGTTGCTTAAAAGAACCTTTTTTCCAAATAAATTTGATGATTTATGAATCATATCAAAGCTTTGAGTATCAATTAGTAAGTGAACTGTACTATGGTCACTTATGAGACATTTTTCAATTTCAATAAGTAAAAAGTCAGTAACCTTTGCATATTGATACGTATAGAAATACTCCAATATACTTTTATAAATGTTATCAAACCGAATAAGAAAATTTAAATTTTAAAATTCAAATTAAGTTATTTAGCTACAATGAAATTGCCATTTGATACCAAAACACAAATATATTGATGAATTAAAGATGCAATACAATTATATAAGACTCCTTGAATCAAATATTAAACAATTCCCGGATTGTTTCTTAAAAGAACCTTTTTTCCAAATAAAATTGATAATTTATGAATCATATTAAAGCTTTGAGTATCAATCATTAAATGAACTGTACTATGGTAACTTTTGAGACATTTTTCTATTTCAATTACTTAAAATCAGTAACCTTTGTATATTGAAACAAATAGAAATACTCCAATATACTATTCTTAATGTTATCAAACCAAGTAAGCAAATTTCAATTCAAATAATCAAATCCAGTAATTTAGCTGCAATGAACTTGCCGGGTTATAATACAACACAATTATATCAATGAAATAATAAAGAATTATGAAAATATCAGAAAAGTTAAATCAAATATCAAAGAATTTGTGGTGATTGTTGCTTAAAAGAACCTTTTTTCCAAATAAATTTGTTGATTTATAAATCCAATCAAAGCATTAAGTATCAATCAGTAAATGAACTGTACTATCATCACGTATGAGACATTTTTCTATTTCAAGAAAGTAAAAATCAGTAACCTTTGCATATTGAAACGAATAGAAATACTCCAATATACTATTCTTAATGTTATCAAACCGAATAAGAAAGTTTAAATTTTAAAAATCAAGTTTAGTAATTTAGCTACAATGAAATTGCCAGTTAATACCAGAACACAAATATACTGATGAAGTAATGATGTATTATGAAAATATCAGACTCCTCGAATCAAATATTAAACAATGATGGGTGATTGTTGCTGTAAAGAACGTTTTTTCCAAATAAGATTGATGATTTATGAATCATATCAAAGCTTTGAGTATCAATCAGTAAATGAACTGTACTATAGTAACTTTTGAGACATTTTTCTATTTCAATTACTTAAAATCAGTAACTTTTGTATATTGAAACAAATAGAAATACTCCAATATACTATTCTTAATGTTATCAAACCCAATAAGCAAGTTTAAACTTTAAAAATCAAGTTTAGTAATTTAGCTACAATGAAATTACCTGTTGATACCAGAACACACATATATTGATGATTTATTGATGTATTTTAAAAGTTTCAGACTCCTTGAGTCAAATATCAAAGAATTTGTGGTGATTGTTGCTTAAAAGAACCTTTTTTCCAAATAAAATTGATGATTTATGAATCACATCAAAGCTTTGAGTATAAATCAGTAAGTGAACTGTACTATGGTCACTTATGAGACATTTTTCAATTTCAATAAGTAAAAAGTCAATAACCTTTGCATATTGATACGTATAGAAATACTCCAATATACTTTTATAAATGTTATCAAACCGAATAAGCAAGTTTAAATTTTAAAAATCAAATTTAGTAATTTAGCTACTATGAAATGGCCAGTTAATACCAAAACACAAATATTTTGATGGTTTAAAAATGCAATACAATTATATAAGACTCCTTGAATCAAATATTAAACAATTCCCGGATTGTTTCTTAAAAGAACCTTTTTTTCAAATAAAATTGATGATTTATGAATCATATCAAAGCTTTGAGTATCAATCAGTAAATGAACTGTACTATTGTAACTTATGAGACATTCTTTTATTTCAATAAGTTAAAATCAGTCCCCTTTGCATATTGAAACGTATACAAATACTCCAATATACTTTTATTAATGTTATCAAACCGAATAAGCAAGTTTAAATTTTAAAAATCAAATTTAGTAATTTAGCTACAATGAAATGGCCAGTTGATACCAGAACATAAATATATTGATGATTTAATGATGTATTATAAAAATATCAGTCTCCTTGAATTAAATATCAAACAATTTGTGGTGAATGATGCTTAAAAGAACCTTTTTTCCAAATAAATTTGATGATTTATTAATCATATCAAAGCATTGAGTATTAATCAGTAAATGAACTGTTATGTGCTCACTTACAAGACAGTGTATCAGGCCAACAAAATGGAAATCATTTTCATTTTGCATATAAATAGAAATAAGTGTACCGTGTTATACTATTCTTAATGGTATCAAACCAAGTAAGCAAATTTCAATTCAAATTATCAAATCCAAAAATTTAGCTGCAATGAAATTGCCGGGTTATAATACAACACAATTATATCAATGAAATAATAAAAAATTATGAAAATATCAGAAACGTTAAATCAAATATCAAAGAAGTTGTGGTGATTTTGCTTAAAAGAACCTTTTTTCCAAATAAAATTGATGATTTATGAATCATATCAAAGCTTTGAGTATGAATCAGTAAATGAACTGTACTATAGCCACGTATGAGACATTTTTCTATTTCTAGAAAGTAAAAATCAGTAACCTTTACATATTGATATGAATAGAAATACTCCAATATACAATTCTTAATGTTATCAAACCAAATAAGCAAGTTTAAACTTTAAAAATTAAGTTTAGTAATTTAGCTACAATGAAATTGCCAGTTGATACCAAAACACAAATATATTGATGATATATTGAGGTATTTTAAAAGTTTCAGACTCCTTGAGTCAAATATCAAACAATTATGGGTGATTGTTGCTTAAAAGAACCTTTTTTCCAAATAAATTTGATGATTTATAAATCCAATCAAAGCATTAAGTATCAATCAGTAAGTGAACTGTACTATGGTCACTTATGAGAAATTTTTCAATTTCAATAAGTAAAAAATCAGTAACCTTGGCATATTGATACGTATACAAATACTCCAATATACTTTTATTCATGTTATCAAACCGAATAAGCAAGTTTAAATTTTAAAAATCAAATTTAGTAATTTAGCTACAATGAAATGGCCAGTTGATACCAGAACATAAATATATTGATAATTTAATGATGTATTATAAAAATATCAGACTCCTTGAATCAAATATTAAACAATTATGGGTGATTGTTGCTTAAAAGAACCTTGTTTCTAAATAAATTTGATGATTTATGAATCATATCAAAGCTTTGAGTATCAATCAGTAAATGAACTTTACTATGGTCACTTATGAGACATTTTTCTATTTCAATTACTTAAAATTAGTAACCTTTGCATATTGATACGAATAGAAATACTCCAATATACTTTTATTAATGTTATCAAACCGAATAAGCAAGTTTAAATTTTAAAAATCAAATTTAGTAATTTAGCTACAATGAAATGGCCAGTTGATACCGGAAAACAAATATATTGATGATTTAATGATGTATTATGAAAATATCAGACTCCTCGAATCATATATTAAACAATGATGGGTGATTGTTGCTTAAAAGAACCTTTTTTCCAAATAAGTTTGATGATTTATAAATCCAATCAAAGCATTAAGTATCAATCAGTTAGTGAACTGTACTATGGTCACTTATGAGACATTTTTCAATTACAATAAGTAAAAAATCAGTAACCTTTGTATATTGATACGTATACAAATACTCCAATATACTTTTATTAATGTTATCAAACCGAATAAGCAAGTTTAAATTTTAAAAATCAAATTTAGTAATTTAGCTACAATGAAATGGCCAGTTGATACCAGAACATAAATATATTGATGATTTAATGATGTATTATAAAAATATCAGTCTCCTTGAATTAAATATCAAACAATTTGTGGTGATTGATGCTTAAAAGAACCTTTTTTCCAAATAAATTTGATGATTTATTTATCATATCAAAGCATTGAGTATCAATCAGTAAATGAACTGTTATGTGCTCACTTACAAGACAGTGTATCAGGCCAACAAAATGGAAATCATTTTCATTTTGCATATAAATAGAAATAAGTGTACCGTGTTATACTATTCTTAATGGTATCCAACCAGGTAAGCAAATTTCAATTCAAATAATCAAATCATGTAATTTAACTGCAATGAAATTGCCGGGTTATAATACAACACAATTATATCAATGAAATAATAAAAATTTGCTTAAAAGAACCTTTTTTCCAAATAAAATTGATGATTTATGAATCATATCAAAGCTTTTTCATTTCAGTTCCAACTACATAAAATAACGCACAAAGTAAATACGTATAAAAATACATAAATAGACATTTTAGTCTAAAATTTTAACTTTGGCTGAGGAACTATTACAAATTAAAAGCAATTATAAATCGATCTAAAACATTTTTAACAAATTAATAACACATTAAATATTACAACACTAAACATATAATTATAAATGCATAGACTATTTTAAAAACTCAATTATTCTCTTAGTCAAATTAAAATAATTAACTGAACTTGTCGGATAATATTCAAAGCTTTGAGTATCAATCAGTAAATGAACTGTACTATAGCCACGTATGAGACATTTTTCTATTTCTAGAAAGTAAAAATCAGTAACCTTTACATATTGATATGAATAGAAATACTCCAATATACAATTCTTAATGTTATCAAACCAAATAAGCAAGTTTAAACTTTAAAAATCAAGTTTAGTAATTTAGCTACAATGAAATTGCCAGTTAATACCAGAACACAAATATACTGATGAAGTAATGATGTATTATGAAAATATCAGACTCCTCGAATCAAATATTAAACAATGATGGGTGATTGTTGCTTAAAAGAACCTTTTTTCAATTTCAATAAGACATAAATCAGTAACCTTTGCATATTGATACGTATAGAAATACTCCAATATACTTTTATTAATGTTATCAAACCGAAAAAGCAAGTTAAAATTTTAAAAATCAAGTTTAGTAATTTAGCTACAATGAAATTGCCAGTTGATACCAGAACACAAATATATTGATGATTTAATGATGTATTATGAAAGTATCAGACTCCTTGAGTCAAATATCAAACAATTATGGGTGATTGTTGCTTAAAAGAACCTTTTTTCCAAATAAATTTGATGATTTATGAATCATATCAAAGCTTTGAGTATCAATTAGTAAGTGAACTGTACTATGGTCACTTATGAGACATTTTTCAATTTCAATTACTTAAAATCAGTAACTTTTGTATATTGATACGTATACAAATACTCCAATAAACTTTTATTAATGTTGTCAATCCGAATAAGCAAATTTCAATTCAAATAATCAAATCCAGTAATTTAGCTACAATGAAATGGCCAGTTGATATCAGAACACAATTATATCAATGAAATAATAAAGAATTATGAAAATATCAGAAAAGTTAAATCAAATATCAAAGAATTTGTGGTGATTGTTGCTTAAAAGAACCTTTTTTTCCAAATAAATTTGATGATTTATAAATCCAATCAAACCATTGAGTATGAATCAGTAAATGAACTATACTATGGTCACTTATGAGACATTTTCTATTTTCAATAAGTTAAAATCAGTCCCCTTTGCATATTGAAACGTATACAAATACTCCAATAAACTTTTATTAATGTTATCAAACCGAATAAGCAAGTTTAAATTTTAAAAATCAAATTTAATAATTTAGCTACAGTGAAATGGCCAGTTGATACCAGAAAACAAATATATTGATGATTTAATGATGTAATATGAAAATATCAGACTCCTTGAATCAAATATTAAACAATTATGGGTGATTTTTGCTTAAAAGAACCTTTTTTCCAAATAAATTTGATGATTTATGAATCATATCAAAGCTTTGAGTATCAATTAGTAAGTGAACTGTACTATGGTCACTTATGAGACATTTTTCAATTTCAATTACTTAAAATCAGTAACTTTTGTATATTGATACGTATACAAATACTCCAATAAACTTTTATTAATGTTGTCAATCCGAATAAGCAAATTTCAATTCAAATAATCAAATCCAGTAATTTAGCTACAATGAAATTGCCAGTTAATACCACAACACAAATATACTGATGAAGTAATGATGTATTATGAAAATATCAGACTCCTCGAATCAAATATTAAACAATGATGGGTGATTGTTGCTTAAAAGAACCTTTTTTCCAAATAAATTTGATGATTTATAAATCCAATCAAAGCATTAAGTATCAATCAGTAAATGAACTGTACTATGGTAACTTATGAGACATTTTTCTATTTCTATTACTTAAAATCAGTAACCTTTGCATATTGATACGAATAGAAATACTCCAATATACTTTTATTCATGTTATCAAACCGAATAAGCAAGTTTAAATTTTAAAAATCAAATTTAGTAATTTAGCTACAATGAAATGGCCAGTTGATACCAGAACATAAATATATTGATAATTTAATGATGTATTATAAAAATATCAGACTCCTTGAATCAAATATTAAACAATTATGGGTGATTGTTGCTTAAAAGAACCTTGTTTCTAAATAAATTTGATGATTTATGAATCATATCAAAGCTTTGAGTATCAATCAGTAAATGAACTTTACTATGGTCACTTATGAGACATTTTTCTATTTCAATTACTTAAAATTAGTAACCTTTGCATATTGATACGAATAGAAATACTCCAATATACTTTTATTAATGTTATCAAACCGAATAAGCAAGTTTAAATTTTAAAAATCAAATTTAGTAATTTAGCTACAATGAAATGGCCAGTTGATACCGGAAAACAAATATATTGATGATTTAATGATGTATTATGAAAATATCAGACTCCTCGAATTATATATTAAACAATGATGGGTGATTGTTGCTTAAAAGAACCTTTTTTCCAAATAAGTTTGATGATTTATGAATCATATCAAAGCTTTGAGTATCAATTAGTAAGTGAACTGTACTATGGTCACTTATGAGACATTTTTCAATTTCAATAAGACATAAATCAGTAACCTTTGCATATTGATACGTATAGAAATACTCCAATATACTTTTATTAATGTTATCAAACCGAAAAAGCAAGTTAAAATTTTAAAAATCAAGTTTAGTAATTTAGCTACAATGAAATTGCCAGTTGATACCAGAACACAAATATATTGATGATTTAATGATGTATTATGAAAGTATCAGACTCCTTGAGTCAAATATCAAACAATTATGGGTGATTGTTGCTTAAAAGAACCTTTTTTCCAAATAAATTTGATGATTTATGAATCATATCAAAGCTTTGAGTATCAATTAGTAAGTGAACTGTACTATGGTCACTTATGAGACATTTTTCAATTTCAATTACTTAAAATCAGTAACTTTTGTATATTGATACGTATACAAATACTCCAATAAACTTTTATTAATGTTGTCAATCCGAATAAGCAAATTTCAATTCAAATAATCAAATCCAGTAATTTAGCTACAATGAAATGGCCAGTTGATATCAGAACACAATTATATCAATGAAATAATAAAGAATTATGAAAATTTCAGAAAAGTTAAATCAAATATCAAAGAATTTGTGGTGATTGTTGCTTAAAAGAACCTTTTTTTCCAAAATAATTTGATGATTTATAAATCCAATCAAACCATTGAGTATGAATCAGTAAATGAACTATACTATGGTCACTTATGAGACATTTTCTATTTTCAATAAGTTAAAATCAGTCCCCTTTGTATATTGAAACGTATACAAATACTCCAATAAACTTTTATTAATGTTATCAAACCGAATAAGCAAGTTTAAATTTTAAAAATCAAATTTAGTAATTTAGCTACAGTGAAATGGCCAGTTGATACCAGAAAACAAATATATTGATGATTTAATGATGTAATATGAAAATATCAGACTCCTTGAATCAAATATTAAACAATTATGGGTGATTGTTGCTTAAAAGAACCTTTTTTCCAAATAAGTTTGATGATTTATGAATCATATCAAAGCTTTGAGTATCAATTAGTAAGTGAACTGTACTATGGTCACTTATGAGACATTTTTCAATTTCAATAAGACATAAATCAGTAACCTTTGCATATTGATACGTATAGAAATACTCCAATATACTTTTATTAATGTTATCAAACCGAAAAAGCAAGTTAAAATTTTAAAAATCAAGTTTAGTAATTTAGCTACAATGAAATTGCCAGTTGATACCAGAACACAAATATATTGATGATTTAATGATGTATTATGAAAGTATCAGACTCCTTGAATCAAATATTAAACAATTATGGGTGATTGTTGCTTAAAAGAACCTTGTTTCTAGATAAATTTGATGATTTATAAATCCAATCAAAGAATTAAGTATCAATTAGTAAGTGAACTGTACTATGGTCACTTATGAGACATTTTTCAATTTCAATTACTTAAAATCAGTAACTTTTGTATATTGAAACAAATAGAAATACTCCAATATACTTTTATTAATTTTATCAAACCGAATAAGCAGGTTTAAATTTTAAAAATCAAGTTTTGTAATTTAGCAACAATGAAATTGCCAGTTGATACAAGAACACAAATATATTGATGAAGTAATGATGTATTACGAAAATATCAGACTCCTCGAATCAAATATTAAACAATTATGGGTGATTGTTGCTTAAAAGAACCTTTTTTCCATATAAATTTGATGATTTATGAATCATATCAAAGCTTTGAGTATCAATCAGTAAATGAACTGTACTATGGTAACTTATGAGACATTTTTCTATTTCAATTACTTAAAATCAGTAACCTTTGTATATTGAAACAAATAGAAATACTCAAATATACTATTCTTAATGTTATCAAACCAAGTAAGCAAATTTCAATTCAAATAATCAAATCAAGTAATTTAGCTGCGATGAAATTTCCGGGTTATAATACAACACAAATATATTGATGAAGTAATGATGTATTATGAAAATATCAGACTCCTCAAATCAAATATTAAACAATTCTGGGTAATTGTTGCTTAAAAGAACCTTTTTTCCAAATAAACTTGATGATTTATAAATCCAATCTAAGCATTAAGTATCAATCAGTTAGTGAACTGTACTATGGTCACTTATGAGACATTTTTCAATTTCAATAAGACATAAATCAGTAACCTTTGCATATTGATACGTATAGAAATACTCCAATATACTTTTATTAATGTTATCAAACCGAAAAAGCAAGTTAAAATTTTAAAAATCAAGTTTAGTAATTTAGCTACAATGAAATTGCCAGTTGATACCAGAACACAAATATATTGATGATTTAATGATGTATTATGAAAGTATCAGACTCCTTGAGTCAAATATCAAACAATTATGGGTGATTGTTGCTTAAAAGAACCTTTTTTCCAAATAAATTTGATGATTTATGAATCATATCAAAGCTTTGAGTATCAATTAGTAAGTGAACTGTACTATGGTCACTTATGAGACATTTTTCAATTTCAATTACTTAAAATCAGTAACTTTTGGATATTGATACGTATACAAATACTCCAATAAACTTTTATTAATGTTGTCAATCCGAATAAGCAAATTTCAATTCAAATAATCAAATTCAGTAATTTAGCTACAATGAAATTGCCAGTTAATACCACAACACAAATATACTGATGAAGTAATGATGTATTATGAAAATATCAGACTCCTCGAATCAAATATTAAACAATGATGGGTGATTGTTGCTTAAAAGAACCTTTTTTCCAAATAAGTTTGATGATTTATAAATCCAATCAAAGCATTAAGTATCAATCAGTTAGTGAACTGTACTATGGTCACTTATGAGACATTTTTCAATTTCAATAAGACATAAATCAGTAACCTTTGCATATTGATACGTATAGAAATACTCCAATATACTTTTATTAATGTTATCAAACCGAAAAAGCAAGTTAAAATTTTAAAAATCAAATCCAGTAATTTAGCTACAATGAAATGGCCAGTTGATATCAGAACACAATTATATCAATGAAATAATAAAGAATTATGAAAATATCAGAAAAGTTAAATCAAATATCAAAGAATTTGTGGTGATTGTTGTTTAAAAGAACCTTTTTTTCCAAATAAATTTGATGATTTATGAATCATATCAAAGCTTTGAGTATCAATCAGTAAATGAACTGTACTATGGTCACTTATGAGACATTTTCTATTTTCAATAAGTTAAAATCAGTCCCCTTTGCATATTGAAACCTATACAAATACTCCAATAAACTTTTATTAATGTTATCAAACCGAATAAGCAAGCTTAAATTTTAAAAATCAAATTTAGTAATTTAGCTACAGTGATATGGCCAGTTGATACCAGAAAACAAATATATTGATGATTTAATGATGTAATATGAAAATATCAGACTCCTTGAATCAAATATTAAACAATTATGGGTGATTGTTGCTTAAAAGAACCTTGTTTCTAGATAAATTTGATGATTTATAAATCCAATCAAAGAATTAAGTATCAATCAGTAAATGAACTGTACTATGGTAACTCATGAGACATTTATCTATTTCAATTACTTAAAATTAGTAACCTTTGCAAATTGAAACGAATAGAAATACTCTAATATACTTTTATTAATTTTATCAAACCGAATAAGCAAGTTTAAATTTTAAAAATCAAGTTTTGTAATTTAGCAACAATGAAATTGCCAGTTGATACAAGAACACAAATATATTGATGAAGTAATGATGTATTATGAAAATATCAGACTCCTCGAATCAAATATTAAACAATTATGGGTGATTGTTGCTTAAAAGAACCTTTTTTCCGAATAAATTTGATGATTTATGAATCATATCAAAGCTTTGAGTATCAATCAGTAAATGAACTGTACTATGGTAACTTATGAGACATTTTTCTATTTCAATTACTTAAAATCAGTAACCTTTGTATATTGAAACAAATAGAAATACTCCAATATACTATTCTTAATGTTATCAAACCAAGTAAGCAAATTTCAATTCAAATAATCAAATCAAGTAATTTAGCTGCGATGAAATTTCCGGGTTATAATACAACACAAATATACTGATGAAGTAATGATGTATTATGAAAATATCAGACTCCTCGAATCAAATAATAAACAATGATGGGTAATTTTTTCTTAAAAGAACCTTTTTTCCAAATAAATTTGATGATTTATAAATCCAATCTAAGCATTAAGTATCAATTAGTAAGTGAACTGTACTATGGTCACTTATGAGACATTTTTCAATTTCAATAAGTAAAAAGTCAGTAACCTTTGCATATTGATACGTATAGAAATACTCCAATATACTTTTATAAATGTTATCAAACCGAATAAGAAAATTTAAATTTTAAAATTCAAATTTAGTTATTTAGCTACTATGAAATGGCCAGTTAATACCAAAACACAAATATATTGATGAATTAAAGATGCAATACAATTATATAAGACTCCTTGAATCAAATATTAAACAATTCCCGGATTGTTTCTTAAAAGAACCTTTTTTCCAAATAAAATTGATAATTTATGAATCATATTAAAGCTTTGAGTATCAATCAGTAAATGAATTGTACTATGGTAACTTATGAGACATTTTTCTATTTCAATTACTTAAAATCAGTAACCTTTGTATATTGAAACAAATAGAAATACTCCAATATACTATTCTTAATGGTATCAAACCAAGTAAGCAAATTTCAATTCAAATAATCAAATCCAGTAATTTAGCTGCAATGAACTTGCCGGGTTATAATACAAAACAATTATATCAATGAAATAATAAAGAATTATGAAAATATCAGAAAAGTTAAATCAAATATCAAAGAATTTGTGGTGATTGTTGCTTAAAAGAACCTTTTTTCCAAATAAATTTGTTGATTTATAAATCCAATCAAAGCATTAAGTATCAATCAGTAAATGAACTGTACTATCATCACGTATGAGACATTTTTCTATTTCAAGAAAGTAAAAATCAGTAACCTTTGCATATTGAAACGAATAGAAATACTCCAATATACTATTCTTAATGTTATCAAACCGAATAAGAAAGTTTAAATTTTAAAAATCAAATTTAGTAATTTAGCTACAATGAAATTGCCAGTTAATACCAGAACACAAATATACTGATGAAGTAATGATGTATTATGAAAATATCAGACTCCTCGAATCAAATATTAAACAATGATGGGTGATTGTTGCTTAAAAGAACCTTTTTTCTAAATAAATTTGATGATTTATAAATCCAATCAAAGAATTAAGTATCAATCAGTAAGTGAACTGTACTATGGTCACTTATGAGACATTTTTCAATTACAATAAGTAAAAAATCAGTAACCTTTGTATATTGATACGTATACAAATACTCCAATATACTTTTATTAATGTTATCAAACCGAATAAGCAAGTTTAAATTTTAAAAATCAAATTTAGTAATTTAGCTACAATGAAATGGCCAGTTGATACCAGAACATAAATATATTGATGATTTAATGATGTATTATAAAAATATCAGTCTCCTTGAAGTAAATATCAAACAATTTGTGGTGATTGATACTTAAAAGAACCTTTTTTCCAAATAAATTTGATGATTTATTTATCATATCAAAGCTTTGAGTATCAATCAGTAAATGAACTGTACTATGGTAACTTATGAGACATTTTTCTATTTCAATTACTTAAACAGTAACCTTTGCATATTGATACGAATAGAAATACTCCAATATACTATTCTTAATTTTATCAAACCAAATAATCAAGATTAAATTTAAAAAATCAAATTTAGTAATTTAGCTACAATGAAATGGCCAGTTGATACCAGAAAACAAATATATTGATGATTTAATGATGTATTATAAAAATATCAGACTCCTTGAATTAAATATCAAACAATTTGTGGTGATTGATGCTTAAAATAACCTTTTTTCCAAATAAATTTGATGATATATGAATCATATCAAAGCATTGAGTATCAATCAGTAAATGAACTGTTATGTGCTCACTTACAAGACAGTGTATCAGGCCAACAAAATGGAAATCATTTTCATTTTGCATATAAATAGAAATAAGTGTACCGTGTTATACTATTCTTAATGGTATCAAACCAAGTAAGCAAATTTCAATTCAAATAATCAAATCCAGAAATTTAGCTGCAATGAAATTGCCGGGTTATAATACAACACAATTATATCAATGAAATAATAAAAAATTATGAAAATATCAGAAACGTTAAATCAAATGTCAAAGAAGTTGTGGTGATTTTGCTTAAAAGAACCTTTTTTCCAAATAAAATTGATGATTTATGAATCATATCAAAGCTTTGAGTATCAATCAGTAAATGAACTGTACTATGGTAACTTATGAGACATTTTTCTATTTCAATTACTTAAAATCAGTAACCTTTGTATATTGATACGAATAGAAATACTCCAATATACTATTCTTAATGTTATCAAACCAAATAAGCAAGTTTAAATTTTAAAAATCAAGTTTAGTAATTTAGCTACAATGAAATTGCCAGTTAATACCAGAACACAAATATACTGATGAAGTAATGTTGTATTATGAAAATATCAGACTCCTCGAATCAAATATTAAACAATGATGGGTGATTGTTGCTTAAAAGAACCTTTTTTCCAAATAAGTTTGATGATTTATAAATCCAATCAAAGCATTAAGTATCAATCAGTTAGTGAACTGTACTATGGTCACTTATGAGACATTTTTCAATTTTAATAAGACATAAATCAGTAACCTTTGCATATTGATACGTATAGAAATACTCCAATATACTTTTATTAATGTTATCAAACCGAATAAGCAAGTTAAAATTTTAAAAATCAAGTTTAGTAATTTAGCTCCAATGAAATTGCCAGTTGATACCAGAACACAAATATATTGACGATTTAATGATGTATTTTAAAAGTTTCAATATCCTTAAGTCAAATATCAAAGAATTTGTTGTTATTGTTGCTTAAAAGAACCTTTTTTCCAAATAAATTTGATGATTTATGAATCATATCAAAGCTTTGAGTATCAATTAGTAAGAGAACTGTACTATGGTCACTTATGAGACATTTTTCAATTTCAATTACTTAAAATCAGTAACTTTTGTATATTGATACGTATACAAATACTCCAATAAACTTTTATTAATGTTTTCAATCGGAATAAGCAAATTTCAATTCAAATAATCAAATCCAGTCATTTAGTTACAATGAAATGGCCAGTTGATATCAAAACACAATCATATCAATGAAATAATAAAGAATTATGAAAATATCAGAAAAGTTAAATCAAATATCAAACAATTATGGGTGATTGTTGCTTAAAAGAACCTTTTTTCCGAATAAATTTGATGATTTATAAATCCAATCAAAGCAGTAAGTATCAATCAATAAATGAACTGTACTATCGTCACGTATGAGACATTTTCTATTTTCAATAAGTTAAAATCAGTCCCCTTTGCATATTGAAACGAATAGAAATATCCAATATACTATTCTTAATGTTATCAAACCAAATAAGCAAGTTTAAACTTTAAAAATCAAGTTTAGTAATTTAACTCCAATGAAATTGCCAGTCGATACCAGAACACAAATATATTGAAGATTTAATGATGTATTTTAAAAGTTTCAGACTCTTTGAGTCAAATATCAAACAATTTTTGGTGATTGTTGCTTAAAAGAACCTTCTCTCCAAATAAAATTGATGATTTATTAATCCAATCAAACCATTGAGTATCAATTAGTAAGTGAACTGTACTATGGTCACTTATGAGACATTTTTCAATTTCAATAAGTAAAAAGTCAATAACCTTTGCATATTGATACGCATAGAAATATTCCAAAATACTTTTATAAATGTTATCAAACCGAATAAGCAAGTTTAAATTTTAAAAATCAAATTTAGTAATTTAGCTACCATGAAATGGCCAGTTGATACCAGAACATTTATATATTGATGATTTAATGATGTATTATGAAAATATCAGACTCCTTGAATTAAATATCAAACAATTTGTGGTGATTGATGCTTAAAAGAACCTTTTTTCCAAATAAATTTGATGATTTATTAATCCAATCAAAGCATTAAGTATCAATCAGTAAATGAACTGTACTATTGTAACTTATGAGACATTTTTCTATTTCAATTACTTAAACAGTAACCTTTGCATATTGATACGAATAGAAATACTCCAATATACTATTCTTAATTTTATCAAACCAAATAATCAAGATTAAATTTTAAAAATCAAATTTAGTAATTTAGCTACAATGAAATGGCCAGTTGATACCAGAAAACAAATATATTGATGATTTAATGATGTATTATAAAAATATCAGAAAAGTTAAATCAAATATCAAAGAATTTGTGGTGATTGTTGCTTAAAAGAACCTTTTTTCCGAATAAATTTGATGATTTATAAATCCAATCTAAGCATTAAGTATCAATTAGTAAGTGAACTGTACTATGGTCACTTATGAGACATTTTTCAATTTCAATTACTTAAAATCAGTAACTTTTGTATATTGAAACAAATAGAAATACTCCAATATACTATTCTTAATGGTATCAAACCAAGTAAGCAAATTTCAATTCAAATAATCAAATTCAGTAATTTAGCTACATGAAATGGCCATTTGATATCAGAACACAAATATATTGATGATTTCATGATGTATTATGAAAATATCAGACTCCTTGAATTAAATATCAAACAATTTAAGGTGATTGATGCTTAAAAGAACCTTTTTTCAAAATAAATTTGATGATTTATTAATCCAATCAAAGCATTAAGTATCAATCAGTAAGTGAACTGTACTATGGTCAGTTATGAGATATTTTTCAATTTCAATTACTTAAAATCAGTCCCCTTTGCATATTGAAACGTATACAAATACTCCAATAAACTTTTATTAATGTTGTCAATCCGAATAAGAAAGTTTAAATCTTAAAAATCAAATTAAGTTATTTAGCTACAATGAAATTGCCATTTGATACCAAAACACAAATATATTGATGAAGTAATGATGTATTATGAAAATATCAGACTCCTCGAATCAAATATTAAACAATTATGGGTAATTGATGCTTAAAAGAACCTTTTTTCCAAATAAATTTGATGATTTATAAATCCAATCTAAGCATTAAGTATCAATTAGTAAGTGAACTGTACTATGGTCACTTATGAGACATTTTTCAATTTCAATAAGTAAAAAGTCAGTAACCTTTGCATATTGATACGTATAGAAATACTCCAATATACTTTTATAAATGTTATCAAACCGAATAAGAAAATTTAAATTTTAAAATTCAAATTTAGTTATTTAGCTACTATGAAATGGCCAGTTAATACCAAAACACAAATATATTGATGAATTAAAGATGCAATACAATTATATAAGACTCCTTGAATCAAATATTAAACAATTCCCGGATTGTTTCTTAAAAGAACCTTTTTTCCAAATAAAATTGATAATTTATGAATCATATTAAAGCTTTGAGTATCAATCAGTAAATGAATTGTACTATGGTAACTTATGAGACATTTTTCTATTTCAATTACTTAAAATCAGTAACCTTTGTATATTGAAACAAATAGAAATACTCCAATATACTATTCTTAATGGTATCAAACCAAGTAAGCAAATTTCAATTCAAATAATCAAATCCAGTAATTTAGCTGCAATGAACTTGCCGGGTTATAATACAAAACAATTATATCAATGAAATAATAAAGAATTATGAAAATATCAGAAAAGTTAAATCAAATATCAAAGAATTTGTGGTGATTGTTGCTTAAAAGAACCTTTTTTCCAAATAAATTTGTTGATTTATAAATCCAATCAAAGCATTAAGTATCAATCAGTAAATGAACTGTACTATCATCACGTATGAGACATTTTTCTATTTCAAGAAAGTAAAAATCAGTAACCTTTGCATATTGAAACGAATAGAAATACTCCAATATACTATTCTTAATGTTATCAAACCGAATAAGAAAGTTTAAATTTTAAAAATCAAATTTAGTAATTTAGCTACAATGAAATTGCCAGTTAATACCAGAACACAAATATACTGATGAAGTAATGATGTATTATGAAAATATCAGACTCCTCGAATCAAATATTAAACAATGATGGGTGATTGTTGCTTAAAAGAACCTTTTTTCTAAATAAATTTGATGATTTATAAATCCAATCAAAGAATTAAGTATCAATCAGTAAGTGAACTGTACTATGGTCACTTATGAGACATTTTTCAATTACAATAAGTAAAAAATCAGTAACCTTTGTATATTGATACGTATACAAATACTCCAATATACTTTTATTAATGTTATCAAACCGAATAAGCAAGTTTAAATTTTAAAAATCAAATTTAGTAATTTAGCTACAATGAAATGGCCAGTTGATACCAGAACATAAATATATTGATGATTTAATGATGTATTATAAAAATATCAGTCTCCTTGAAGTAAATATCAAACAATTTGTGGTGATTGATACTTAAAAGAACCTTTTTTCCAAATAAATTTGATGATTTATTTATCATATCAAAGCTTTGAGTATCAATCAGTAAATGAACTGTACTATGGTAACTTATGAGACATTTTTCTATTTCAATTACTTAAACAGTAACCTTTGCATATTGATACGAATAGAAATACTCCAATATACTATTCTTAATTTTATCAAACCAAATAATCAAGATTAAATTTAAAAAATCAAATTTAGTAATTTAGCTACAATGAAATGGCCAGTTGATACCAGAAAACAAATATATTGATGATTTAATGATGTATTATAAAAATATCAGACTCCTTGAATTAAATATCAAACAATTTGTGGTGATTGATGCTTAAAATAACCTTTTTTCCAAATAAATTTGATGATATATGAATCATATCAAAGCATTGAGTATCAATCAGTAAATGAACTGTTATGTGCTCACTTACAAGACAGTGTATCAGGCCAACAAAATGGAAATCATTTTCATTTTGCATATAAATAGAAATAAGTGTACCGTGTTATACTATTCTTAATGGTATCAAACCAAGTAAGCAAATTTCAATTCAAATAATCAAATCCAGAAATTTAGCTGCAATGAAATTGCCGGGTTATAATACAACACAATTATATCAATGAAATAATAAAAAATTATGAAAATATCAGAAACGTTAAATCAAATGTCAAAGAAGTTGTGGTGATTTTGCTTAAAAGAACCTTTTTTCCAAATAAAATTGATGATTTATGAATCATATCAAAGCTTTGAGTATCAATCAGTAAATGAACTGTACTATGGTAACTTATGAGACATTTTTCTATTTCAATTACTTAAAATCAGTAACCTTTGTATATTGATACGAATAGAAATACTCCAATATACTATTCTTAATGTTATCAAACCAAATAAGCAAGTTTAAATTTTAAAAATCAAGTTTAGTAATTTAGCTACAATGAAATTGCCAGTTAATACCAGAACACAAATATACTGATGAAGTAATGTTGTATTATGAAAATATCAGACTCCTCGAATCAAATATTAAACAATGATGGGTGATTGTTGCTTAAAAGAACCTTTTTTCCAAATAAGTTTGATGATTTATAAATCCAATCAAAGCATTAAGTATCAATCAGTTAGTGAACTGTACTATGGTCACTTATGAGACATTTTTCAATTTTAATAAGACATAAATCAGTAACCTTTGCATATTGATACGTATAGAAATACTCCAATATACTTTTATTAATGTTATCAAACCGAATAAGCAAGTTAAAATTTTAAAAATCAAGTTTAGTAATTTAGCTCCAATGAAATTGCCAGTTGATACCAGAACACAAATATATTGACGATTTAATGATGTATTTTAAAAGTTTCAATATCCTTAAGTCAAATATCAAAGAATTTGTTGTTATTGTTGCTTAAAAGAACCTTTTTTCCAAATAAATTTGATGATTTATGAATCATATCAAAGCTTTGAGTATCAATTAGTAAGAGAACTGTACTATGGTCACTTATGAGACATTTTTCAATTTCAATTACTTAAAATCAGTAACTTTTGTATATTGATACGTATACAAATACTCCAATAAACTTTTATTAATGTTTTCAATCGGAATAAGCAAATTTCAATTCAAATAATCAAATCCAGTCATTTAGTTACAATGAAATGGCCAGTTGATATCAAAACACAATCATATCAATGAAATAATAAAGAATTATGAAAATATCAGAAAAGTTAAATCAAATATCAAACAATTATGGGTGATTGTTGCTTAAAAGAACCTTTTTTCCGAATAAATTTGATGATTTATAAATCCAATCAAAGCAGTAAGTATCAATCAATAAATGAACTGTACTATCGTCACGTATGAGACATTTTCTATTTTCAATAAGTTAAAATCAGTCCCCTTTGCATATTGAAACGAATAGAAATATCCAATATACTATTCTTAATGTTATCAAACCAAATAAGCAAGTTTAAACTTTAAAAATCAAGTTTAGTAATTTAACTCCAATGAAATTGCCAGTCGATACCAGAACACAAATATATTGACGATTTAATGATGTATTTTAAAAGTTTCAGACTCTTTGAGTCAAATATCAAACAATTTTTGGTGATTGTTGCTTAAAAGAACCTTCTCTCCAAATAAAATTGATGATTTATTAATCCAATCAAACCATTGAGTATCAATTAGTAAGTGAACTGTACTATGGTCACTTATGAGACATTTTTCAATTTCAATAAGTAAAAAGTCAATAACCTTTGCATATTGATACGCATAGAAATATTCCAAAATACTTTTATAAATGTTATCAAACCGAATAAGCAAGTTTAAATTTTAAAAATCAAATTTAGTAATTTAGCTACCATGAAATGGCCAGTTGATACCAGAACATTTATATATTGATGATTTAATGATGTATTATGAAAATATCAGACTCCTTGAATTAAATATCAAACAATTTGTGGTGATTGATGCTTAAAAGAACCTTTTTTCCAAATAAATTTGATGATTTATTAATCCAATCAAAGCATTAAGTATCAATCAGTAAATGAACTGTACTATTGTAACTTATGAGACATTTTTCTATTTCAATTACTTAAACAGTAACCTTTGCATATTGATACGAATAGAAATACTCCAATATACTATTCTTAATTTTATCAAACCAAATAATCAAGATTAAATTTTAAAAATCAAATTTAGTAATTTAGCTACAATGAAATGGCCAGTTGATACCAGAAAACAAATATATTGATGATTTAATGATGTATTATAAAAATATCAGAAAAGTTAAATCAAATATCAAAGAATTTGTGGTGATTGTTGCTTAAAAGAACCTTTTTTCCGAATAAATTTGATGATTTATAAATCCAATCTAAGCATTAAGTATCAATTAGTAAGTGAACTGTACTATGGTCACTTATGAGACATTTTTCAATTTCAATTACTTAAAATCAGTAACTTTTGTATATTGAAACAAATAGAAATACTCCAATATACTATTCTTAATGGTATCAAACCAAGTAAGCAAATTTCAATTCAAATAATCAAATTCAGTAATTTAGCTACATGAAATGGCCATTTGATATCAGAACACAAATATATTGATGATTTCATGATGTATTATGAAAATATCAGACTCCTTGAATTAAATATCAAACAATTTGTGGTGATTGATGCTTAAAAGAACCTTTTTTCCAAATAAATTTGATGATTTATTAATCCAATCAAAGCATTAAGTATCAATCAGTAAGTGAACTGTACTATGGTCACTTATGAGATATTTTTCAATTTCAATTACTTAAAATCAGTCCCCTTTGCATATTGATACGTATAGAAATACTCCAATATACTTTTATAAATGTTATCAAACCGAATAAGAAAATTTAAATTTTAAAATTCAAATTTAGTTATTTAGCTACTATGAAATGGCCAGTTAATACCAAAACACAAATATATTGATGAATTAAAGATGCAATACAATTATATAAGACTCCTTGAATCAAATATTAAACAATTCCCGGATTGTTTCTTAAAAGAACCTTTTTTCCAAATAAAATTGATAATTTATGAATCATATTAAAGCTTTGAGTATCAATCAGTAAATGAATTGTACTATGGTAACTTATGAGACATTTTTCTATTTCAATTACTTAAAATCAGTAACCTTTGTATATTGAAACAAATAGAAATACTCCAATATACTATTCTTAATGGTATCAAACCAAGTAAGCAAATTTCAATTCAAATAATCAAATCCAGTAATTTAGCTGCAATGAACTTGCCGGGTTATAATACAAAACAATTATATCAATGAAATAATAAAGAATTATGAAAATATCAGAAAAGTTAAATCAAATATCAAAGAATTTGTGGTGATTGTTGCTTAAAAGAACCTTTTTTCCAAATAAATTTGTTGATTTATAAATCCAATCAAAGCATTAAGTATCAATCAGTAAATGAACTGTACTATCATCACGTATGAGACATTTTTCTATTTCAAGAAAGTAAAAATCAGTAACCTTTGCATATTGAAACGAATAGAAATACTCCAATATACTATTCTTAATGTTATCAAACCGAATAAGAAAGTTTAAATTTTAAAAATCAAATTTAGTAATTTAGCTACAATGAAATTGCCAGTTAATACCAGAACACAAATATACTGATGAAGTAATGATGTATTATGAAAATATCAGACTCCTCGAATCAAATATTAAACAATGATGGGTGATTGTTGCTTAAAAGAACCTTTTTTCTAAATAAATTTGATGATTTATAAATCCAATCAAAGAATTAAGTATCAATCAGTAAGTGAACTGTACTATGGTCACTTATGAGACATTTTTCAATTACAATAAGTAAAAAATCAGTAACCTTTGTATATTGATACGTATACAAATACTCCAATATACTTTTATTAATGTTATCAAACCGAATAAGCAAGTTTAAATTTTAAAAATCAAATTTAGTAATTTAGCTACAATGAAATGGCCAGTTGATACCAGAACATAAATATATTGATGATTTAATGATGTATTATAAAAATATCAGTCTCCTTGAAGTAAATATCAAACAATTTGTGGTGATTGATACTTAAAAGAACCTTTTTTCCAAATAAATTTGATGATTTATTTATCATATCAAAGCTTTGAGTATCAATCAGTAAATGAACTGTACTATGGTAACTTATGAGACATTTTTCTATTTCAATTACTTAAACAGTAACCTTTGCATATTGATACGAATAGAAATACTCCAATATACTATTCTTAATTTTATCAAACCAAATAATCAAGATTAAATTTAAAAAATCAAATTTAGTAATTTAGCTACAATGAAATGGCCAGTTGATACCAGAAAACAAATATATTGATGATTTAATGATGTATTATAAAAATATCAGACTCCTTGAATTAAATATCAAACAATTTGTGGTGATTGATGCTTAAAATAACCTTTTTTCCAAATAAATTTGATGATATATGAATCATATCAAAGCATTGAGTATCAATCAGTAAATGAACTGTTATGTGCTCACTTACAAGACAGTGTATCAGGCCAACAAAATGGAAATCATTTTCATTTTGCATATAAATAGAAATAAGTGTACCGTGTTATACTATTCTTAATGGTATCAAACCAAGTAAGCAAATTTCAATTCAAATAATCAAATCCAGAAATTTAGCTGCAATGAAATTGCCGGGTTATAATACAACACAATTATATCAATGAAATAATAAAAAATTATGAAAATATCAGAAACGTTAAATCAAATGTCAAAGAAGTTGTGGTGATTTTGCTTAAAAGAACCTTTTTTCCAAATAAAATTGATGATTTATGAATCATATCAAAGCTTTGAGTATCAATCAGTAAATGAACTGTACTATGGTAACTTATGAGACATTTTTCTATTTCAATTACTTAAAATCAGTAACCTTTGTATATTGATACGAATAGAAATACTCCAATATACTATTCTTAATGTTATCAAACCAAATAAGCAAGTTTAAATTTTAAAAATCAAGTTTAGTAATTTAGCTACAATGAAATTGCCAGTTAATACCAGAACACAAATATACTGATGAAGTAATGTTGTATTATGAAAATATCAGACTCCTCGAATCAAATATTAAACAATGATGGGTGATTGTTGCTTAAAAGAACCTTTTTTCCAAATAAGTTTGATGATTTATAAATCCAATCAAAGCATTAAGTATCAATCAGTTAGTGAACTGTACTATGGTCACTTATGAGACATTTTTCAATTTTAATAAGACATAAATCAGTAACCTTTGCATATTGATACGTATAGAAATACTCCAATATACTTTTATTAATGTTATCAAACCGAATAAGCAAGTTAAAATTTTAAAAATCAAGTTTAGTAATTTAGCTCCAATGAAATTGCCAGTTGATACCAGAACACAAATATATTGACGATTTAATGATGTATTTTAAAAGTTTCAATATCCTTAAGTCAAATATCAAAGAATTTGTTGTTATTGTTGCTTAAAAGAACCTTTTTTCCAAATAAATTTGATGATTTATGAATCATATCAAAGCTTTGAGTATCAATTAGTAAGAGAACTGTACTATGGTCACTTATGAGACATTTTTCAATTTCAATTACTTAAAATCAGTAACTTTTGTATATTGATACGTATACAAATACTCCAATAAACTTTTATTAATGTTTTCAATCGGAATAAGCAAATTTCAATTCAAATAATCAAATCCAGTCATTTAGTTACAATGAAATGGCCAGTTGATATCAAAACACAATCATATCAATGAAATAATAAAGAATTATGAAAATATCAGAAAAGTTAAATCAAATATCAAACAATTATGGGTGATTGTTGCTTAAAAGAACCTTTTTTCCGAATAAATTTGATGATTTATAAATCCAATCAAAGCAGTAAGTATCAATCAATAAATGAACTGTACTATCGTCACGTATGAGACATTTTCTATTTTCAATAAGTTAAAATCAGTCCCCTTTGCATATTGAAACGAATAGAAATATCCAATATACTATTCTTAATGTTATCAAACCAAATAAGCAAGTTTAAACTTTAAAAATCAAGTTTAGTAATTTAACTCCAATGAAATTGCCAGTCGATACCAGAACACAAATATATTGACGATTTAATGATGTATTTTAAAAGTTTCAGACTCTTTGAGTCAAATATCAAACAATTTTTGGTGATTGTTGCTTAAAAGAACCTTCTCTCCAAATAAAATTGATGATTTATTAATCCAATCAAACCATTGAGTATCAATTAGTAAGTGAACTGTACTATGGTCACTTATGAGACATTTTTCAATTTCAATAAGTAAAAAGTCAATAACCTTTGCATATTGATACGCATAGAAATATTCCAAAATACTTTTATAAATGTTATCAAACCGAATAAGCAAGTTTAAATTTTAAAAATCAAATTTAGTAATTTAGCTACCATGAAATGGCCAGTTGATACCAGAACATTTATATATTGATGATTTAATGATGTATTATGAAAATATCAGACTCCTTGAATTAAATATCAAACAATTTGTGGTGATTGATGCTTAAAAGAACCTTTTTTCCAAATAAATTTGATGATTTATTAATCCAATCAAAGCATTAAGTATCAATCAGTAAATGAACTGTACTATTGTAACTTATGAGACATTTTTCTATTTCAATTACTTAAACAGTAACCTTTGCATATTGATACGAATAGAAATACTCCAATATACTATTCTTAATTTTATCAAACCAAATAATCAAGATTAAATTTTAAAAATCAAATTTAGTAATTTAGCTACAATGAAATGGCCAGTTGATACCAGAAAACAAATATATTGATGATTTAATGATGTATTATAAAAATATCAGAAAAGTTAAATCAAATATCAAAGAATTTGTGGTGATTGTTGCTTAAAAGAACCTTTTTTCCGAATAAATTTGATGATTTATAAATCCAATCTAAGCATTAAGTATCAATTAGTAAGTGAACTGTACTATGGTCACTTATGAGACATTTTTCAATTTCAATTACTTAAAATCAGTAACTTTTGTATATTGAAACAAATAGAAATACTCCAATATACTATTCTTAATGGTATCAAACCAAGTAAGCAAATTTCAATTCAAATAATCAAATTCAGTAATTTAGCTACATGAAATGGCCATTTGATATCAGAACACAAATATATTGATGATTTCATGATGTATTATGAAAATATCAGACTCCTTGAATTAAATATCAAACAATTTGTGGTGATTGATGCTTAAAAGAACCTTTTTTCCAAATAAATTTGATGATTTATTAATCCAATCAAAGCATTAAGTATCAATCAGTAAGTGAACTGTACTATGGTCACTTATGAGATATTTTTCAATTTCAATTACTTAAAATCAGTCCCCTTTGCATATTGATACGTATAGAAATACTCCAATATACTTTTATAAATGTTATCAAACCGAATAAGAAAATTTAAATTTTAAAATTCAAATTTAGTTATTTAGCTACTATGAAATGGCCAGTTAATACCAAAACACAAATATATTGATGAATTAAAGATGCAATACAATTATATAAGACTCCTTGAATCAAATATTAAACAATTCCCGGATTGTTTCTTAAAAGAACCTTTTTTCCAAATAAAATTGATAATTTATGAATCATATTAAAGCTTTGAGTATCAATCAGTAAATGAATTGTACTATGGTAACTTATGAGACATTTTTCTATTTCAATTACTTAAAATCAGTAACCTTTGTATATTGAAACAAATAGAAATACTCCAATATACTATTCTTAATGGTATCAAACCAAGTAAGCAAATTTCAATTCAAATAATCAAATCCAGTAATTTAGCTGCAATGAACTTGCCGGGTTATAATACAAAACAATTATATCAATGAAATAATAAAGAATTATGAAAATATCAGAAAAGTTAAATCAAATATCAAAGAATTTGTGGTGATTGTTGCTTAAAAGAACCTTTTTTCCAAATAAATTTGTTGATTTATAAATCCAATCAAAGCATTAAGTATCAATCAGTAAATGAACTGTACTATCATCACGTATGAGACATTTTTCTATTTCAAGAAAGTAAAAATCAGTAACCTTTGCATATTGAAACGAATAGAAATACTCCAATATACTATTCTTAATGTTATCAAACCGAATAAGAAAGTTTAAATTTTAAAAATCAAATTTAGTAATTTAGCTACAATGAAATTGCCAGTTAATACCAGAACACAAATATACTGATGAAGTAATGATGTATTATGAAAATATCAGACTCCTCGAATCAAATATTAAACAATGATGGGTGATTGTTGCTTAAAAGAACCTTTTTTCTAAATAAATTTGATGATTTATAAATCCAATCAAAGAATTAAGTATCAATCAGTAAGTGAACTGTACTATGGTCACTTATGAGACATTTTTCAATTACAATAAGTAAAAAATCAGTAACCTTTGTATATTGATACGTATACAAATACTCCAATATACTTTTATTAATGTTATCAAACCGAATAAGCAAGTTTAAATTTTAAAAATCAAATTTAGTAATTTAGCTACAATGAAATGGCCAGTTGATACCAGAACATAAATATATTGATGATTTAATGATGTATTATAAAAATATCAGTCTCCTTGAAGTAAATATCAAACAATTTGTGGTGATTGATACTTAAAAGAACCTTTTTTCCAAATAAATTTGATGATTTATTTATCATATCAAAGCTTTGAGTATCAATCAGTAAATGAACTGTACTATGGTAACTTATGAGACATTTTTCTATTTCAATTACTTAAACAGTAACCTTTGCATATTGATACGAATAGAAATACTCCAATATACTATTCTTAATTTTATCAAACCAAATAATCAAGATTAAATTTAAAAAATCAAATTTAGTAATTTAGCTACAATGAAATGGCCAGTTGATACCAGAAAACAAATATATTGATGATTTAATGATGTATTATAAAAATATCAGACTCCTTGAATTAAATATCAAACAATTTGTGGTGATTGATGCTTAAAATAACCTTTTTTCCAAATAAATTTGATGATATATGAATCATATCAAAGCATTGAGTATCAATCAGTAAATGAACTGTTATGTGCTCACTTACAAGACAGTGTATCAGGCCAACAAAATGGAAATCATTTTCATTTTGCATATAAATAGAAATAAGTGTACCGTGTTATACTATTCTTAATGGTATCAAACCAAGTAAGCAAATTTCAATTCAAATAATCAAATCCAGAAATTTAGCTGCAATGAAATTGCCGGGTTATAATACAACACAATTATATCAATGAAATAATAAAAAATTATGAAAATATCAGAAACGTTAAATCAAATGTCAAAGAAGTTGTGGTGATTTTGCTTAAAAGAACCTTTTTTCCAAATAAAATTGATGATTTATGAATCATATCAAAGCTTTGAGTATCAATCAGTAAATGAACTGTACTATGGTAACTTATGAGACATTTTTCTATTTCAATTACTTAAAATCAGTAACCTTTGTATATTGATACGAATAGAAATACTCCAATATACTATTCTTAATGTTATCAAACCAAATAAGCAAGTTTAAATTTTAAAAATCAAGTTTAGTAATTTAGCTACAATGAAATTGCCAGTTAATACCAGAACACAAATATACTGATGAAGTAATGTTGTATTATGAAAATATCAGACTCCTCGAATCAAATATTAAACAATGATGGGTGATTGTTGCTTAAAAGAACCTTTTTTCCAAATAAGTTTGATGATTTATAAATCCAATCAAAGCATTAAGTATCAATCAGTTAGTGAACTGTACTATGGTCACTTATGAGACATTTTTCAATTTTAATAAGACATAAATCAGTAACCTTTGCATATTGATACGTATAGAAATACTCCAATATACTTTTATTAATGTTATCAAACCGAATAAGCAAGTTAAAATTTTAAAAATCAAGTTTAGTAATTTAGCTCCAATGAAATTGCCAGTTGATACCAGAACACAAATATATTGACGATTTAATGATGTATTTTAAAAGTTTCAATATCCTTAAGTCAAATATCAAAGAATTTGTTGTTATTGTTGCTTAAAAGAACCTTTTTTCCAAATAAATTTGATGATTTATGAATCATATCAAAGCTTTGAGTATCAATTAGTAAGAGAACTGTACTATGGTCACTTATGAGACATTTTTCAATTTCAATTACTTAAAATCAGTAACTTTTGTATATTGATACGTATACAAATACTCCAATAAACTTTTATTAATGTTTTCAATCGGAATAAGCAAATTTCAATTCAAATAATCAAATCCAGTCATTTAGTTACAATGAAATGGCCAGTTGATATCAAAACACAATCATATCAATGAAATAATAAAGAATTATGAAAATATCAGAAAAGTTAAATCAAATATCAAACAATTATGGGTGATTGTTGCTTAAAAGAACCTTTTTTCCGAATAAATTTGATGATTTATAAATCCAATCAAAGCAGTAAGTATCAATCAATAAATGAACTGTACTATCGTCACGTATGAGACATTTTCTATTTTCAATAAGTTAAAATCAGTCCCCTTTGCATATTGAAACGAATAGAAATATCCAATATACTATTCTTAATGTTATCAAACCAAATAAGCAAGTTTAAACTTTAAAAATCAAGTTTAGTAATTTAACTCCAATGAAATTGCCAGTCGATACCAGAACACAAATATATTGACGATTTAATGATGTATTTTAAAAGTTTCAGACTCTTTGAGTCAAATATCAAACAATTTTTGGTGATTGTTGCTTAAAAGAACCTTCTCTCCAAATAAAATTGATGATTTATTAATCCAATCAAACCATTGAGTATCAATTAGTAAGTGAACTGTACTATGGTCACTTATGAGACATTTTTCAATTTCAATAAGTAAAAAGTCAATAACCTTTGCATATTGATACGCATAGAAATATTCCAAAATACTTTTATAAATGTTATCAAACCGAATAAGCAAGTTTAAATTTTAAAAATCAAATTTAGTAATTTAGCTACCATGAAATGGCCAGTTGATACCAGAACATTTATATATTGATGATTTAATGATGTATTATGAAAATATCAGACTCCTTGAATTAAATATCAAACAATTTGTGGTGATTGATGCTTAAAAGAACCTTTTTTCCAAATAAATTTGATGATTTATTAATCCAATCAAAGCATTAAGTATCAATCAGTAAATGAACTGTACTATTGTAACTTATGAGACATTTTTCTATTTCAATTACTTAAACAGTAACCTTTGCATATTGATACGAATAGAAATACTCCAATATACTATTCTTAATTTTATCAAACCAAATAATCAAGATTAAATTTTAAAAATCAAATTTAGTAATTTAGCTACAATGAAATGGCCAGTTGATACCAGAAAACAAATATATTGATGATTTAATGATGTATTATGAAAATATCAGACTCCTTGAATTAAATATCAAAGAATTTGTGGTGATTGTTGCTTAAAAGAACCTTTTTTCCGAATAAATTTGATGATTTATAAATCCAATCTAAGCATTAAGTATCAATTAGTAAGTGAACTGTACTATGGTCACTTATGAGACATTTTTCAATTTCAATTACTTAAAATCAGTAACTTTTGTATATTGAAACAAATAGAAATACTCCAATATACTATTCTTAATGGTATCAAACCAAGTAAGCAAATTTCAATTCAAATAATCAAATTCAGTAATTTAGCTACATGAAATGGCCATTTGATATCAGAACACAAATATATTGATGATTTCATGATGTATTATGAAAATATCAGACTCCTTGAATTAAATATCAAACAATTTGTGGTGATTGATGCTTAAAAGAACCTTTTTTCCAAATAAATTTGATGATTTATTAATCCAATCAAAGCATTAAGTATCAATCAGTAAGTGAACTGTACTATGGTCACTTATGAGATATTTTTCAATTTCAATTACTTAAAATCAGTCCCCTTTGCATATTGAAACGTATACAAATACTCCAAAAAACTTTTATTAATGTTGTCAATCCGAATAAGAAAGTTTAAATTTTAAAAATCAAGTTTAGTAATTTAGCTACAATGAAATTGCCATTTGATACCAAAACACAAATATATTGATGAAGTAATGATGTATTATGAAAATATCAGACTCCTCGAATCAAATATTAAACAATGATGGGTGATTGTTGCTTAAAAGAACCTTTTTTCTAAATAAATTTGATGATTTATAAATCCAATCAAAGAATTAAGTATCAATCAGTAAGTGAACTGTACTATGGTCACTTATGAGACATTTTTCAATTACAATAAGTAAAAAATCAGTAACCTTTGTATATTGATACGTATACAAATACTCCAATATACTTTTATTAATGTTATCAAACCGAATAAGCAAGTTTAAATTTTAAAAATCAAGTTTAGTAATTTAGCTACAATGAAATTGCCAGTTAATACCAGAACACAAATATACTGATGAAGTAATGATGTATTATGAAAATATCAGACTCCTTGAATCAAATATTAAACAATGATGGGTGATTGTTGCTTAAAAGAACCTTTTTTCTAAATAAATTTGATGATTTATAAATCCAATCAAAGAATTAAGTATCAATCAGTAAGTGAACTGTACTATGGTCACTTATGAGACATTTTTCAATTACAATAAGTAAAAAATCAGTAACCTTTGTATATTGATACGTATACAAATACTCCAATATACTTTTATTAATGTTATCAAACCGAATAAGCAAGTTTAAATTTTAAAAATCAAATTTAGTAATTTAGCTACAATGAAATGGCCAGTTGATACCAGAACATTTATATATTGATGATTTAATGATGTATTATAAAAATATCAGTCTCCTTGAAGTAAATATCAAACAATTTGTGGTGATTGATGCTTAAAAGAACCTTTTTTCCAAATAAATTTGATGATTTATTTATCATATCAAAGCATTGAGTATCAATCAGTAAATGAACTGTACTATTGTAACTTATGAGACATTTTTCTATTTCAATTACTTAAACAGTAACCTTTGCATATTGATACGAATAGAAATACTCCAATATACTATTCTTAATTTTATCAAACCAAATAATCAAGATTAAATTTTAAAAATCAAATTTAGTAATTTAGCTACAATGAAATGGCCAGTTGATACCAGAAAACAAATATATTGATGATTTAATGATGTATTATAAAAATATCAGACTCCTTGAATTAAATATCAAACAATTTGTGGTGATTGATGCTTAAAAGAACCTTTTTTCCAAATAAATTTGATGATTTATTTATCATATCAAAGCTTTGAGTATCAATCAGTAAATGAACTGTACTATGGTAACTTATGAGACATTTTTCTATTTCAATTACTTAAACAGTAACCTTTGCATATTGATACGAATAGAAATACTCCAATATACTATTCTTAATTTTATCAAACCAAATAATCAAGATTAAATTTTAAAAATCAAATTTAGTAATTTAGCTACAATGAAATGGCCAGTTGATACCAGAAAACAAATATATTGATGATTTAATGATGTATTATAAAAATATCAGACTCCTTGAATTAAATATCAAACAATTTGTGGTGATTGATGCTTAAAATAACCTTTTTTCCAAATAAATTTGATGATTTATGAATCCAATCAAAGCATTAAGTGTCAATCAGTTAGTGAACTGTACTATGGTCACTTATGAGACATTTTTCAATTTTAATAAGACATAAATCAGTAACCTTTGCATATTGATACGTATAGAAATACTCCAATATACTTTTATTAATGTTATCAAACCGAATAAGCAAGTTAAAATTTTAAAAATCAAGTTTAGTAATTTAGCTCCAATGAAATTGCCAGTTGATACCAGAACACAAATATATTGACGATTTAATGATGTATTTTAAAAGTTTCAATATCCTTGAGTCAAATATCAAAGAATTTGTTGTTATTGTTGCTTAAAAGAACCTTTTTTCCAAATAAATTTGATGATTTATGAATCATATCAAAGCTTTGAGTATCAATTAGTAAGAGAACTGTACTATGGTCACTTATGAGACATTTTTCAATTTCAATTACTTAAAATCAGTAACTTTTGTATATTGATACGTATACAAATACTCCAATAAACTTTTATTAATGTTGTCAATCGGAATAAGCAAATTTCAATTCAAATAATCAAATCCAGTCATTTAGCTACAATGAAATGGCCAGTTGATATCAAAACACAATCATATCAATGAAATAATAAAGAATTATGAAAATATCAGAAAAGTTAAATCAAATATCAAAGAATTTGTGGTGATTGTTGCTTAAAAGAACCTTTTTTCCGAATAAATTTGATGATTTATAAATCCAATCTAAGCATTAAGTATCAATTAGTAAGTGAACTGTACTATGGTCACTTATGAGACATTTTTCAATTTCAATTACTTAAAATCAGTAACTTTTGTATATTGAAACAAATAGAAATACTCCAATATACTATTCTTAATGGTATCAAACCAAGTAAGCAAATTTCAATTCAAATAATCAAATTCAGTAATTTAGCTACATGAAATGGCCATTTGATATCAGAACACAAATATATTGATGATTTCATGATGTATTATGAAAATATCAGACTCCTTGAATTAAATATCAAACAATTTGTGGTGATTGATGCTTAAAAGAACCTTTTTTCCAAATAAATTTGATGATTTATTAATCCAATCAAAGCATTAAGTATCAATCAGTAAGTGAACTGTACTATGGTCACTTATGAGATATTTTTCAATTTCAATTACTTAAAATCAGTCCCCTTTGCATATTGAAACGTATACAAATACTCCAATAAACTTTTATTAATGTTGTCAATCCGAATAAGAAAGTTTAAATTTTAAAAATCAAATTAAGTTATTTAGCTACAATGAAATTGCCATTTGATACCAAAACACAAATATATTGATGAAGTAATGATGTATTATGAAAATATCAGACTCCTCGAATCAAATATTAAACAATTATGGGTAATTGATGCTTAAAAGAACCTTTTTTCCAAATAAATTTGATGATTTATAAATCCAATCTAAGCATTAAGTATCAATTAGTAAGTGAACTGTACTATGGTCACTTATGAAACATTTTTCAATTTCAATAAGTAAAAAGTCAGTAACCTTTGCATATTGATACGTATAGAAATACTCCAATATACTTTTATAAATGTTATCAAACCGAATAAGAAAATTTAAATTTTAAAATTCAAATTTAGTTATTTAGCTACTATGAAATGGCCAGTTAATACCATAACACAAATATATTGATGAATTAAAGATGCAATACAATTATATAAGACTCCTTGAATCAAATATTAAACAATTCCCGGATTGTTTCTTAAAAGAACCTTTTTTCCAAATAAAATTGATAATTTATGAATCATATCAAAGATTTGAGTATCAATCAGTAAATGAACTGTACTATGGTAACTTATGAGACATTTTTCTATTTCAATTACTTAAAATCAGTAACCTTTGTATATTGAAACAAATAGAAATGCTCCAATATACTATTCTTAATGGTATCAAACCAAGTAAGCAAATTTCAATTCAAATAATCAAATCCAGTAATTTAGCTGCAATCAACTTGCCGGGTTATAATACAACACAATTATATCAATGAAATAATAAAGAATTATGAAAATATCAGAAAAGTTAAATCAAATATCAAAGAATTTGTTGTGATTGTTGCTTAAAAGAACCTTTTTTCCAAATAAATTTGTTGATATATAAATCCAATCAAAGCATAAAGTATCAATTAGTAAGTGAACTGTACTATGGTCACTTATGAGACATTTTTCAATTTCAATTACTTAAAATCAGTAACTTTTGTATATTGAAACAAATAGAAATACTCCAATATACTATTCTTAATGTTATCAAACCAAATAAGCAAGTTTAAACTTTAAAAATCAAGTTTAGTAATTTAGCTCCAATGAAATTGCCAGTTGATACCAGAACACAAATATATTGACGATTTAATGATGTATTTTAAAAGTTTCAATATCCTTGAGTCAAATATCAAAGAATTTGTTGTTATTGTTGCTTAAAAGAACCTTTTTTCCAAATAAATTTGATGATTTATAAATCCAATCTAAGCATTAAGTATCAATTAGGAAGTGAACTATACAATGGTCACTTATGAGACATTTTTCAATTTCAATTACTTAAAATCAGTAACTTTTGTATATTGAAACAAATAGAAATACTCCAA
Source organism: Lepeophtheirus nordmannii (assembly GCA_963680855.1). Classification (NCBI taxonomy): domain Eukaryota; kingdom Metazoa; phylum Arthropoda; class Copepoda; order Siphonostomatoida; family Caligidae; genus Lepeophtheirus; species Lepeophtheirus nordmannii. The sequence continues at coordinate 13,733,829 of OY804525.1, forward strand.
TATACTATTCTTAATGGTATCAAACCAAGTAAGCAAATTTCAATTCAAATAATCAAATCAAGTAATTTAGCTGCGATGAAATTTCCGGGTTATAATACAACACAAATATATTGATGAAGTAATGATGTATTATGAAAATATCAGACTCCTCGAATCAAATATTAAACAATTCTGGGTGATTGTTGCTTAAAAGAACCTTTTTTCCAAATAAATTTGATGATTTATAAATCCAATCTAAGCATTAAGTATCAATTAGTAAGTGAACTGTACTATGGTCACTTATGAGACATTTTTCAATTTCAATTACTTAAAATCAGTAACTTTTGTATATTGAAACAAATAGAAATACTCCAATATACTATTCTTAATGGTATCAAACCAAGTAAGCAAATTTCAATTCAAATAATCAAATTCAGTAATTTAGCTACATGAAATGGCCATTTGATATCAGAACACAAATATATTGATGATTTCATGATGTATTATGAAAATATCAGACTCCTTGAATTAAATATCAAACAATTTGTGGTGATTGATGCTTAAAAGAACCTTTTTTCCAAATAAATTTGATGATTTATTAATCCAATCAAAGCATTAAGTATCAATCAGTAAGTGAACTGTACTATGGTCACTTATGAGATATTTTTCAATTTCAATTACTTAAAATCAGTCCCCTTTGCATATTGAAACGTATACAAATACTCCAATAAACTTTTATTAATGTTGTCAATCCGAATAAGAAAGTTTAAATTTTAAAAATCAAATTAAGTTATTTAGCTACAATGAAATTGCCATTTGATACCAAAACACAAATATATTGATGAAGTAATGATGTATTATGAAAATATCAGACTCCTCGAATCAAATATTAAACAATTATGGGTAATTGATGCTTAAAAGAACCTTCTCTCCAAATAAAATTGATGATTTATTAATCCAATCTAAGCATTAAGTATCAATTAGTAAGTGAACTGTACTATGGTCACTTATGAGACATTTTTCAATTTCAATAAGTAAAAAGTCAGTAACCTTTGCATATTGATACGTATAGAAATACTCCAATATACTTTTATAAATGTTATCAAACCGAATAAGAATATTTAAATTTTAAAATTGAAATTTAGTTATTTAGCTACTATGAAATGGCCAGTTAATACCAAAACACAAATATATTGATGAATTAAAGATGCAATACAATTATATAAGACTCCTTGAATCAAATATTAAACAATTTGGGGTGATTGATGCTTAAAAGAACCTTTTTTCCAAATAAAATTGATGATTTATGAATCATATCAAAGCATTGAGTATCAATCATTAAATGAACTGTACTATGGTAACTTATGAGACATTGTTTTATTTCAATAAGTTAAAATCAGTAACCTTTGCATATTGATACGTATACAAATACTCCAATAAACTTTTATTAATGTTGTCAATCTGAATAAGCAAGTTTAAATTTTAAAATCAAATTTAGTTATTTAGCTACTATGAAATGGCCAGTTGATATCAGAACACAAATATATTGATGATTTAATGATGTATTATGAAAATATCAGACTCCTCAATCAAATATTAAACAATTATGGGTGATTGTAAACAGAATAATGATCACGTCATACCCTGTATTCCAGGTCTAAAATTCATAAACCAGTAAGATTTTTGACTTAAATTATAATTTGAGTACCCTTGACCGAATTATGTGGAATTATCTTAACAAATCAGCAAATTTCAAATGAAAAGTCGCATTCAGTAATAAATATTATATAATAATAATATCACTTGATACAAGATAACCATTATATTGGTAAGATAATGATGTATTATCGATTGATGAGTATCTTGAAATCAAGAATAATTTAATTTCTGCTTTTTTGACCAAGAAATTCCTTTTTTTGAAATAAATGCAATATTTCACGAATCCAATCGAAAATTAAAATCATTTTTTAAGTGAACAGAATAATGATCACGTCATACCCTGTATTCCAGGTTTACAATTCATAAATCAGTAAGATTTTTGACTTGAATTATAATTTCAGTACTCTATTACGAAATACGAATTCTTCACAAATCAGCAAATTTAAAATGAAAAGTCAAATTCAGTAATTTATATTAAATATTATTGTCATTAGATACCAGATCACCATTATATTTGTAAGATGATGATGTATTATCGATAGATGAGTATCTTGAAATCAAGAAAAATTTAATTTCTGCTTTTTAGACCAAGAAATTCCTTTTTTTTTTAAATAAATGCAATATTTCACTAATCCAATCGAAAATTAAAATCATTTATTTATTAAAGAGGATAATTATCAGGCCATACCCTGTATTCCAGGTCTAGAATACATAAATCAGTAAGATTTTTGATTTGAATTATAACTTGAGTACTGTATTACGAAATATGAATCATTATCTTCACGAATCAGCAAATTTCAAATGAAAAGTCAAATTCAGTAATTTATATTAAATATTATTGTCATTAAATACCAGATCACCTTTAAATTTGTAAGATAATGATGTATTATCGATTGATGAGTATCTTTTAATCAAGAAAAATTTAATTTCTGCGTTTTAGACCAAGAAATTCCTTTTTTTGAAATAAATGCAATATTTCACTAATCCAATCGAAAATGAAAATCATTTATTAAGTAAACAGAATAATGATCATGTCATACCCTGTATTCCAGGTCTAAAATACATAAATCAGTAAGATTTTTGACTTGAATTATAATTTGAGAACTCTTTTACGAAATATGAAGAATTATCAAAACAAATCAGCAAATTTCAAATGAAAAGTCGCATTCAGTAATAAATATTATATAATAATATCACTTAATACAAGATAACCATTATATTGGTAAGATAATGATGTATTATCGATTGATGAGTATCTTGAAATAAAGAATAATTTAATTTCTGCTTTTTTGACCAAGAAATTCCTTTTTTTGAAATAAATGCAATATTTCACTAATCCAATCGAAAATTAAAATAATATATTAATTGAAGAGGATAATTATCAGGCCATACCCAGAAATCCACGTCTACAATTCATTAATCAGTAAGATTTTTGACTTAAATTATAATTTCAGAACTCTTTTACGAAATATGAAGAATTATCTTCACAAATCAGCAAATTTCAAATGAAAAGTCAAATTCAGTAATTTATATTAAATATTATTGTCATTAGATACCAGATCACCTTTAAATTTGTAAGATAATGATGTATTATCGATAGATGAGTATCTTGAAATCAAGAAAAATTTAATTTCTGCTTTTTAGACCAAGAAATTCCTTTTTTTTTAAATAAATGCAATATTTCACTAATCCAATCGAAAATTAAAATCATTTATTTATTAAAGAGGATAATTATCAGGCCATACCCTGTATTCCAGGTCTAGAATACATAAATCAGTAAGATTTTTGATTTGAATTATAACTTGAGTACTGTATTACGAAACAGCAAATTTCAAATGAAAAGTCAAATTCAGTAATTTATATTAAATATTATTGTCATTAAATACCAGATCACCATTATATTTGTAAGATGATGATGTATTATCGATAAATGAGTATCTTGAAATCAAGAACCATTTAATTTCTGCTTTTTAGACCAAGAAATTCTTTTTTTGAAATAAGTTCAATATTTCAATAATCCAATCGAAAATGAAAATCATTTATTAAGTAAACAGAATAATGATCACGTCATACCCTGTATTCCAGGTTTACAATTTATAAACCAGTAAGATTTTTGACTTGAATTATAATTTCAGTACTCTATTACGAAATATGAAGAATTATCTTCACAAATCAGCAAATTTCAAATGAAAAGTCAAATTCAGTAATTTATATTAAATATTATTGTCATTAAATACCAGATCACCAATATATTTGTAAGATGATGATGTATTATCAATTGATAAGTATCTTAAAATTAAGAATCATTTAATTTCTGCTTTTTAGACTATGAAATTCCTTTTTTTGAAATAAATGCAATATTTCACGAATCCAATCGAAAATTAAAATCATTTATTTATTTAAGAGGATAATTATCAGGCCAAACCCTGTATTCCAGGTCTAAAATTCATAAATCAGTAAAATTTTTGACTTCAATTATAATTTGAGAACTCTTTTACGAAATATGAAGAATTATCTTCACTTATCAGCAAATTTCAAATGAAAAGTCGAATTCAGTAATTTATACTAAATATTATTGTCATTAAATACCAGATCACCAATATATTTGTAAGATGATGATGTATTATCGATTGATAAGTATCTTAAAATTAAGAATCATTTAATTTCTGCTTTTTAGACCATGAAATTCCTTTTTTTAAAATAAATGCAATATTTCACGAATCCAATCGAAAATGAAAATCATTTATAAAGTAAACAGAATAATGATCACGTCATACCCTGTATTCCAGGTCTAAAATTCATTAATCAGAAAGATTTTGACTTAAATTATAATTTAAGAACTCTTTTACGAAATATGAAGAATTATCTTCACTTATCAGCAAATTTCAAATGAAAAGTCGAATTCAGTAATTTATATTAAATATTATTGTCATTAAATACCAGATCACCAATATATTTGTAAGATAATGAAGTATTATTGATAAATGAGTATCTTGAAATTAAGAATCATTAAATTTCTGATTTTAAGACCAAGAAATTTCAGGTCTAAAATTCTTAAATCAGTAAGATTTTTGATTTGAATTATAATTTGAGTACTCTATTACGAAATATGAAGAATTATCTTCACGAATCAGCAAATTTCAAATGAAAAGTCAAATTCAGTAATTTATATTAAATATTATTGTCATTAAATACCAGATCACCTATATATTTGTAAGATGATGATGAATTATCGATAAATGAGTATCTTGAAATCAAGAATCATTTAATTTCTGCTTTTTAGACCAAGAAATTCTTTTTTTGAAATAGGTTCAATATTTCACTAATCCAATCGAAAATGAAAATCATTTATAAAGTAAACAGAATAATGATCACGTCATACCCTGTATTCCAGGTCTAAAATTCATAAATCAGTAAGATTTTGACTTAAATTATAATTTGAGTACCCTTTACCGAATTATGTGGAATTATCTTAACAAATCAGCAAATTTTAAATGAAAAGTCGCATTAAGTAATAAACATTATATAATGATGTCACTACATACAAGATAACCATTATATTGGTAAGATAATAATGTATTATCTATTGATGAGTATCTTGAAATCAATCCATTTAATTTCTTCTTTTTAGACCAAGAAATTCTTTTTTTGAAATAAGTTCAATATTTCACTAATCCAATCGAAAATGAAAATCATTTATTAAGTAAACAGAATAATGATCACGTCATACCCTGTATTCAAGGTTTACAATTCATAAATCAGTAAGATTTTTGATATGAATTAGTACTTGAGTACTCTGTAATGAAATTTGTAGAATTATCAAAACAAATCAGCAAATTTCAAATGAAAAGTAGAATTCAGTAATTTATATTAAATATTATTGTCATTAAATACCAGATCACAAATATATTTGTAAGATGATGATGTATTATTGATAAATGAGTATCTTGAAATTAAGAATCATTAAATTTCTGATTTTAAGACCAAAAAATTCCAGGTCTAAAATTCTTAAATCAGTAAGATTTTTGATTTGAATTATAATTTGAGTACTCTATTACGAAATATGAAGAATTATCTTCACAAATCAGCAAATTTCAAATGAAAAGTCAAATTCAGTAATTTATATTAAATATTATTGTCATTAAATACCAGATCACCAATATGTTTGTAAGATGATGATGTATTATCGATAAATGTGTATCTTGACATCAAAAAACATTTAATTTCTGCTTTTTAGACCAAGAAATTCTTTTTTTTTGAAAGAAATGCAATATTTCACGAATCAAATCGAAAATTAAAATCATTTATATATTAAAGAGGATAATTATCAGGCCATACCCTGTATTCCAGGTCTACAATACATAAATCAGTAAGATTTTTGATTTGAATTATAATTTGAGTACTCTATTACGAAATATGAAGAATTATCTTCACAAATCAGCAAATTTCAAATGAAAAGTCAAATTCAGTAATTTATATTAAATATTATTGTCATTAAATACCAGATCACCAATATATTTGTAAGATGATGATGTATTATCGATTGATGAGTATCTTGAAATCAAGAATCATTTAGTTTCTGCGTTTTAGACCAAGAAATTCCTTTTTTTAAAATAAATGCAATTTTTCACGAATCCAAACGAAAATGAAAATCATTTATAAAGTAAACAGAATAATGATCACGTCATACCCTGTATTCCAGGTCTAAAATTCATAAATCAGAAAGATTTTGACTTAAATTATAATTTGAGTACCCTTTACCGAATTATGTGGAATTATCTTCACAAATCAGCAAATTTCAAATGAAAAGTCAAATTCAGTAATTTTTATTAAATATTATTGTCATTAGATTCCAGATCACCATTATATTTGTTAGACATTTATGTATTATCGATTGATGAGTATCTTAAAATCAAGAATCGTTTAATTTCTGCTTTTTAGACCAAGAAATTCCTTTTTTTTAAATAAGTTCAATATTTCACTAATCCAATCGAAAATGAAAATCATTTATAAAGTAAACAGAATAATGATCACGTCATACCCTGTATTCCACGTCTAAAATTCATAAATCAGTAAGATTTTGACTTAAATTATAATTTGAGTACCCTTTACCGAATTATGTGGAATTATCTTAACAAATCAGCAAATTTTATATGAAAAGTCGCATTAAGTAATAAACATTATATAATGATGTCACTACATACAAGATAACCATTATATTGGTAAGATAATAATGTATTATCTATTGATGAGTATCTTGAAATCAATCCATTTAATTTCTTCTTTTTAGACCAAGAAATTCTTTTTTGGAAATAAGTTCAATATTTCACTAATCCAATCGAAAATGAAAATCATTTATTAAGTAAACAGAATAATGATCACGTCATACCCTGTATTCAAGGTTTACAATTCATAAATCAGTAAGATTTTTGATATGAATTAGTACTTGAGTACTCTGTAATGAAATTTGTAGAATTATCAAAACAAATCAGCAAATTTCAAATGAAAAGTCGAATTCAGTAATTTATATTAAATATTATTGTCATTAAATACCAGATCACAAATATATTTGTAAGATGATGATGTATTATTGATAAATGAGTATCTTGAAATTAAGAATCATTAAATTTCTGATTTTAAGACCAAAAAATTCCAGGTCTAAAATTCTTAAATCAGTAAGATTTTTGATTTGAATTATAATTTGAGTACTCTATTACGAAATATGAAGAATTATCTTCACAAATCAGCAAATTTCAAATGAAAAGTCAAATTCAGTAATTTATATTAAATATTATTGTCATTAAATACCAGATCACCAATATATTTGTAAGATGATGATGTATTATCGATAAATGTGTATCTTGACATCAAAAAACATTTAATTTCTGCTTTTTAGACCAAGAAATTCTTTTTTTTTGAAAGAAATGCAATATTTCACGAATCAAATCGAAAATTAAAATCATTTATTTATTAAAGAGGATAATTATCAGGCCATACCCTGTATTCCAGGTCTACAATACATAAATCAGTAAGATGTTTGATTTGAATAATAATTTCAGTACTGTATTACGAAATATGAAGAATTATCTTCACAAATCAGCAAATTTCAAATGAAAAGTCAAATTCAGTAATTTTTATTAAATATTATTGTCATTAAATACCAGATCACCAATATATTTGTAAGATGATGATGTATTATCGATTGATAAGTATCTTAAAATTAAGAATCATTTAATTTCTGCTTTTTAGACCATGAAATTCCTTTTTTTGAAATAAATGCAATATTTCACGAATCCAATCGAAAATTAAAATCATTTATTTATTAAAGAGGATAATTATCAGGCCAAACCCTGTATTCCAGGTCTAAAATTCATAAATCAGTAAAATTTTTGACTTCAATTATAATTTGAGAACTCTTTTACGAAATATGAAGAATTATCTTCACTTATCAGCAAATTTCAAATAAAAAGTCGAATTCAGTAATTTATATTAAATATTATTGTCATTAAATACCAGATCACCAATATATTTGTAAGATGATGATGTATTATTGATAAATGAGTATCTTGAAATTAAGAATTATTAAATTTCTTATTATAAGACCAAGAAATTTCAGGTCTAAAATTCTAAATCAGTAAGATTTTTGATTTGAATTATAATTTGAGTTCTCTATTACGAAATATGAAGAATTATCTTCACGAATCAGCAAATTTCAAATGAAAAGTCAAATTCAGTAATTTATATTAAATATTATTGTCATTAAATACCAGATCACCAATATATTTGTAAAATTATGATGTATTATCGATAAATGAGTATCTTGAAATCAAGAATCATTTAATTTCTGCTCTTTAGACCAAGAAATTCTTTTTTTGAAATAAGTTCAATATTTCACTAACCCAATCGAAAATGAAAATCATTTTTTAAGTGAACAAAATAATGATCACGTCATACCCTGTATTCCAGGTCTAAAATACATAAATCAGTAAAATTTTTGACTTGAATTATAATCTGAGTACCCTTTACCGAATTATGTGGAATTATCTTAACAAATCAACAAATTTAAAATGAAAAGTGAAATTCAGTAATTTATATGAAATATTATTGTAATTAGATACCAAATCATCATTATATTTGTTAGACAATGATGTATTATCGATTGATGAGTATCTTAAAATCAAGAATCATTTAATTTCTGCTTTTTAGACCAAGAAATTCCTTTTTTTTAAATAAATGCAATATTTAACGAATCCAATCAAAAATTAAAATCATTTATTAATTGTATTCCAGTCTACAATACATAAATCAGTAAGATTTTTGACTTGAATTATAATTTCAGTACTCTATTACGAAATATGAAGAATTATCTTCACTAATCAGCAAATTTCAAATGAAAAGTCAAATTCAGTAATAAACATTATATAATAATGTCACCTGATACAAGATAACCATTATATTTGTTAGACGATGATGTATTATCGATTGATGAGTATCTTAAAATCAAGAATCATTTAATTTCTGCTTTTTGGACCATGAAATTCCTGTTTTTGAAATAAATGCAATATTTCACGAATCCACTCGAAAATTCACATCATTTATTAATTGTATTCCAGTCTACAATACATAAATCAGTAAGATTTTTGACTTGAATTATAATTTGAGTACTCTATTACGAAATATGAAGAATTATCTTCACGAATCAGCAAATTTCAAATGAAAAGTCAAATTCAGTAATTTATATTAAATATTATTGTCATTAAATACCAGATCACCAATATATTTGTAAGATTATGATGTATTATCGATTGATGAGTATCTTGAAATCAAGAATCATTTAATTTCTGCTCTTTAGACCAAGAAATTCTTTTTTTGAAATAAGTTCAATATTTCACTAATCCAATCGAAAATGAAAATCATTTTTTAAGTGAACAGAATAATGATCACGTCATACCCTGTAGTCCAGGTCTAAAATACATAAATCAGTAAAATTTTTGACTTAAATTATAACTTGAGTACCCTTTACCGAATTATGTGGAATTATCTTAACAAATCAGCAAATTTCAAATGAAAAGTGAAATTCAGTAATTTATATGAAATATTATTGTAATTAGATACCAGATCATCATTATATTTGTTAAACAATGATGTATTATCGATTGATGAGTATCTTAAAATCAAGAATCATTTAATTTCTGCTTTTTAGACCATGAAATTCCTTTATTTGAAATAAATGCAATATTTCACGAATCCAATCGAAAATTAAAATCATTTATTTATTAAAGAGGATAATTATCAGGCCAAACCCTGTATTCCAGGTCTAAAATTCATAAATCAGTAAAATTTTTGACTTCAATTATAATTTGAGAACTCTTTTACGAAATATGAAGAATTATCTTCACTTATCAGCAAATTTCAAATAAAAAGTCGAATTCAGTAATTTATATTAAATATTATTGTCATTAAATACCAGATCACCAATATATTTGTAAGATGATGATGTATTATTGATAAATGAGTATCTTGAAATTAAGAATCATTAAATTTCTTATTTTAAGACCAAGAAATTTCAGGTCTAAAATTCTTAAATCAGTAAGATTTTTGATTTGAATTATAATTTGAGTACTCTATTACGAAATATGAAGAATTATCTTCACGAATCAGCAAATTTCAAATGAAAAGTCAAATTCAGTAATTTATATTAAATATTATTGTCATTAAATACCAGATCACCAATTTATTTGTAAGATTATGATGTATTATCGATAAATGAGTATCTTGAAATCAAGAATCATTTAATTTCTGCTCTTTAGACCAAGAAATTCTTTTTTTGAAATAAGTTCAATATTTCACTAACCCAATCGAAAATGAAAATCATTTTTTAAGTGAACAGAATAATGATCACGTCATACCCTGTATTCCAGGTCTAAAATACATAAATCAGTAAAATTTTTGACTTGAATTATAATTTGAGTACCCTTTACCGAATTATGTGGAATTATCTTAACAAATCAGCAAATTTAAAATGAAAAGTGAAATTCAGTAATTTATATGAAATATTATTGTAATTAGATACCAGATTATCATTATATTTGTTAGACAATGATGTATTATCGATTGATGAGTATCTTAAAATCAAGAATCATTTAATTTCTGCTTTTTGACCAAGAAATTCCTTTTTTTAAAATAAATGCAATATTTAACGAATCCAATCGAAAATTAAAATCATTTATTAATTGTATTCTAGTCTACAATACATAAATCAGTAAGATTTTTGACTTGAATTATAATTTCAGTACTCTATTACGAAATATGAAGAATTATCTCCACTAATCAGCAAATTTCAAATGAAAAGTCAAATTCAGTAATAAACATTATATAATAATGTCACCTGATACAAGATAACCATTATATTTGTTAGACGATGATGTATTATCGATTGATGAGTATCTTAAAATCAAGAATCATTTAATTTCTGCTTTTTAGACCATGAAATTCCTGTTTTTGAAATAAATGCAATATTTCACGAATCCAATCGAAAATTAACATCATTTATTAATTGTATTCCAGTCTACAATACATAAATCAGTAAGATTTTTGAATTGAATTATAATTTCAGTACTCTATTACGAAATATGAAGAATTATCTTAACAAATCAGCAAATTTCAAATGAAAAGTCAAATTCAGTAATAAACATTATATAATAATGTCACTTCATACAAGATAACCATTATATTTGTTAGACAATGATGTATTATCGATTGATGAGTATCTTAAAATCAAGAATCATTTAATTTCTGCTTTTTAGACCAAGAAATTCCTTTTTTTAAAATAAATGCAATATTTCACGAATCCAATCGAAAATTAAAATCATTTATTAATTGTATTCCAGTCTATAATACATAAATCAGTAAGATTTTTGACTTGAATTATAATTTTAGTACTCTATTACGGAATATGAAGAATTATCTTTACTAATCAGCAAATTTCAAATGAAAAGTCAAATTCAGTAATAAACATTATATAATAATGTCACTAGATACAAGATAACCATTATATTTGTTAGAAAATGATGTATTATCGATTGATGAGTATCTTAAAATCAAGAATCATTTAATTTCTGCTTTTTAGACCATGAAATTCCTGTTTTTGAAATAAATGCAATATTTCACGAAACCAATCGAAAATTAAAATCATATATAAAGTAAACAGAATAATGATCACGTCATACCCTGTATTCCAGGTCTAAAATTCATAAACCAGTAAGATTTTTGACTTAAATTATAACTTGAGTACCCTTTACCGAATTATGTGGAATTATCTTAACAAATCAGCAAATTTCAAATGAAAAGTGAAATTCAGTAATTTATATGAAATATTATTGTAATTAGATACCAGATCATCATTATATTTGTTAGACAATGATGTATTATCGATTGATGAGTATCTTAAAATCAAGAATCATTTAATTTCTGCTTTTTAGACCATGAAATTCCTGTTTTTAAAATAAATGCAATATTTAACGAATCCAATCGAAAATTAAAATCATTTATTAATTGTATTCCAGTCTACGATACATAAATCAGTAAGATTTTTGACTTGAATTATAATTTCAGTACTCTATTACGAAATATGAAGAATTATCTTCACTAATCAGCAAATTTCAAATGAAAAGTCAAATTCAGTAATAAACATTATATAATACAATTGGATTATATTTGTTAGACAATGATGTATTATCGATTGATGAGTATCTTAAAATCAAGAATCATTTAATTTCTGCTTTTTAGACCATGAAATTCCTTTTTTTTGAAATAAATGCAATATTTCACGAATCCAATCGAAAATTAAAATCATTTATTTATTAAAGAGGATAATTATCAGGCCAAACCCTGTATTCCAGGTCTAAAATTCATAAATCAGTAAAATGTTTGACTTGAATTATAATTTGAGTACCCTTTACCGAATTATGTGGAATTATCTTAACAAATCAGCAAATTTCAAATGAAAAGTCAAATTCAGTAATAAACATTATATAACAATGTCACTTGATTTAAGATAACCATTATATTTGTTAGACAATGATGTATTATCGATTGATGAGTATCTTGAAATCAAGAATCATTTAATTTCTGCTTTTTAGACCATGAAATTTCTTTTTTTGAAGTAAATGCAATATTTCACGAATCCAATCGAAAATTAAAATCATTTATAAAGTAAACAGAATAATGATCACGTCATACCCTGTATTCCAGGTATAAAATTCATAATCAGTAAGATTTTTGATTTGAATAATAATTTCAGTACTGTATTACGAAATATGAAGAATTATCTTCACTAATCAGCAAATTTCAAATGAAAAGTCAAATTCAGTAATAAACATTATATAATAATGTCACTAGATACAAGATAACCATTATATTTGTTAGAAAATGATGTATTATCGATTGATGAGTATTTTAAAATCAAGAATCATTTAATTTCTAATTTTTAGACCAAGAAATTCCATTTTTTAAAATAAATGCAATATTTCACGAATCCAATCAAAAATTAAAATCATTTATTAATTGTATTCACGTCTACAATACATCAATCAGTAAGATTTTTGACTTGAATTATAATTTCAGTACTCTATTACGAAATATGAAGAATTATCTTCACAAATCAGCAAATTTCAAATGAAAAGTCAAATTCAGTAATTTTTATTAAATATTATTGTCATTAGATACCAGATCACCATTATATTTGTTAGACAATGATGTATTATCGATTGATGAGTATCTTAAAATCAAGAATCATTTAATTTCTGCTTTTTAGACCAAGAAATTCCTTTTTTGAAATAAATGCAATATTTCACGAGTCCAATCGAAAATGAAAATCATTTATAAAGTAAACAGAATAATGATCACGTCATACCCTGTATTACAGGTTTACAATTCATAAATCAGTAAGATTTTTGACTTGAATTATAATTTGAGTACTCTATTACGAAATACAAAGAATTATCTTCACAAATCAGCAAATTTCCAATGAAAAGTCAAATTCAGTAATTTATATTAAATATTATTGTCATTAAATACCAGATCACCAATATATTTGTAAGAAGCAAATATGAATTTATGTATTATCGATAAATGATTATCTTGAAATCAAGAATCATTTAATTTCTGCTTTTAAAACCAAGAAATTCTTTTTTTGAAATAAGTTCAATATTTCACTAATCCAATCGAAAATGAAAATCATTTATAAAGTAAACAGAATAATGATCACGTCATACCCTGTATTACAGGTTTACAATTCATAAATCAGTAAGATTTTTGACCTGAATTATAATTTGAGTACCTTTTACCGAATTATGTGGAATTATCTTAACAAATCAGCAAATTTCAAATGAAAAGTCAAATTCAGTAATAAACATTATATAATAATATCACTTGATACAAGATAACCATTATATTGGTAAGATAATTATGTATTATCGATTGATGAGTATCTTGAAATCAAGAATCATTTAATTTCTGCTTTTTAGACCATGAAATTTCTTTTTTTGAAGTAAATGCAATATTTCACGAATCCAATCGAAAATTAAAATCATTTATTAATTGTATTCCAGTCTACAATACATAAATCAGTAAGATTTTTGACTTGAATTATAATTTCAGTACTCTATTACGAAATATGAAGAATTATCTTAACTAATCAGCAAATTTCAAATGAAAAGTCAAATTCAGTAATAAACATTATATAATAATGTCACTTGATACAAGATAACCATTATATTTGTTAGACAATGATGTATTATCGATTGATGAGTATCTTAAAATCAAGAATCATTTAATTTCTGCTTTTTACACCAAGAAATTCCATTTTTTAAAATAAATGCAATATTTCACGAATCCAATCAAAAATTAAAATCATTTATTAATTGTATTCCAGTCTACAATACATAAATCAGTAAGATTTTTGACTTGAATTATAATTTGAGTACTCTATTACGAAATACAAAGAATTATCTTCACATATCAGCAAATTTCCAATGAAAAGTCAAATTCAGTAATTTATATTAAATATTATTGTCATTAAATACCAGATCACCAATATATTTGTAAGATGCAAATATGAATTTATGTATTATCGATAAATGAGTATCTTGAAATCAAGAATCATTTAATTTCTGCTTTTTAAACCAAGAAATTCTTTTTTTGAAATAAGTTCAATATTTCACTAATCCAATCGAAAATTAAAATCATTTATAAAGTAAACAGAATAATGATCACGTCATACCCTGTATTCCAGGTCTAAAATTCATAAATCAGTAAGATTTTTGACTTAAATTATAATTTGAGTACCCTTTACCGAATTATGTGGAATTATCTTAACAAATCAGCAAATTTCAAATGAAAAGTCGCATTCAGTAATAAATATTATATAATAATATCACTTGATACAAGATAACCATTATATTGGTAAGATAATTATGTATTATCGATTGATGAGTATCTTGAAATCAAGAATCATTTAATTTCTGCTTTTTAGACCAAGAAATTCTTTTTTTGAAATAAGTTCAATATTTCACTAATCCATTCGAAAATTAAAATCATATATAAAGTAAACAGAATAATGATCACGTCATACCCTGTATTCCAGGTCTAAAATTCATAAACCAGTTAGATTTTTGACTTAAATTATAACTTGAGTACCCTCTACCGAATTATGTGGAATTATCTTAACAAATCAGCAAATTTCAAATGAAAAGTGAAATTCAGTAATTTATATGAAATATTATTGTAATTAGATACCAGATCATCATTATATTTGTTAGACAATGATGTATTATCGATTGATGAGTATCTTAAAATCAAGAATCATTTAATTTCTGCTTTTTAGACCATGAAATTCCTGTTTTTAAAATAAATGCAATATTTAACGAATCCAATCGAAAATTAAAATCATTTATTAATTGTATTCCAGTCTACGATACATAAATCAGTAAGATTTTTGACTTGAATTATAATTTCAGTACTCTATTACGAAATATGAAGAATTATCTTCACTAATCAGCAAATTTCAAATGAAAAGTCAAATTCAGTAATAAACATTATATAATACAATTGGATTATATTTGTTAGACAATGATGTATTATCGATTGATGAGTATCTTAAAATCAAGAATCATTTAATTTCTGCTTTTTAGACCATGAAATTTCTTTTTTTGAAGTAAATGCAATATTTCACGAATCCAATCGAAAATTAAAATCATTTATAAAGTAAACAGAATAATGATCACGTCATACCCTGTATTCCAGGTATAAAATTCATAATCAGTAAGATTTTTGATTTGAATAATAATTTCAGTACTGTATTACGAAATATGAAGAATTATCTTCACTAATCAGCAAATTTCAAATGAAAAGTCAAATTCAGTAATAAACATTATATAATAATGTCACTAGATACAAGATAACCATTATATTTGTTAGAAAATGATGTATTATCGATTGATGAGTATTTTAAAATCAAGAATCATTTAATTTCTAATTTTTAGACCAAGAAATTCCATTTTTTAAAATAAATGCAATATTTCACGAATCCAATCAAAAATTAAAATCATTTATTAATTGTATTCACGTCTACAATACATCAATCAGTAAGATTTTTGACTTGAATTATAATTTCAGTACTCTATTACGAAATATGAAGAATTATCTTCACAAATCAGCAAATTTCAAATGAAAAGTCAAATTCAGTAATTTTTATTAAATATTATTGTCATTAGATACCAGATCACCATTATATTTGTTAGACAATGATGTATTATCGATTGATGAGTATCTTAAAATCAAGAATCATTTAATTTCTGCTTTTTAGACCAAGAAATTCCTTTTTTGAAATAAATGCAATATTTCACGAGTCCAATCGAAAATGAAAATCATTTATAAAGTAAACAGAATAATGATCACGTCATACCCTGTATTACAGGTTTACAATTCATAAATCAGTAAGATTTTTGACTTGAATTATAATTTGAGTACTCTATTACGAAATACAAAGAATTATCTTCACAAATCAGCAAATTTCCAATGAAAAGTCAAATTCAGTAATTTATATTAAATATTATTGTCATTAAATACCAGATCACCAATATATTTGTAAGAAGCAAATATGAATTTATGTATTATCGATAAATGATTATCTTGAAATCAAGAATCATTTAATTTCTGCTTTTAAAACCAAGAAATTCTTTTTTTGAAATAAGTTCAATATTTCACTAATCCAATCGAAAATGAAAATCATTTATAAAGTAAACAGAATAATGATCACGTCATACCCTGTATTACAGGTTTACAATTCATAAATCAGTAAGATTTTTGACCTGAATTATAATTTGAGTACCTTTTACCGAATTATGTGGAATTATCTTAACAAATCAGCAAATTTCAAATGAAAAGTCAAATTCAGTAATAAACATGATATAATAATGTCACTTGATACAAGATAACCATTATATATGTTGGACAATGATGTATTATCGATTGATGAGTATCTTAAAATCAAGAATCATTTAATTTCTGCTTTTTACACCAAGAAATTCCATTTTTTAAAATAAATGCAATATTTCACGAATCCAATCAAAAATTAAAATCATTTATTAATTGTATTCCAGTCTACAATACATAAATCAGTAAGATTTTTGACTTGAATTATAATTTCAGTACTCTATTACGAAATATGAAGAATTATCTTAACTAATCAGCAAATTTCAAATGAAAAGTCAAATTCAGTAATAAACATTATATAATAATGTCACTTGATACAAGATAACCATTATATTTGTTAGACAATGATGTATTATCGATTGATGAGTATCTTAAAATCAAGAATCATTTAATTTCTGCTTTTTACACCAAGAAATTCCATTTTTTAAAATAAATGCAATATTTCACGAATCCAATCAAAAATTAAAATCATTTATTAATTGTATTCCAGTCTACAATACATAAATCAGTAAGATTTTTGACTTGAATTATAATTTGAGTACCTTTTACCGAATTATGTGGAATTATCTTAACAAATCAGCAAATTTCAAATGAAAAGTCAAATTCAGTCATAAACATTATATAATAATGTCACTTGATACAAGATAACCATTATATTTGTTAGACAATGATGTAAAATCGATTGATGAGTATCTTGAAATCAAGAATAATTTAATTTCTGCTTTTTGGACCAAGAAATTCCTTTTTTGAAATAAATGCAATATTTCACTAATCCAATCGAAAATTAAAATCATTTATTTATTAAAGAGAATAATTATCAGGCCATACCCTGTATTCCAGGTCTAGAATACATAAATCAGTAAGATTTATGATTTGAATAATAATTTCAGTACTGTATTACGAAATATGAAGGATTATCTTCACTAATCAGCAAATTTTAAATGAAAAGTCAAATTAAGAAATAAACATTATATAATAATGTCACTTGATACAAGATAACCATTATATTTGTTAGACAATGATGTATTATCGATTGATGAGTATCTTAAAATCAAGAATCATTTAATTTCTGCTTTTTAGACCAAGAAATTCCTTTTTTTAAAATAAATGCAATATTTCACGAATCCAATCGAAAATTAAAATCATTTATTAATTGTATTCCAGTCTACAATACATAAATCAGTAAGATTTTTGACTTGAATTATAATTTCAGTACTCTATTACGAAATATGAAGAATTATCTTAACTAATCAGCAAATTTCCAATGAAAAGTCAAATTCAGTAATTTATATTAAATATTATTGTCATTAAATACCAGATCACCAATATATTTGTAAGATGCAAATATGAATTTATGTATTATCGATTGATGAGTATCTTGAAATCAAGAATCATTTAATTTCTGCTTTTTAGATCAAGAAATTCTTTTTTTGAAATAAGTTCAATATTTCACTAATCCAATCGAAAATGAAAATCATTTATTAAGTAAACAGAATAATGATCACGTCATACCCTGTATTCCAGGTTTACAATTCATAAATCAGTAAGATTTTTGACCTGAATTATAATTTGAGTACCTTTTACCGAATTATGTGGAATTATCTTAACAAATCAGCAAGTTTCAAATGAAAAGTCAAATTCAGTAATAAACATTATATAATAATGTCACTTGATACAAGATAACCATTATATATGTTAGACAATGATGTATTATCGATTGATGAGTATCTTAAAATCAAGAATCATTTAATTTCTGCTTTTTACACCAAGAAATTCCATTTTTTAAAATAAATGCAATATTTCACGAATCCAATCAAAAATTAAAATCATTTATTAATTGTATTCCAGTCTACAATACATAAATCAGTAAGATTTTTGACTTGAATTATAATTTCAGTACTCTATTACGAAATATGAAGAATTATCTTAACTAATCAGCAAATTTCAAATGAAAAGTCAAATTCAGTAATAAACATTATATAATAATGTCACTTGATACAAGATAACCATTATATTTGTTAGACAATGATGTATTATCGATTGATGAGTATCTTAAAATCAAGAATCATTTAATTTCTGCTTTTTACACCAAGAAATTCCATTTTTTAAAATAAATGCAATATTTCACGAATCCAATCAAAAATTAAAATCATTTATTAATTGTATTCCAGTCTACAATACATAAATCAGTAAGATTTTTGACTTGAATTATAATTTGAGTACTCTATTACGAAATACAAAAAATTATCTTCACATATCAGCAAATTTCCAATGAAAAGTCAAATTCAGTAATTTATATTAAATATTATTGTCATCAAATACCAGATCACCAAAATATTTGTAAGATGCAAATATGAATTTATGTATTATCGATAAATGATTATCTTGAAACAAGAATAATTTAATTTCTGCTTTTTGGACCAAGAAATTCCTTTTTTGAAATAAATGCAATATTTCACTAATCCAATCGAAAATTAAAATCATTTATTTATTAAAGAGAATAATTATCAGGCCATACCCTGTATTCCAGGTCTAGAATACATAAATCAGTAAGATTTATGATTTGAATAATAATTTCAGTACTGTATTACGAAATATGAAGGATTATCTTCACTAATCAGCAAGTTTTAAATGAAAAGTCAAATTAAGAAATAAACATTATATAATAATGTCACTTGATACAAGATAACCATTATATTTGTTAGACAATGATGTATTATCGATTGATGAGTATCTTAAAATCAAGAATCATTTAATTTCTGCTTTTTAGACCAAGAAATTCCTTTTTTTAAAATAAATGCAATATTTCACGAATCCAATCGAAAATTAAAATCATTTATTAATTGTATTCCAGTCTACAATACATAAATCAGTAAGATTTTTGACTTGAATTATAATTTCAGTACTCTATTACGAAATATGAAGAATTATCTTAACTAATCAGCAAATTTCCAATGAAAAGTCAAATTCAGTAATTTATATTAAATATTATTGTCATTAAATACCAGATCACCAATATATTTGTAAGATGCAAATATGAATTTATGTATTATCGATTGATGAGTATCTTGAAATCAAGAATCATTTAATTTCTGCTTTTTAGATCAAGAAATTCTTTTTTTGAAATAAGTTCAATATTTCACTAATCCAATCGAAAATGAAAATCATTTATTAAGTAAACAGAATAATGATCACGTCATACCCTGTATTCCAGGTTTACAATTCATAAATCAGTAAGATTTTTGACCTGAATTATAATTTGAGAACCTTTTACCGAATTATGTGGAATTATCTTAACAAATCAGCAAGTTTCAAATGAAAAGTCAAATTCAGTAATAAACATTATATAATAATATCACTTGATACAAGATAACCATTATATTGGTAAGATAATTATGTATTATCGATTGATGAGTATCTTGAAATCAAGAATCATTTAATTTCTGCTTTTTAGACCATGAAATTTCTTTTTTTGAAGTAAATGCAATATTTCACGAATCCAATCGAAAATTAAAATCATTTATTAATTGTATTCCAGTCTACAATACATAAATCAGTAAGATTTTTGATTTGAATAATAATTTCAGTACTGTATTACAAAATATGAAGGATTATCTTCACTAATCAGCAAATTTTAAATGAAAAGTCAAATTCAGTAATAAATATTATATAATAATATCACTTGATACAAGATAACCAATATATTGGTAAGATAATGATGTATTATCGATTGATGAGTATCTTGAAATCAAGAATCATTTAATTTCTGCTTTTTACACCAAGAAATTCCATTTTTTAAAATAAATGCAATATTTCACGAATCCAATCAAAAATTAAAATCATTTATTAATTGTATTCCAGTCTACAATACATAAATCAGTAAGATTTTTGACTTGAATTATAATTTCAGTACTCTATTACGAAATATGAAGAATTATCTTAACTAATCAGCAAATTTCCAATGAAAAGTCAAATTCAGTAATTTATATTAAATATTATTGTCATTAAATACCAGATCACCAATATATTTGTAAGATGCAAATATGAATTTATGTATTATCCATTGATGAGTATCTTAAAATCAAGAATCATTCAATTTCTGCTTTTTAGACCATGAAATTCCTGTTTTTTAAAAAAATGCAATATATCACGAATCCAATCGAAAATTAAAATCATTTATTAATTGTATTCCTGTCTACAATACATAAATCAGTAAGATTTTTGACTTGAATTATAATTTCAGTACTCTAATACGAAATATGAATCATTATCTTCACAAATCAGCAAATTTCAAATGAAAAGTCAAATTCAGTAATAAACATTATATAATAATGTCATTAAATACCAGATCACCAATATATTTGTACGATGATAATGTATTATCGATTGATGAGTATCTTGAAATCAAGAATCATTTAATTTCTGCTTTTTAAACCAAGAAATTCTTTTTTTGAAATAAGTTCAATATTTCACTAATCCAATCGAAAATTAAAATCATTTATAAAGTAAACAGAATAATGATCACGTCATACCCTGTATTCCAGGTCTAAAATTCATAAATCAGTAAGATTTTTGACTTAAATTATAATTTGAGTACCCTTTACCGAATTATGTGGAATTATCATAACAAATCAGCAAATTTCAAATGAAAAGTCGCATTCAGTAATAAATATTATATAATAATATCACTTGATACAAGATAACCATTATATTGGTAAGATAATTATGTATTATCGATTGATGAGTATCTTAAAATCAAGAATCATTCAATTTCTGCTTTTTAGACCATGAAATTCCTGTTTTTGAAATAAATGCAATATTTCACGAATCCAATCGAAAATTAAAATCATTTATTTATTAAAGAGGATAATTATCAGGCCAAACCCTGTATTCCAGGTCTAAAATTCATAAATCAGTAAAATTTTTGACTTGAATTATAATTTAAGAACTCTTTTACGAATTATGTGGAATTATCTTAACAAATCAGCAAATTTCAAATGAAAAGTCAAATTCAGTAATAAATATTATATAATAATATCACTTGATACAAGATAACCATTATATTGGTAAGATAATGATGTATTATCGATTGATGAGTATCTTGAAATCAAGAATCATTTAATTTCTGCTTTTTAGACCAAGAAATTCCTTTTTTTAAAATAAATGCAATATTTCACTAATCCAATCGAAAATGAAAATCATTTATTAAGTGAATAGAATAATGATCACGTCATACTCTGTATTCCAGGTCTAAAATTCTGAAATCAGTAAGATTTTTGATTTGAATTATAATTCGAGTACTCTATTACGAAATATGAATCATTATCTTCACAAATCAGCAAATTTCAAATGAAAAGTCAAATTCAGTAATTTATATTAAATATTATTGTTATTAAATACCAGATCACCAATATATTTGTAAGATGATGATGTATTATTGATTGATCAGTATCTTGAAATCAAGAATAATTCAATTTCTGCTTTTTAGACCATGCAATTTCTTTTTTTGAAGTAAATGCAATATTTCACGAATCCAATCGAAAATGAAAATCATTTATTTATTAAAGAGGATAATTATCAGGCCAAACCCTGTATTCCAGGTCTAAAATTCATAAATCAGTAAAATTTTGGACTTGAATTATAATTTAAGAACTCTTTTACGAATTATGTGGAATTATCTTAACAAATCAGCAAATTTCAAATGAAAAGTCAAATTCAGTAATAAATATTATATAATAATATCACTTGATACAAGATAACCATTATATTGGTAAGATAATGCTGTATTATCGATTGATGAGTATCTTGAAATCAAGAATCATTTAATTTCTGCTTTTTAGAACAAGAAATTCTTTTTTTGAAATAAATGCAATATTTCACGAATCCAATGGAAAATTAAAATCATTTATTTATTAAAGAGGATAATTATCAGGCCAAACCCTGTATTCCAGGTCTAAAATTCATAAATCAGTAAAATTTTTGACTTGAATTATAATTTAAGAACTCTTTTACGAATTATGTGGAATTATCTTAACAAATCAACAAATTTCAAATGAAAAGTCAAATTCAGTAATAAATATTATATAATAATATCACTTGATACAAGATAACCATTATATTGGTAAGATAATGATGTATTATCGATTGATGAGTATCTTGAAATCAAGAATCATTTAATTTCTGCTTTTTAGACCAAGAAATTCCTTTTTTTAAAATAAATGCAATATTTCACTAATCCAATCGAAAATGAAAATCATTTATTAAGTGAATAGAATAATGATCACGTCATACTCTGTATTCCAGGTCTAAAATTCTTAAATCAGTAAGATTTTTGATTTGAATTATAATTCGAGTACTCTATTACGAAATATGAATCATTATCTTCACAAATCAGCAAATTTCAAATGAAAAGTCAAATTCAGTAATTTATATTAAATATTATTGTTATTAAATACCAGATCACCAATATATTTGTAAGATGATGATGTATTATCGATTGATCAGTATCTTGAAATCAAGAATCATTTAATTTCTGCTTTTTAGACCAAGAAATTCCTTTTTTTTAAATAAATGCAATATTTCACTAATCCAATCGAAAATGAAAATCATTTATTAAGTGAATAGAATAATGATCACGTCATACTCTGTATTCCAGGTCTAAAATTCATAAATCAGTAAAATTTTTGACTTGAATTATAATTTGAGTACCCTTTACTGAATTATGTGGAATTATCTTAACAAATCAGCAAATTTCCAATGAAAAGTCAAATTCAGTAGTTTATTTAAATATTATTGTTATTAAATACCAGATCACCAATATATTTGTAAGATGCAAATATGAATTTATGTATTATCGATAAATGAGTATCTTGAAATCAAGAGTCATTTAATTTCTACTTTTTAAACCAAGAAATTCTTTTTTTGAAATAAGTTCAATATTTCACTTATCCAATCGAAAATTAAAATCATTTATAAAGTAAACAGAAGAATGATCACGTCATACCCTGTATTCCAGGTCTAAAATTCATAAATCTGTAAGATTTTTGACTTAAATTATAATTTGAGTACCCTTTACCGAATTATGTGGAATTATCTTAACAAATCAGCAAATTTCAAATGAAAAGTCGCATTCAGTAATAAATATTATATAATAATATCACTTGATACAAGATAACCATTATATTGGTAAGATATTTATGTATTATCGATTGATGAGTATCTTGAAATCAAGAATCATTTAATTTCTGCTTTTTAGACCAAGAAATTCTTTTTTTGAAATAAGTTCAATATTTCACTAATCCATTCGAAAATGAAAATCATTTATTAATTGTATTCCTGTCTACAATACATAAATCAGTAAGATTTTTGACTTGAATTATAATTTCAGTACTCTATTACGAAATATGAATCATTATCTTCACAAATCAGCAAATTTCAAATGAAAAGTCAAATTCAGTAATAAACATTATATAATTATGTCATTAAATACCAGATCACCAATATATTTGTACGATGATAATGTATTATCGATTGATGAGTATCTTGAAATCAAGAATCATTTAATTTCTGCTTTTTAGACCAAGAAATTCTTTTTTTGAAATAAGTTCAATATTTCAAATACAATCGAAAATGGAAATCATTTATTAAGTAAACAGAATAATGATCACGTCATACCCTGTATTCCAGGTCTAAAATTCATAATCAGTAAGATTTTTGATTTGAATAATAATTTCAGTACTGTATTACGAAATATAAAGAATTATCTTCACTAATCAGCAAATTTCAAATGAAAAGTCAAATTCAGTAATAACCATTATATAATAATGTCTCTAGTCACAAGATAACCATTATATTTGTTAGACAATGATGTATTATCGATTGATGAGTATCTTAAAATCAAGAATCATTCAATTTCTGCTTTTTAGACCAAGAAATTCCTTTTTTTTAAATAAATACAATATTTCACTAATCCAATCGAAAATTAAAATCATTTTTTAAGTTAACAGAATAATGATCACGTCATACCCTGTATTCCAGGTTTACAATGCATAAGTCAGTAAGATTTTTGACTTGAATTATAATTTGAGTACTCTATTACGAAATATGAAGAATTATCTTCACAAATCAGCAAATTTCAAATTAAAAGTCAAATTCAGTAATTTATATTAAATATTATTGTCATTAAATACCAGATCACCAATATATTTGTAAGATGATGATGTATTATCGATAAATGAGTATCTTGAAATCAAGAATCATTTAATTTCTGCTTTTTAGACCAAGAAATTCCTTTTTTTAAAATAAATGCAATATTTCACGAATCCAATCGAAAATTAAAATCATTTATTAATTGTATTCCAGTCTACAATTCATAAGTCAGTAAGATTTTTGACTTGAATTATAATTTAAGTATTCTATTACGAAATATGAAGAATTATCTTCACTAATCAGCAAATTTCAAATGAAAAGTCAAATTCAGTAATAAACATTATATAATAATGTCACTAGATACAAGATAACCATTATATTTGTTAGACAATGATGTATTATAGATTGATGAGTATCTTAAAATCAAGAATCATTCAATTTCTGCTTTTTAGACCAAGAAATTCCTTTTTTTTAAATAAATACAATATTTCACGAATCCAATCGAAAATTAAAATCATTTTTTAAGTTAACAGAATAATGATCACGTCATACCCTGTATTCTAGGTTTACAATTCATAAGTCAGTAAGATTTTTGACTTGAATTATAATCTGAGTACTCTATTACGAAATATGAAGAATTATCTTTGCAAATCAGCAAATTTCAAATTAAAAGTAAAATTCAGTAATTTATATTAAATATTATTGTCATTAAATACCAGATCACCAATATATTTGTAAGATGATGATGTATTATTGATAAATGAGTATCTTGAAATCAAGAATCATTTAATTTCTGCTTTTTAGACCCAGAAATTCCTTTTTTTAAAATAAATGCAATATTTCACGAATCCAATCGAAAATTAAAATCATTTATAAGTAAACAGAATAATGATCACGTCATACCCTGTATTCCAGGTTTACAATTCATAAATCAGTAAGATTTTTGACTTGAATTATAATTTGAGTACTCTATTACGAAATATGAAGAATTATCTTCACAATTCAGCAAATTTCAAATTAAAAGTCAAATTCAGTAATTTATATTAAATATTATTGTCATTAAATACCAGATCACCAATATATTTGTAAGATGCAAATATGAATTTATGTATTATCGATTGATGAGTATCTTAAAATCAAGAATCATTCAATTTCTGCTTTTTCGACCATGAAATTCCTGTTTTTCAAAAAAAATGCAATATATCACGAATCCAATCAAAAATTAAAATCATATATTAAAGAAACAGAATAATGATGACGTCATACCCTGTATTCCAGGTTTAGAATTCATAAATCAGTAAGATTTTTGACTTGAATTATAATTTGAGTACCCTCTACCGAATTATGTGGAATTATCTTAACAAATCAGCAAATTTCAAATGAAAAGTCAAATTCAGTAATAAATATTATATAATAATGTCACTAGATACAAGATAACCATTATATCTTTAGACAATGATGTATTATCGATTGATGAGTATCTTGAAATCAAGAATCATTTGATTTCTGCTTTTTAGACCAAGAAATTCTTTTTTTGAAATAAGTTCAATATTTCACTAATCCAATCGAAAATGAAAATCATTTATTAAGTAAACAGAATAATGATCACGTCATACCCTGTATTCCAGGTCTAAAATTCATAATCATTAAGATTTTTGATTTGAATAATAATTTCAGTACTGTATTACGAAATATGAAGAATTATCTTCACTAATCAGCAAATTTCAAATGAAAAGTCAAATTTAGTAATAAACATTATATAATAATGTCACTAGATACAAGATAACCATTATATTTGTTAGACAATGATGTATTATCGATTGATGAGTATCTTAATATCAAGAATCATTCAATTTTTTCTTTTTAGACCATGAAATTCCTGTTATTTAAAAAAATGCAATATATCATGAATCCAATCGAAAATTAAAATCATATATTAAATAAACAGAATAAGGATCACGTCATACCCTGTATTCCAGGTTTACAATTCATAAATCAGTAAGATTTTTGACTTGAATTATAATTTGAGTACTCTATTACGAAATATGAAGAATTATCTTCACAATTCAGCAAATTTCAAATTAAAAGTCAAATTCAGTAATTTATATTAAATATTATTGTCATTAAATACCAGATCACCAATATATTTGTAAGATGCAAATATGAATTTATGTATTATCCATTGATGAGTATCTTAAAATCAAGAATCATTCAATTTCTGCTTTTTAGACCATGAAATTCCTGTTTTTTAAAAAAATGCAATATATCACGAATCCAATCGAAAATTAAAATCATTTATTAATTGTATTCCTGTCTACAATACATAAATCAGTAAGATTTTTGACTTGAATTATAATTTCAGTACTCTAATACGAAATATGAATCATTATCTTCACAAATCAGCAAATTTCAAATGAAAAGTCAAATTCAGTAATAAACATTATATAATAATGTCATTAAATACCAGATCACCAATATATTTGTACGATGATAATGTATTATCGATTGATGAGTATCTTGAAATCAAGAATCATTTAATTTCTGCTTTTTAAACCAAGAAATTCTTTTTTTGAAATAAGTTCAATATTTCACTAATCCAATCGAAAATTAAAATCATTTATAAAGTAAACAGAATAATGATCACGTCATACCCTGTATTCCAGGTCTAAAATTCATAAATCAGTAAGATTTTTGACTTAAATTATAATTTGAGTACCCTTTACCGAATTATGTGGAATTATCATAACAAATCAGCAAATTTCAAATGAAAAGTCGCATTCAGTAATAAATATTATATAATAATATCACTTGATACAAGATAACCATTATATTGGTAAGATAATTATGTATTATCGATTGATGAGTATCTTAAAATCAAGAATCATTCAATTTCTGCTTTTTAGACCATGAAATTCCTGTTTTTGAAATAAATGCAATATTTCACGAATCCAATCGAAAATTAAAATCATTTATTTATTAAAGAGGATAATTATCAGGCCAAACCCTGTATTCCAGGTCTAAAATTCATAAATCAGTAAAATTTTTGACTTGAATTATAATTTAAGAACTCTTTTACGAATTATGTGGAATTATCTTAACAAATCAGCAAATTTCAAATGAAAAGTCAAATTCAGTAATAAATATTATATAATAATATCACTTGATACAAGATAACCATTATATTGGTAAGATAATGATGTATTATCGATTGATGAGTATCTTGAAATCAAGAATCATTTAATTTCTGCTTTTTAGACCAAGAAATTCCTTTTTTTAAAATAAATGCAATATTTCACTAATCCAATCGAAAATGAAAATCATTTATTAAGTGAATAGAATAATGATCACGTCATACTCTGTATTCCAGGTCTAAAATTCTGAAATCAGTAAGATTTTTGATTTGAATTATAATTCGAGTACTCTATTACGAAATATGAATCATTATCTTCACAAATCAGCAAATTTCAAATGAAAAGTCAAATTCAGTAATTTATATTAAATATTATTGTTATTAAATACCAGATCACCAATATATTTGTAAGATGATGATGTATTATTGATTGATCAGTATCTTGAAATCAAGAATAATTCAATTTCTGCTTTTTAGACCATGAAATTCCTGTTTTTGAATTAAATGCAATATTTCACAAATCCAATCGAAAATTAAAATCATTTATTTATTAAAGAGGATAATTATCAGGCCAAACCCTGTATTCCAGGTCTAAAATTCATAAATCAGTAAAATTTTTGACTTGAATTATAATTTAAGAACTCTTTTACGAATTATGTGGAATTATCTTAACAAATCAGCAAATTTCAAATGAAAAGTCAAATTCAGTAATAAATATTATATAATAATATCACTTGATACAAGATAACCATTATATTGGTAAGATAATGCTGTATTATCGATTGATGAGTATCTTGAAATCAAGAATCATTTAATTTCTGCTTTTTAGAACAAGAAATTCTTTTTTTGAAATAAATGCAATATTTCACGAATCCAATGGAAAATTAAAATCATTTATTTATTAAAGAGGATAATTATCAGGCCAAACCCTGTATTCCAGGTCTAAAATTCATAAATCAGTAAAATTTTTGACTTGAATTATAATTTAAGAACTCTTTTACGAATTATGTGGAATTATCTTAACAAATCAACAAATTTCAAATGAAAAGTCAAATTCAGTAATAAATATTATATAATAATATCACTTGATACAAGATAACCATTATATTGGTAAGATAATGATGTATTTTCGATTGATGAGTATCTTGAAATCAAGAATCATTTAATTTCTGCTTTTTAGACCAAGAAATTCCTTTTTTTAAAATAAATGCAATATTTCACTAATCCAATCGAAAATGAAAATCATTTATTAAGTGAATAGAATAATGATCACGTCATACTCTGTATTCCAGATCTAAAATTCTTAAATCAGTAAGATTTTTGATTTGAATTATAATTCGAGTACTCTATTACGAAATATGAATCATTATCTTCACAAATCAGCAAATTTCAAATGAAAAGTCAAATTCAGTAATTTTATTAAATATTATTGTTATTAAATACCAGATCACCAATATATTTGTAAGATGATGATGTATTATCGATTGATCAGTATCTTGAAATCAAGAAAAATTTAATTTCTGCTTTTTAGACCATGCAATTTCTTTTTTTGAAGTAAATGCAATATTTCACGAATCCAATCGAAAATGAAAATCATTTATTTATTAAAGAGGATAATTATCAGGCCAAACCCTGTATTCCAGGTCTAAAATTCATAAATCAGTAAAATTTTTGACTTGAATTATAATTTAAGAACTCTTTTACGAATTATGTGGAATTATCTTAACAAATCAGCAAATTTCAAATGAAAAGTCAAATTCAGTAATAAATATTATATAATAATATCACTTGATACAAGATAACCATTATATTGGTAAGATAATGATGTATTATCGATTGATGAGTATCTTGAAATCAAGAATCATTTAATTTCTGCTTTTTAGACCAAGAAATTCCTTTTTTTTAAATAAATACAATATTTCACGAATCCAATCGAAAATTAAAATCATTTTTTAAGTTAACAGAATAATGATCACGTCATACCCTGTATTCCAGGTCTAAAATTCATAATCAGTAAGATTTTTGATTTGAATCATAATTTGAGTACCCTTTACCGAATTATGTGGAATAATCTTAACAAATCAGCAAATTTCAAATTAAAAGTCAAATTCAGTAATAAATATTATATAATAATATCACTTGATACAAGATAACCATTATATTGGTAAGATAATGATGTATTATCGATTGATGAGTATCTTAAAATCAAGAATCATTCAATTTCTGCTTTTTCGACCATGAAATTCCTGTTTTTGAAATAAATGCAATATTTCACGAATCCAATCGAAAATTAAAATCATTTATTTATTAAAGAGGATAATTATCAGGCCAAACCCTGTATTCCAGGTTTAAAATTCATAATCAGTAAGATTTTTGATTTGAATTATAATTTGAGTACTCTATTACGAAATATGTGGAATTATCTTAACAAATCAGCAAATTTCAAATTAAAAGTCAAATTCAGTAATAAATATTATATAATAATATCACTTGATACAAGATAACCATTATATTGGTAAGATAATGATGTATTATCGATTGATGAGTATCTTGAAATCAAGAATCATTTAATTTCTGCTTTTTAGAACAATAAATTCTTTTTTTGAAATAAATGCAATATTTCACGAATCCAATCGAAAATGAAAATCATTTATTTATTAAAGAGGATAATTATCAGGCCAAACCCTGTATTCCAGGTCTAAAATTCATAAATCAGTAAAATTTTTGATTTGAATTATAATTTAAGAACTCTTTTACGAATTATGTGGAATTATCTTAACAAATCAGCAAATTTCAAATGAAAAGTCAAATTCAGTAATAAATATTATATAATAATATCACTTGATACAAGATAACCATTATATTGGTAAGATAATGATGTATTATCGATTGATGAGTATCTTGAAATCAAGAATCATTTAATTTCTGCTTTTTAGACCAAGAAATTCCTTTTTTTTAAATAAATGCAATATTTCACTAATCCAATCGAAAATGAAAATCATTTATTAAGTGAATAGAATAACGATCACGTCATACTCTGTATTCCAGGTCTAAAATTCTTAAATCAGTAAGATTTTTGATTTGAATTATAATTCGAGTACTCTATTACGAAATATGAATCATTATCTTCACAAATCAGCAAATTTCAAATGAAAAGTCAAATTCAGTAATTTATATTAAATATTATTGTTATTAAATACCAGATCACCAATATATTTGTAAGATGATGATGTATTATCGATTGATCAGTATGTTGAAATCAAGAATAATTTAATTTCTGCTTTTTAGACCATGAAATTTCTTTTTTTGAAGTAAATGCAATATTTCACGAATCCAATCGAAAATTAAAATTATTTATTTATTAAAGAGGATAATTATCAGGCCATAACCTGTATTCCAGGTCTAAAATTCATAAATCAGTAAAATTTTTGACTTGAATTATAATTTGAGTACCCTTTACTGAATTATGTGGAATTATCTTAACAAATCAGCAAATTTCAAATGAAAAGTCAAATTCAGTAATAAACATTATATAATAATGTCACTAGATACAAGATAACCATTATATTTGTTAGACAATGATGTATTATAGATTGATGAGTATCTTAAAATCAAGAATCATTCAATTTCTGCTTTTTAGACCAAGAAATTCCTTTTTTTAAAATAAATGCAATATTTCACTAATCCATTCGAAAATGAAAATCATTTATTAATTGTATTCCAGTCTACAATACATAAATCAGTAAGATTTTTGACTTGAATTATAATTTCAGTACTCTATTACGAAATATGAATCATTATCTTCACAAATCAGCAAATTTCTAATGAAAAGTCAAATTCAGTAATAAACATTATATAATAATGTCATTAAATACCAGATCACCAATATATTTGTTAGACAATGATGTATTATAGATTGATGAGTATCTTAAAATCAAGAATCATTCAATTTCTGCTTTTTAGACCAAGAAATTCCTTTTTTTTAAATAAATACAATATTTCACTAATCCAATCGAAAATTAAAATCATTTTTTAAGTTAACAGAATAATGATCACGTCATACCCTGTATTCCAGGTTTACAATTCATAAATCAGTAAGATTTTTGACTTGAATTATAATTTGAGTACCCTTTACCGAATTATGTGGAATTATCGTAACAAATCAGCAAATTTCAAATGAAAAGTCAAATTCAGTAATAAACATTATATAATAATGTCACTAGATACAAGATAACCATTATATTTGTTAGACAATGATGTATTATAGATTGATGAGTATCTTAAAATCAAGAATCATTCAATTTCTGCTTTTTAGACCAAGAAATTCCTTTTTTTTAAATAAATACAATATTTCACGAATCCAATCGAAAATTAAAATCATTTTTTAAGTTAACAGAATAATGATCACGTCATACCCTGTATTCTAGGTTTACAATTCATAAGTCAGTAAGATTTTGGACTTGAATTATAATCTGAGTACTCAATTACGAAATATGAAGAATTATCTTCGCAAATCAGCAAATTTCAAATTAAAAGTCAAATTCAGTAATTTATATTAAATATTATTGTCATTAAATACCAGATCACCAATATATTTGTAAGATGATGATGTATTATTGATAAATGAGTATCTTAAAATCAAGAATCAATTAATTTCTGCTTTTTAGACCAAGAAATTCCTTTTTTTTAAATAAATACAATATTTCACGAATCCAATCGAAAATTAAAATCATTTTTTAAGTTAACAGAATAATGATCACGTCATACCCTGTATTCTAGGTTTACAATTCATAAGTCAGTAAGATTTTTGACTTGAATTATAATCTGAGTACTCTATTACGAAATATGAAGAATTATCTTTGCAAATCAGCAAATTTCAAATTAAAAGTCAAGTTCAGTAATTTATATTAAATATTATTGTCATTAAATACCAGATCACCAATATATTTGTAACATGATGATGTATTATTGATAAATGAGTATCTTGAAATCAAGAATCATTTAATTTCTGCTTTTTAGACCAAGAAATTCCTTTTTTTTAAATAAATACAATATTTCACGAATCCAATCGAAAATTAAAATCATTTTTTAAGTTAACAGAATAATGATCACGTCATACCCTGTATTCCAGGTTTAAAATTCATAATCAGTAAGATTTTTGATTTGAATCATAATTTGAGTACCCTTTACCGAATTATGTGGAATAATCTTAACAAATCAGCAAATTTCAAATGAAAAGTCAAATTCAGTAATTTATATTAAATATTATTGTCATTAAATACCAGATCACCAATATATTTGTAAGATGCAAATATGAATTTATGTATTATCGATTGATGAGTATCTTAAAATCAAGAATCATTCAATTTCTGCTTTTTCGACCATGAAATTCCTGTTTTTCAAAAAAAATGCAATATATCTCGAATCCAATCAAAAATTAAAATCATATATTAAAGAAACAGAATAATGATGACGTCATACCCTGTATTCCAGGTTTAGAATTCATAAATCAGTAAGATTTTGACTTGAATTATAATTTGAGTACCCTCTACCGAATTATGTGGAATTATCTTAACAAATCAGCAAATTTCAAATGAAAAGTCAAATTCAGTAATAAATATTATATAATAATGTCACTTGATACAAGATAACCATTATATTTGTTAGACAATGATGTTTTATCCATTGATGAGTATCTTAAAATCAAGAATCATTTAATTTCTGCTTTTTAGACCAAGAAATTCCTTTTTTTAAAATAAATGCAATATTTTACGAATCCAATCGAAAATTAAAATCATTTATTTATTAAAGAGGATAATTATCAGGCCAAACCCTGTATTCCAGGTCTAAAATTCATAAATCGGTCAAATTTTTGACTTCAATTATAATTTGAGAACTCTTTTTCGAAATATAAAGAATTATCTTTACCAATCAGCAAATTTAAAATGAAAAGACAAATTCAGTAATTTATATTAAATATTATTGTCATTAGATACCAGATCACCATTATATTTGTAAGATGATGATGTATTATCGATTGATGAGTATCTTGAAATCAAGAATCATTTAATTTCTGCTTTTTAGACCAATACATTCTTTTTATTGAAATAAATGCAATATTTCACGAATCAAATCGAAGATTAAAATCATTTATTAAGTAAACAGAATAATGATCACGTCATACCCTGTATTCCAGGTTTACAATTCATAAATCAGTAAGATTTTTGACTTGAATTATAATTTGAGTACCCATTACCGAATTATGTGGAATTATCTTAACAAATCAGCAAATTTCAAATGAAAAGTCAAATTCAGTAATAAATATTATATAATAATGTCACTAGATACAAGATAACCATTATATCTTTAGACAATGATGTATTATCGATTGATGAGTATCTTGAAATCAAGAATCATTTGATTTCTGCTTTTTAGACCAAGAAATTCTTTTTTTGAAATAAGTTCAATATTTCACTAATCCAATCGAAAATGAAAATCATTTATTAAGTAAACAGAATAATGATCACGTCATACCCTGTATTCCAGGTCTAAAATTCATAATCATTAAGATTTTTGATTTGAATAATAATTTCAGTACTGTATTACGAAATATGAAGAATTATCTTCACTAATCAGCAAATTTCAAATGAAAAGTCAAATTTAGTAATAAACATTATATAATAATGTCAATAGATACAAGATAACCATTATATTTGTTAGACAATGATGTATTATCGATTGATGAGTATCTTAATATCAAGAATCATTCAATTTCTGCTTTTTAGACCATGAAATTCCTGTTATTTAAAAAAATGCAATATATCATGAATCCAATCGAAAATTAAAATCATATATTAAATAAACAGAATAAGGATCACGTCATACCCTGTATTCCAGGTTTACAATTCATAAATCAGTAAGATTTTTGACTTGAATTATAATTTGAGTACCCTTTACCGAATTATGTGGAATTATCGTAACAAATCAGCAAATTTCAAATGAAAAGTCAAATTCAGTAATAAACATTCTATAATAATGTCACTAGATACAAGATAACCATTATATTTGTAGACAATGATGTATTATAGATTGATGAGTATCTTAAAATCAAGAATCATTCAATTTTTGCTTTTTAGACCAAGAAATTCCTTTTTTTTAAATAAATACAATATTTCACGAATCCAATCAAAAATTAAAATCATTTTTTAAGTGAACAGAATAATGATCACGTCATACCCTGTATTCCAGGTTTACAATTCATAAGTCAGTAAGATTTTGGACTTGAATTATAATTTGAGTACTCTATTACGAAATATGAAGAATTATCTTCACAATTCAGCAAATTTCAAATTAAAGTCAAATTCAGTAATTTATATTAAATATTATTGTCATTAAATACCAGATCACCAATATATTTGTAAGATGCAAATATGAATTTATGGAATATCGATTGATGAGTATCTTAAAATCAAGAATCATTCAATTTCTGCTTTTTAGACCATGAAATTCCTGTTTTTTAAAAAAATGCAATATATCACGAATCCAATCGAAAATTAAAATCATTTATAAAGTAAACAGAATAATGAGCACGTCATACCCTGTATTCCAGGTTTAAAATTCATAATCAGTAAGATTTTTGATTTGAATTATAATTTGAGTACCTTTTACCGAATTATGTGGAATTATCTTAACAAATCAGCAAATTTTAAATGAACAGTCGCATTCAGTAATAAATATTATATAATAATGTCACTTGTTACAAGATAACCATTATATTTGTTAGACAATGATGTATTATCGATTGATGAGTATCTTAAAATCAAGAATCATTTAATTTCTGCTTTTTAGACCAAGAAATTCCTTTTTTTTAAATAAATACAATATTTCACGAATCCAATCGAAAATTAAAATCATTTATAAAGTAAACAGAATAATGATCACGTCATACCCTGTATTCCAGATTTACCATTCATAAGTCAGTATGATTTTTGACTTGAATTATAATTTGAGTACTCTATTACGAAATATGAAGAATTATCTTAACAAATCAGCAAATTTCAAATGAAAAGTCAAATTCAGTAATAAAAATTATATAATAATGTCACTAGATACAAGATAACCATTATATTTGTTTGACAATGATATATTATCGATTGATGAGTATCTAAATATCAAGAATCATTTAATTTCTGCTTATTAAACCAAGAAATTCCTTTTTTTTAAATAAATACAATATTTCACGAATCCAATCGAAAATTAAAATCATATATTAAGTAAGGAGAATAATGATCACGTCATACCCTGTATTCCAGGTTTACAATTCATAAGTCGGTAAGATTTTTGACTTGAATTAAAATTTGAGTACTCTATTACGAAATATGAAGAATTATCTTCACAAATCAGCAAATTTCAAATTAAAAGTCAAATTCAGTAATTTATATTAAATATTATTGTCATTAAATACCAGATCACCAATATATTTGTAAGATGATGATGTATTATCGATAAATTAGTATCTTGAAATCAAGAATCATTTAATTTCTGCTTTTTAGACCAAGAAATTCCTTTTTTTTAAATAAATGCAATATTTCACGAATCCAATCGAAAATTAAAATCATTTATTAATTGTATTCCAGTCTACAATACATAAATCAGTAAGATTTTTGACTTGAATTATAATTTCAGTACTCTATTACGAAATATGAAGAATTATCTTAACTAATCAGCAAATTTCAAATGAAAAGTCAAATTCAGTAATAAACATTATATAATAATGTCACTTGATACAAGATAACCATTATATTTGTTAGACAATGATGTTTTATCGATTGATGAGTATCTTAAAATCAAGAATCATTTAATTTCTGCTTTTTAGACCAAGAAATTCCTTTTTTTAAAATAAATGCAATATTTTACGAATCCAATCGAAAATTAAAATCATTTATTTATTAAAGAGGATAATTATCAGGCCAAACCCTGTATTCCAGGTCTAAAATTCATAAATCAGTAAAATTTTTGACTTCAATTATAATTTGAGAACTCTTTTTCGAAATATAAAGAATTATCTTTACAAATCAGCAAATTTAAAATGAAAAGTCAAATTCAGTAATTTATATTATATAATAATATCACTTGATAACAGATAACCATTATATTGGTAAGATGATGATGTATTATCGATAAATGAGTATCTTGAAATCAAGAATCATTTAATTTCTGCTTTTTAGACCAAGACATTCTTTTTTTTGAAATAAATGCAATATTTCACGAATCAAATCGAAGATTAAAATCATTTATTAAGTAAACAGAATAATGATCACGTCATTCCCTGTATTCCAGGTCTAAAATACATAAGTCAGTAAGATTTTTGACTTGAATTATACTTTGAGTACCCTCTACCGAATTATGTGGAATTATCTTAACAAATCAGCAAATTTCAAATGAAAAGTCAAATTCAGTAATAAATATTATATAATAATGTCACTAGATACAAGATAACCATTATATTTGTTAGACAATGATGTATTATCGATTGATGAGTATCTGAAAATCAAGAATCATTTAATTTCTGCTTTTTAGACCAAGAAATTCCTTTTTTTTAAATAAATGCAATATTTCACGAATCCAATCGAAAATTAAAATCATTTATTAATTGTATTCCAGTCTAAAATTCATAAATCAGTAAAATTTTTGACTTCAATTATAATTTGAGAACTCTTTTTAGAAATATAAAGAATTATCTACACTAATCAGCAAATTTCAAATGAAAATTCAAATTCAGTAATAAACATTATATAATAATGTCACTAGATACAAGATAACCATTATATTTTTTAGACAATGATGTATTTTCAATTGATGAGTATCTTAAAATCAAGAATCATTTAATTTCTGCTTTTTAGACCAAGAAAATCCTTTTTTTTTAAAAAATGCAATATATCACGAATCCAATCGAAAATTAAAATCATATATTAAGTAAACCGAATAATGATCACGTCATACCCTGTATTCCAGGTTTACAATTCATAAATCAGTAAGATTTTTGACTTAAATTATAATTTGAGTACTCTTCACCGAATTATGTGGAATTATCTTAACAAATCAGCAAATTTCAAATGAAAAGTCGCATTCAGTAATAGATATTATATAATAATATCACTTGATAACAGATAACCATTATATTGGTAAGATGATGATGTATTATCGATAAATGAGTATCTTGAAATCAAGAATCATTTAATGATTTCAAATGAAAAGTCGCATTCAGTAATAAATATTATATAATAATATCACTTGATACAAGATAATCATTATATTGGTAAGATAATGATGTATTATCGATTGTTGAGTATCTTAAAATCAAGAATCATTTAATTTCTGCTCTTTAGACCAAGAAATTCTTTTTTTGAAATAAGTTCAATATTTC
Source organism: Lepeophtheirus nordmannii (assembly GCA_963680855.1). Lineage (NCBI taxonomy): Eukaryota > Metazoa > Arthropoda > Copepoda > Siphonostomatoida > Caligidae > Lepeophtheirus > Lepeophtheirus nordmannii. The sequence goes on from OY804525.1 coordinate 13,772,666, forward strand.
ACTTATCCAATCGAAAATGAAAATCATTTATTTATTAAAGAGGATAATTATCAGGCCAAACCCTGTATTCCAGGTCTAATATTCATAAATCAGTAAAATTTTTGACTTAAATTATAATTTGAGTACTTTTCACCGAATTATGTGGAATTATCTTAACAAATCAGCAAATTTCAAATGAAAAGTCACATTCAGTAATAAATATTATATAATAATATCACTTGATACAAGATAACCATTATATTGGTAAGATGATGATGTATTATCGATAAATGAGTATCTTGAAATCAAGAATCATTTAATTTCTGCTATTTAGACCATGAAATTCCTTTTTTTGAAATAAATGCAATATTTCACTAATCCAATCGAAAATTAAAATCATTTATTTATTAAAGAGGATGATTATCAGGCATAACCCTGTATTCCAGGTCTAAAATACATAAATCAGTAAGATTTTTTATTTGAATTATAATTTCGGAACTCTATTACGAAATATGAAGAATTATCTTCACAAATCAGCAAATTTAAAATAAAAAGTCAAATTCAGTAATTTATATTAAATATTATTGTCATTAGATACCAGATCACCATTATATTTGTAATATGATGATGTATTATCGATTGATGAGTATCTTGAAATCAAGAATCATTTAATTTCTGCTTTTTAGACCAAGAAATTCTTTTTTTGAAATAAGTTCAATATTTCACTTATCCAATCGAAAATGAAAATCATTTATTTATTAAAGAGGATAATTATCAGGCCAAACCCTGTATTCCAGGTCTAATATTCATAAATCAGTAAAATTTTTGACTTAAATTATAATTTGAGTACTTTTCACCGAATTATGTGGAATTATCTTAACAAATCAGCAAATTTCAAATGAAAAGTCACATTCAGTAATAAATATTATATAATAATATCACTTGATACAAGATAACCATTATATTGGTAAGATGATGATGTATTATCGATAAATGAGTATCTTGAAATCAAGAATCATTTAATTTCTGCTATTTAGACCATGAAATTCCTTTTTTTGAAATAAATGCAATATTTCACGAATCCAATCGAAAATTAAAATCATATATTTATTAAAGAGGATAATTATCAGGCATAACCCTGTAGTCCAGGTCTAAAATACATAAATCAGTAAGATTTTTTATTTGAATTATAATTTCGGAACTCTATTACGAAATATGAAGAATTATCTTCACAAATCAGCAAATTTAAAATAAAAAGTCAAATTCAGTAATTTATATTAAATATTATTGTTATTAAATACCAGATCACCATTATATTTGTAATATGATGATGTATTATCGATTGATGAGTATCTTGAAATCAAGAATCATTTAATTTCTGCTTTTTAGACCAAGAAATTCTTTTTTTGAAATAAGTTCAATATTTCACTAATCCAATCGAAAATGAAAATCATTTATTTATTAAAGAGGATAATTATCAGGCCAAACCCTGTATTCCAGGTCTAATATTCATAAATCAGTAAAGTTTTTGACTTCAATTATAATTTGAGAACTCTTTTTACGAAATATGAAGAATTATCTTAACAAATCAGCAAATTTAAAATAAAAAGTCAAATTCAGTAATTCATATTAAATATTATTGTCATTAGATACCAGATCACCATTATATTTGTGAGATGATGATGTATTATCGATTGATGAGTATCTTGCAATCAAGAATCATTTAATTTCTGCTTTTTAGACCAAGAAATTCTTTTTTTTGAAATAAATGCAATATTTCACTAATCCAATCGAAAATGAAAATCATTTATAAAGTAAACAGAATAATGATCACGTCATACCCTGTATTCCAGGTCTAAAATTCATAATCAGTAAGATTTTTGATTTGAATAATAATTTCAGTACTGTATTACGAAATATGAAGAATTATCTTCACTAATCAGCAAATTTCAAATGAAAAGTCAAATTCAGTAATAAATATTATATAATAATGTCACTTGATACAAGATAATCATTATATTGGTAAGATAATGATGTATTATCGATTGATGAGTATCTTAAAATTGCAAATCATTTAATTTCTGCTATTTAGACCGTGAAATTTTTTTTTTTTGAAATAAATGCAATATTTCACGAATCCAATCAAAAATTAAAATCATTTATTTATTAAAGAGGATAATTATCAGGCCAAACCCTGTATTCCAGGTCTTAAATTCATAAATCAGTAAAATTTTTGACTTCAATTATAATTTGAGAACTCTTTTTACGAAATATGAAGAATTATCTTAACAAATCAGCAAATATAAAATGAAAAGTAAAATTCAGTAATTTATATTAAATATTATTGTTATTAAATACCAGATCACCATTATATTTGTAAGATAATGATGTATTATCGATTGATGAGTATCTTGAAATCAAGAATCATTTAATTTCTGCTTTTTAGACCAAGAAATTCTTTTTTTGGAAATAAATGCAATATTTCACTAATCCAATCGAAAATGAAAATCATTTATAAAGTAAACAGAATAATGATCACGTCATACCCTGTATTCCAGGTCTAAAATTCATAATCAGTAAGATTTTTGATTTGAATTATAATTTGAGTACCCTCTACCGAATTATGTGGAATTATCTTAACAAATCAGCAAATTTCAAAAGAAAAGTCAAATTCAGTAATTTATATTAAATATTATTGTCATTAGATACCAGATCACCATTATATTTGTGAGATGATGATGTATTATCGATTGATGAGTATCTTGAAATCAAGAATCATTTAATTTCTGCTTTTTAGACCAAGAAATTCTTTTTTTTGAAATAAATGCAAAATTTCACGAATCCAATCGAAAATTAAAATCATATATTAAGTAAACAGAATAATGATCACGTCATACCCTGTATTCCAGGTCTAAAATTCATAATCAGCAAGATTTTTGATTTGAATTATAATTTGAGTACCCTCTACCGAATTATGTGGAATTATCTTAACAAATCAGCAAATTTCAAATGAAAAGTCAAATTAAGTAATAAATATTATATAATAATGTCACAAAATACAAGATAACCATTATTTTGGTAAGATAATGATGTATTATCGATTGATGAGTATTTTGAAATCAAGAATAATTTAATTTCTGCTTTTTAGACCAAGAAATTTTTTTTTTTTGAAATAAATGCAATATTTCACGAATCCAATCGAAAATTAAAATCATTTATTTATTAAAGAGGATAATTATCAGGCCAAACCCTGTATTCCAGGTCTAAAATTCATAAATCAGTAAAATTTTTGACTTAAATTATAATTTGAGTACTTTTCACCGAATTATGTGGAATTATCTTAACAAATCAGCAAATTTCAAATGAAAAGTTGCATTCAGTAATAAATATTATATAATAATATCACTTGATACAAGATAACCATTATATTGGTAAGATGATGATGTATTATCGATATATGAGTATTTTGAAATCAAGAATCATTTAATTTCCGCTATTTAGACCATGAAATTCCTTTTTTTGAAATAAATGCAATATTTCACGAATCCAATCAAAAATTAAAATCATTTATTTATTAAAGAGGATAATTATCAGGCCAAACCCTGTATTCCAGGTCTTAAATTCATAAATCAGTAAAATTTTTGACTTCAATTATAATTTGAGAACTCTTTTTACGAAATATGAAGAATTATCTTAACAAATCAGCAAATATAAAATGAAAAGTAAAATTCAGTAATTTATATTAAATATTATTGTTATTAAATACCAGATCACCATTATATTTGTAAGATAATGATGTATTATCGATTGATGAGTATCTTGAAATCAAGAATCATTTAATTTCTGCTTTTTAGACCAAGAAATTCTTTTTTTTGAAATAAATGCAATATTTCACTAATCCAATCGAAAATGAAAATCATTTATAAAGTAAACAGAATAATGATCACGTCATACCCTGTATTCCAGGTCTAAAATTCATAATCAGTAAGATTTTTGATTTGAATTATAATTTGAGTACCCTCTACCGAATTAATTGGAATTATCTTAACAAATCAGCAAATTTCAAATGAAAAGTCAAATTAAGTAATAAATATTATATAATAATGTCACAATATACAAGATAACCATTATTTTGGTAAGATAATGATGTATTATCGATTGATGAGTATCTTGAAATCAAGAATAATTTAATTTCTGCTTTTTAGACCAAGAAATTTTTTTTTTTTGAAATAAATGCAATATTTCACGAATCCAATCGAAAATTAAAATCATTTATTTATTAAAGAGGATAATTATCAGGCCAAACACTGTATTCCAGGTCTAAAATTCATAAATCAGTAAAATTTTTGACTTAAATTATAATTTGAGTACTTTTCACCGAATTATGTGGAATTATCTTAACAAATCAGCAAATTTCAAATGAAAAGTCGCATTCAGTAATAAATATTATATAATAATATCACTTGATACAAGATAACCATTATATTGGTAAGATGATGATGTATTATCGATAAATGAGTATTTTGAAATCAAGAATCATTTAATTTCCGCTATTTAGACCATGAAATTCCTTTTTTTGAAATAAATGCAATATTTCACGAATCCAATCGAAAATTAAAATCATTTATTTATTAAAGAGGATAATTATCAGGCATAACCCTGTATTCCAGGTCTAAAATACATAAATCAGTAAGATTTTTTATTTGAATTATAATTTCGGAACTCTATTACGAAATATGAAGAATTATCTTCACAAATCAGCAAATTTAAAATAAAAAGTCAAATTCAGTAATTTATATTAAATATTATTGTCATTAGATACCAGATCACCATAATATTTGTAATATGATGATGTATTATCGATTGATGAGTATCTTGAAATCAAGAATCATTTAATTTCTGCTTTTTAGACCAAGAAATTCTTTTTTTGAAATAAGTTCAATATTTCACTAATCCAATCGAAAATGAAAATCATTTATTTATTAAAGAGGATAATTATCAGGCCAAACCCTGTATTCCAGGTCTAATATTCATAAATCAGTAAAATTTTTGACTTCAATTATAATTTGAGAACTCTTTTTACGAAATATGAAGAATTATCTTAACAAATCAGCAAATTTAAAATAAAAAGTCAAATTCAGTAATTCATATTAAATATTATTGTCATTAGATACCAGATCACCATTATATTTGTGAGATGATGATGTATTATCGATTGATGAGTATCTTGAAATCAAGAATCATTTAATTTCTGCTTTTTAGACCAAGAAATTCTTTTTTTTGAAATAAATGCAATATTTCACTAATCCAATCGAAAATGAAAATCATTTATAAAGTAAACAGAATAATGATCACGTCATACCCTGTATTCCAGGTCTAAAATTCATAATCAGTAAGATTTTTGATTTGAATAATAATTTCAGTACTGTATTACGAAATATGAAGAATTATCTTCACTAATCAGCAAATTTCAAATGAAAAGTCGCATTCAGTAATAAATATTATATAATAATGTCACTTGATACAAGATAATCATTATATTGGTAAGATAATGATGTATTATCGATTGATGAGTATTTTAAAATCAAGAATCATTTAATTTCTGCTATTTAGACCGTGAAATTTTTTTTTTTTGAAATAGATGCAATATTTCACGAATCCAATCAAAAATTAAAATCATTTATTTATTAAAGAGGATAATTATCAGGTCAAACCCTGTATTCCAGGTCTTAAATTCATAAATCAGTAAAATTTTTGACTTCAATTATAATTTGAGAACTCTTTTTACGAAATATGAAGAATTATCTTAACAAATCAGCAAATATAAAATGAAAAGTAAAATTCAGTAATTTATATTAAATATTATTGTTATTAAATACCAGATCACCATTATATTTGTAAGATAATGATGTATTATCGATTGATGAGTATCTTGAAATCAAGAATCATTTAATTTCTGCTTTTTAGACCAAGAAATTCTTTTTTTTGAAATAAATGCAATATTTCACTAATCCAATCGAAAATGAAAATCATTTATAAAGTAAACAGAATAATGATCACGTCATACCCTGTATTCCAGGTCTAAAATTCATAATCAGTAAGATTTTTGATTTGAATTATAATTTGAGTACCCTCTACCGAATTATGTGGAATTATCTTAACAAATCAGCAAATTTCAAATGAAAAGTCAAATTAAGTAATAAATATTATATAATAATGTCACAAAATACAAGATAACCATTATTTTGGTAAGATAATGATGTATTATCGATTGATGAGTATCTTGAAATCAAGAATAATTTAATTTCTGCTTTTTAGACCAAGAAATTTTTTTTTTTTGAAATAAATGCAATATTTCACGAATCCAATCGAAAATTAAAATCATTTATTTATTAAAGAGGATAATTATCAGGCCAAACCCTGTATTCCAGGTCTAAAATTCATAAATCAGTAAAATTTTTGACTTAAATTATAATTTGAGTACTTTTCACCGAATTATGTGGAATTATCTTAACAAATCAGCAAATTTCAAATGAAAAGTCGCATTCAGTAATAAATATTATATAATAATATCACTTGATACAAGATAACCATTATATTGGTAAGATGATGATGTATTATCGATATATGAGTATTTTGAAATCAAGAATCATTTAATTTCCGCTATTTAGACCATGAAATTCCTTTTTTTGAAATAAATGCAATATTTCACGAATCCAATCAAAAATTAAAATCATTTATTTATTAAAGAGGATAATTATCAGGCCAAACCCTGTATTCCAGGTCTTAAATTCATAAATCAGTAAAATTTTTGACTTCAATTATAATTTGAGAACTCTTTTTACGAAATATGAAGAATTATCTTAACAAATCAGCAAATATAAAATGAAAAGTAAAATTCAGTAATTTATATTAAATATTATTGTTATTAAATACCAGATCACCATTATATTTGTAAGATAATGATGTATTATCGATTGATGAGTATCTTGAAATCAAGAATCATTTAATTTCTGCTTTTTAGACCAAGAAATTCTTTTTTTTGAAATAAATGCAATATTTCACTAATCCAATCGAAAATGAAAATCATTTATAAAGTAAACAGAATAATGATCACGTCATACCCTGTATTCCAGGTCTAAAATTCATAATCAGTAAGATTTTTGATTTGAATTATAATTTGAGTACCCTTTACCGAATTATGTGGAATTATCTTAACAAATCAGCAAATTTCAAATGAAAAGTCAAATTAAGTAATAAATATTATATAATAATGTCACTAGATACAAGATAACCATTATTTTGGTAAGATAATGATGTATTATCGATTGATGAGTATCTTAATATCAAGAATCATTTAATTTCTGCTTTTTAGACCAAGAAATTCCTTTTTTTGAAATAAATGCAAAATTTCACGAATCCAATCGAAAATTAAAATCATATATTAAGTAAACAGAATAATGATCACGTCATACCCTGTATTCCAGGTCTAAGATTCATAAACCAGTAAGATTTTTGACTTAAATTATAATTTGAGTACCCTTGACCCAACTATGTGGAATTATCTTAACAAATCAGCAAATTTCAAATGAAAAGTCGCATTCAGTAATAAATATTATATAATAATATCACTTGATACAAGATAACCAATATATTTGTAATATGATGATGTATTATCGATTGATGAGTATCTTGAAATCAAGAATCATTTAATTTCTGCTTTTTAGACCAAGAAATTCTTTTTTTTGAAATAAATGCAATATTTCACTAATCCAATCGAAAATGAAAATCATTTAAAAAGTAAACAGAATAATGATCACGTCATACCCTGTATTCCAGGTCTAAAATTCATAAATTCCTAAGATTTTTGACTTAAATTATAATTTGAGTACTCTTCACCGAATTATGTGGAATTATCTTAACAAATCAGCAAATTTCAAATGAAAAGTCACATTCAGTAATAAATATTATATAATAATATCACTTGATACAAGATAATCATTATATTGGTAAGATAATGATGTATTATCGATTGATGAGAATCTTGAAATCAAGAATAATTTAATTTCTGCTTTTTAGACCAAGAAGTTCCTTTTTTTGAAATAAATGCAATATTTCACGAATCCAATCGAAAATTAAAATCATTTATGTATTAAAGAGGATAATTATCAGGCCAAACACTGTATTCCAGGTCTAAAATTCATAAATCAGTAAGATTTTGATTTTAATAATAATTTCAGTACTGTATTACGAAATATGAAGAATTATCTTCACTAATCAGCAAATTTCAAATGAAAAGTCAAATTCAGTAATAAACATTATATAATAATGTCACTAGATACAAGATAACCATTATATTTGTTAGACAATGATGTATTATCGATTGATGAGTATCTTAAAATCAAGAATCATTTAATTTCTGCTTTTTAGACCAAGAAACTCCTTTTTTTTTTAAAAATGCAATATATCACGAATCCAATCGAAAATTAAAATCATTTTTTAAATTAACAGAATAATGATCACGTCATACCCTGTATTCCAGGTTTACAATTCATAAATCAGTAAGATTTTTGACTTGAATTATAATTTGAGTACTCTTTACCGAATTTGTGGAATTATCTTAACAAATCAGCAAATTTCAAATGAAAAGTCGCATTCAGTAATAAATATTATATAATAATATCACTTGATACAAGATAATCATTATATTGGTAAGATAATGATGTATTATCGATTGATGAGAATCTTGAAATCAAGAATCATTTAATTTCTGCTCTTTAGACCAAGAAATTCTTTTTTTGAAATAAGTTCAATATTTCACTAATATAATCGAAAATGAAAATCATTTATAAAGTAAACAGAATAATGATCACGTCATACCCTGTATTCCAGGTCTAAAATTCATAAATCCTTAAGATTTTTGACTTAAATTATAATTTGAGTACTCTTAACCGAATTTGTGGAATTATCTTAACAAATCAGCAAATTTCAAATGAAAAGTCAAATTCAGTAATTTATATTAAATATTATTGTCATTAAATACCAGATCACCAATATATTTGTAAGATGCAAATATGAAATTATGTATTATCGATAAATGAGTATCTTGAAATCAAGAATCATTTAATTTCTGCTTTTTAGACCAAGAAATTCTTTTTTGAAATAAGTTCAATATTTCACTAATCCAATCGAAAATGAAAATCATTTATAAAGTAAACAGAATAATGATCACGTCATACCCTATATTCCAGGTCTAAAATTCATAAATCAGTTAGATTTTTGACTTAAATTATAATTTGAGTACTCTTAACCGAATTTGTGGAATTATCTTAACAAATCAGCAAATTTCAAATGAAAAGTCACATTCAGTAATAAATATTATATAATAATGTCACTAGATTCAAGATAACCATTATTTTGGTAAGATAATGATGTATTATCGATTGATGAGTATCTTAATATCAAGAATCATTTAATTTCTGCTTTTTAGACCAAGAAATTCCTTTTTTTGAAATAAATGCAAAATTTCACGAATCCAATCGAAAATTAAAATCATATATTAAGTAAACAGAATAATGATCACGTCATACCCTGTATTCCAGGTCTAAGATTCATAAACCAGTAAGATTTTTGACTTAAATTATAATTTGAGTACCCTTGACCCAACTATGTGGAATTATCTTAACAAATCAGCAAATTTCAAATGAAAAGTTGCATTCAGTAATAAATATTATATAATAATATCACTTGATACAAGATAACCAATATATTTGTAATATGATGATGTATTATCGATTGATGAGTATCTTGAAATCAAGAATCATTTAATTTCTGCTTTTTAGACCAAGAAATTCTTTTTTTTGAAATAAATGCAATATTTCACTAATCCAATCGAAAATGAAAATCATTTAAAAAGTAAACAGAATAATGATCACGTCATACCCTGTATTCCAGGTCTAAAATTCATAAATTCCTAAGATTTTTGACTTAAATTATAATTTGAGTACTCTTCACCGAATTATGTGGAATTATCTTAACAAATCAGCAAATTTCAAATGAAAAGTCACATTCAGTAATAAATATTATATAATAATATCACTTGATACAAGATAATCATTATATTGGTAAGATAATGATGTATTATCGATTGATGAGAATCTTGAAATCAAGAATCATTTAATTTCTGCTTTTTAGACCAAGAAATTCTTTTTTTGAAATAAGTTCAATATTTCACTAATCCAATCGAAAATGAAAATCATTTATAAAGTAAACAGAATAATGATCACGTCATACCCTATATTCCAGGTCTAAAATTCATAAATCAGTAAGATTTTTGACTTAAATTATAATTTGAGTACTCTTTACCGAATTTGTGGAATTATCTTAACAAATCAGCAAATTTCAAATGAAAAGTCGCATTCAGTAATAAATATTATATAATAATATCACTTGATACAAGATAATCATTATATTGGTAAGATAATGATGTATTATCGATTGATGAGAATCTTGAAATCAAGAATCATTTAATTTCTGCTTGTTAGACCAAGAAATTCTTTTTTTGAAATAAGTTCAATATTTCACTAATATAATCGAAAATGAAAATCATTTATAAAGTAAACAGAATAATGATCACGTCATACCCTGTATTCCAGGTCTAAAATTCATAAATCCTTAAGATTTTTGACTTAAATTATAATTTGAGTACTCTTAACCGAATTTGTGGAATTATCTTAACAAATCAGCAAATTTCAAATGAAAAGTCAAATTCAGTAATTTATATTAAATATTATTGTCATTAAATACCAGATCACCAATATATTTGTAAGATGCAAATATGAAATTATGTATTATCGATAAATGAGTATCTTGAAATCAAAAATCATTTAATTTCTGCTTTTTAGACCAAGAAATTCTTTTTTTGAAATAAGTTCAATATTTCACTAATCCAATCGAAAATGAAAATCATTTATAAAGTAAACAGAATAATGATCACGTCATACCCTATATTCCAGGTCTAAAATTCATAAATCAGTAAGATTTTTGACTTAAATTATAATTTGAGTACTCTTAACCGAATTTGTGGAATTATCTTAACAAATCAGCAAATTTCAAATGAAAAGTCAAATTCAGTAATTTATATTAAATATTATTGTCATTAAATACCAGATCACCAATATATTTGTAAGATGCAAATATGAAATTATGTATTATCGATAAATGAGTATCTTGAAATCAAAAATCATTTAATTTCTGCTTTTTAGACCAAGAAATTCTTTTTTTGAAATAAGTTCAATATTTCACTAATCCAATCGAAAATGAAAATCATTTATAAAGTAAACAGAATAATGATCACGTCATACCCTATATTCCAGGTCTAAAATTCATAAATCAGTAAGATTTTTGACTTAAATTATAATTTGAGTACTCTTAACCGAATTTGTGGAATTATCTTAACAAATCAGCAAATTTCAAATGAAAAGTCACATTCATTAATAAATATTATATAATAATGTCACTAGATACAAGATAACCATTATTTTGGTAAGATAATGATGTATTATCGATTGATGAGTATCTTAATATCAAGAATCATTTAATTTCTGCTTTTTAGACCAAGAAATTCCTTTTTTTGAAATAAATGCAAAATTTCACGAATCCAATCGAAAATTAAAATCATATATTAAGTAAACAGAATAATGATCACGTCATACCCTGTATTCCAGGTCTAAGATTCATAAACCAGTAAGATTTTTGACTTAAATGATAATTTGAGTACCCTTGACCCAACTATGTGGAATTATCTTAACAAATCAGCAAATTTCAAATGAAAAGTCACATTCAGTAATAAATATTATATAATAATATCACTTGATACAAGATAATCATTATATTGGTAAGATAATGATGTATTATCGATTGATGAGAATCTTGAAATCAAGAATAATTTAATTTCTGCTTTTTAGACCAAGAAGTTCCTTTTTTTGAAATAAATGCAATATTTCACGAATCCAATCGAAAATTAAAATCATTTATTTATTAAAGAGGATAATTATCAGGCCAAACACTGTATTCCAGGTCTAAAATTCATAAATCAGTAAGATTTTGATTTTAATAATAATTTCAGTACTGTATTACGAAATATGAAGAATTATCTTCACTAATCAGCAAATTTCAAATGAAAAGTCAAATTCAGTAATAAACATTATATAATAATGTCACTAGATACAAGATAACCATTATATTTGTTAGACAATGATGTATTATCGATTGATGAGTATCTTAAAATCAAGAATCATTTAATTTCTGCTTTTTAGACCAAGAAACTCCTTTTTTTTTAAAAAATGCAATATATCACGAATCCAATCGAAAATTAAAATCATTCTTTAAATTAACAGAATAATGATCATGTCATACCCTGTATTCCAGGTTTACAATTCATAAATCAGTAAGATTTTTGACTTGAATTATAATTTGAGTACTCTTTACCGAATTTGTGGAATTATCTTAACAAATCAGCAAATTTCAAATGAAAAGTCGCATTCAGTAATAAATATTATATAATAATATCACTTGATACAAGATAATCATTATATTGGTAAGATAATGATGTATTATCGATTGATGAGAATCTTGAAATCAAGAAGCATTTAATTTCTGCTCTTTAGACCAAGAAATTCTTTTTTTGAAATAAGTTCAATATTTCACTAATCCAATCGAAAATGAAAATCATTTATAAAGTAAACAGAATAATGATCACGTCATACCCTGTATTCCAGGTCTAAAATTCATAAATCCTTAAGATTTTTGACTTAAATTATAATTTGAGTACTCTTAACCGAATTTGTGGAATTATCTTAACAAATCAGCAAATTTCAAATGAAAAGTCAAATTCAGTAATTTATATTAAATATTATTGTCATTAAATACCAGATCACCAATATATTTGTAAGATGCAAATATGAAATTATGTATTATCGATAAATGAGTATCTTGAAATCAAAAATCATTTAATTTCTGCTTTTTAGACCAAGAAATTCTTTTTTTGAAATAAGTTCAATATTTCACTAATCCAATCGAAAATGAAAATCATTTATAAAGTAAACAGAATAATGATCACGTCATACCCTATATTCCAGGTCTAAAATTCATAAATCAGTAAGATTTTTGACTTAAATTATAATTTGAGTACTCTTAACCGAATTTGTGGAATTATCTTAACAAATCAGCAAATTTCAAATGAAAAGTCACATTCATTAATAAATATTATATAATAATGTCACTAGATACAAGATAACCATTATTTTGGTAAGATAATGATGTATTATCGATTGATGAGTATCTTAATATCAAGAATCATTTAATTTCTGCTTTTTAGACCAAGAAATTCCTTTTTTTGAAATAAATGCAAAATTTCACGAATCCAATCGAAAATTAAAATCATATATTAAGTAAACAGAATAATGATCACGTCATACCCTGTATTCCAGGTCTAAGATTCATAAACCAGTAAGATTTTTGACTTAAATTATAATTTGAGTACCCTTGACCCAACTATGTGGAATTATCTTAACAAATCAGCAAATTTCAAATGAAAAGTCGCATTCAGTAATAAATATTATATAATAATATCACTTGATACAAGATAACCAATATATTTGTAATATGATGATGTATTATCGATTGATGAGTATCTTGAAATCAAGAATCATTTAATTTCTGCTTTTTAGACCAAGAAATTCTTTTTTTTGAAATAAATGCAATATTTCACTAATCCAATCGAAAATGAAAATCATTTATTTATTAAAGAGGATAATTATCAGGCCAAACCCTGTATTCCAGGTCTTAAATTCATAAATCAGTAAAATTTTTGACTTCAATTATAATTTGAGAACTCTTTTTACGAAATATGAAGAATTATCTTAACAAATCAGCAAATATAAAATGAAAAGTAAAATTCAGTAATTTATATTAAATATTATTGTTATTAAATACCAGATCACCATTATATTTGTAAGATAATGATGTATTATCGATTGATGAGTATCTTGAAATCAAGAATCATTTAATTTCTGCTTTTTAGACCAAGAAATTCTTTTTTTGGAAATAAATGCAATATTTCACTAATCCAATCGAAAATGAAAATCATTTATAAAGTAAACAGAATAATGATCACGTCATACCCTGTATTCCAGGTCTAAAATTCATAATCAGTAAGATTTTTGATTTGAATTATAATTTGAGTACCCTCTACCGAATTATGTGGAATTATCTTAACAAATCAGCAAATTTCAAAAGAAAAGTCAAATTCAGTAATTTATATTAAATATTATTGTCATTAGATACCAGATCACCATTATATTTGTGAGATGATGATGTATTATCGATTGATGAGTATCTTGAAATCAAGAATCATTTAATTTCTGCTTTTTAGACCAAGAAATTCTTTTTTTTGAAATAAATGCAAAATTTCACGAATCCAATCGAAAATTAAAATCATATATTAAGTAAACAGAATAATGATCACGTCATACCCTGTATTCCAGGTCTAAAATTCATAATCAGCAAGATTTTTGATTTGAATTATAATTTGAGTACCCTCTACCGAATTATGTGGAATTATCTTAACAAATCAGCAAATTTCAAATGAAAAGTCAAATTAAGTAATAAATATTATATAATAATGTCACAAAATACAAGATAACCATTATTTTGGTAAGATAATGATGTATTATCGATTGATGAGTATTTTGAAATCAAGAATAATTTAATTTCTGCTTTTTAGACCAAGAAATTTTTTTTTTTTGAAATAAATGCAATATTTCACGAATCCAATCGAAAATTAAAATCATTTATTTATTAAAGAGGATAATTATCAGGCCAAACCCTGTATTCCAGGTCTAAAATTCATAAATCAGTAAAATTTTTGACTTAAATTATAATTTGAGTACTTTTCACCGAATTATGTGGAATTATCTTAACAAATCAGCAAATTTCAAATGAAAAGTTGCATTCAGTAATAAATATTATATAATAATATCACTTGATACAAGATAACCATTATATTGGTAAGATGATGATGTATTATCGATATATGAGTATTTTGAAATCAAGAATCATTTAATTTCCGCTATTTAGACCATGAAATTCCTTTTTTTGAAATAAATGCAATATTTCACGAATCCAATCAAAAATTAAAATCATTTATTTATTAAAGAGGATAATTATCAGGCCAAACCCTGTATTCCAGGTCTTAAATTCATAAATCAGTAAAATTTTTGACTTCAATTATAATTTGAGAACTCTTTTTACGAAATATGAAGAATTATCTTAACAAATCAGCAAATATAAAATGAAAAGTAAAATTCAGTAATTTATATTAAATATTATTGTTATTAAATACCAGATCACCATTATATTTGTAAGATAATGATGTATTATCGATTGATGAGTATCTTGAAATCAAGAATCATTTAATTTCTGCTTTTTAGACCAAGAAATTCTTTTTTTTGAAATAAATGCAATATTTCACTAATCCAATCGAAAATGAAAATCATTTATAAAGTAAACAGAATAATGATCACGTCATACCCTGTATTCCAGGTCTAAAATTCATAATCAGTAAGATTTTTGATTTGAATTATAATTTGAGTACCCTCTACCGAATTAATTGGAATTATCTTAACAAATCAGCAAATTTCAAATGAAAAGTCAAATTAAGTAATAAATATTATATAATAATGTCACAATATACAAGATAACCATTATTTTGGTAAGATAATGATGTATTATCGATTGATGAGTATCTTGAAATCAAGAATAATTTAATTTCTGCTTTTTAGACCAAGAAATTTTTTTTTTTTGAAATAAATGCAATATTTCACGAATCCAATCGAAAATTAAAATCATTTATTTATTAAAGAGGATAATTATCAGGCCAAACACTGTATTCCAGGTCTAAAATTCATAAATCAGTAAAATTTTTGACTTAAATTATAATTTGAGTACTTTTCACCGAATTATGTGGAATTATCTTAACAAATCAGCAAATTTCAAATGAAAAGTCGCATTCAGTAATAAATATTATATAATAATATCACTTGATACAAGATAACCATTATATTGGTAAGATGATGATGTATTATCGATAAATGAGTATTTTGAAATCAAGAATCATTTAATTTCCGCTATTTAGACCATGAAATTCCTTTTTTTGAAATAAATGCAATATTTCACGAATCCAATCGAAAATTAAAATCATTTATTTATTAAAGAGGATAATTATCAGGCATAACCCTGTATTCCAGGTCTAAAATACATAAATCAGTAAGATTTTTTATTTGAATTATAATTTCGGAACTCTATTACGAAATATGAAGAATTATCTTCACAAATCAGCAAATTTAAAATAAAAAGTCAAATTCAGTAATTTATATTAAATATTATTGTCATTAGATACCAGATCACCATAATATTTGTAATATGATGATGTATTATCGATTGATGAGTATCTTGAAATCAAGAATCATTTAATTTCTGCTTTTTAGACCAAGAAATTCTTTTTTTGAAATAAGTTCAATATTTCACTAATCCAATCGAAAATGAAAATCATTTATTTATTAAAGAGGATAATTATCAGGCCATACCCTGTATTCCAGGTCTAATATTCATAAATCAGTAAAATTTTTGACTTCAATTATAATTTGAGAACTCTTTTTACGAAATATGAAGAATTATCTTAACAAATCAGCAAATTTAAAATAAAAAGTCAAATTCAGTAATTCATATTAAATATTATTGTCATTAGATACCAGATCACCATTATATTTGTGAGATGATGATGTATTATCGATTGATGAGTATCTTGAAATCAAGAATCATTTAATTTCTGCTTTTTAGACCAAGAAATTCTTTTTTTTGAAATAAATGCAATATTTCACTAATCCAATCGAAAATGAAAATCATTTATAAAGTAAACAGAATAATGATCACGTCATACCCTGTATTCCAGGTCTAAAATTCATAATCAGTAAGATTTTTGATTTGAATAATAATTTCAGTACTGTATTACGAAATATGAAGAATTATCTTCACTAATCAGCAAATTTCAAATGAAAAGTCGCATTCAGTAATAAATATTATATAATAATGTCACTTGATACAAGATAATCATTATATTGGTAAGATAATGATGTATTATCGATTGATGAGTATTTTAAAATCAAGAATCATTTAATTTCTGCTATTTAGACCGTGAAATTTTTTTTTTTTGAAATAGATGCAATATTTCACGAATCCGATCAAAAATTAAAATCATTTATTTATTAAAGAGGATAATTATCAGGTCAAACCCTGTATTCCAGGTCTTAAATTCATAAATCAGTAAAATTTTTGACTTCAATTATAATTTGAGAACTCTTTTTACGAAATATGAAGAATTATCTTAACAAATCAGCAAATATAAAATGAAAAGTAAAATTCAGTAATTTATATTAAATATTATTGTTATTAAATACCAGATCACCATTATATTTGTAAGATAATGATGTATTATCGATTGATGAGTATCTTGAAATCAAGAATCATTTAATTTCTGCTTTTTAGACCAAGAAATTCTTTTTTTTGAAATAAATGCAATATTTCACTAATCCAATCGAAAATGAAAATCATTTATAAAGTAAACAGAATAATGATCACGTCATACCCTGTATTCCAGGTCTAAAATTCATAATCAGTAAGATTTTTGATTTGAATTATAATTTGAGTACCCTCTACCGAATTATGTGGAATTATCTTAACAAATCAGCAAATTTCAAATGAAAAGTCAAATTAAGTAATAAATATTATATAATAATGTCACAAAATACAAGATAACCATTATTTTGGTAAGATAATGATGTATTATCGATTGATGAGTATCTTGAAATCAAGAATAATTTAATTTCTGCTTTTTAGACCAAGAAATTTTTTTTTTTTGAAATAAATGCAATATTTCACGAATCCAATCGAAAATTAAAATCATTTATTTATTAAAGAGGATAATTATCAGGCCAAACCCTGTATTCCAGGTCTAAAATTCATAAATCAGTAAAATTTTTGACTTAAATTATAATTTGAGTACTTTTCACCGAATTATGTGGAATTATCTTAACAAATCAGCAAATTTCAAATGAAAAGTCGCATTCAGTAATAAATATTATATAATAATATCACTTGATACAAGATAACCATTATATTGGTAAGATGATGATGTATTATCGATATATGAGTATTTTGAAATCAAGAATCATTTAATTTCCGCTATTTAGACCATGAAATTCCTTTTTTTGAAATAAATGCAATATTTCACGAATCCAATCAAAAATTAAAATCATTTATTTATTAAAGAGGATAATTATCAGGCCAAACCCTGTATTCCAGGTCTTAAATTCATAAATCAGTAAAATTTTTGACTTCAATTATAATTTGAGAACTCTTTTTACGAAATATGAAGAATTATCTTAACAAATCAGCAAATATAAAATGAAAAGTAAAATTCAGTAATTTATATTAAATATTATTGTTATTAAATACCAGATCACCATTATATTTGTAAGATAATGATGTATTATCGATTGATGAGTATCTTGAAATCAAGAATCATTTAATTTCTGCTTTTTAGACCAAGAAATTCTTTTTTTTGAAATAAATGCAATATTTCACTAATCCAATCGAAAATGAAAATCATTTATAAAGTAAACAGAATAATGATCACGTCATACCCTGTATTCCAGGTCTAAAATTCATAATCAGTAAGATTTTTGATTTGAATTATAATTTGAGTACCCTTTACCGAATTATGTGGAATTATCTTAACAAATCAGCAAATTTCAAATGAAAAGTCAAATTAAGTAATAAATATTATATAATAATGTCACTAGATACAAGATAACCATTATTTTGGTAAGATAATGATGTATTATCGATTGATGAGTATCTTAATATCAAGAATCATTTAATTTCTGCTTTTTAGACCAAGAAATTCCTTTTTTTGAAATAAATGCAAAATTTCACGAATCCAATCGAAAATTAAAATCATATATTAAGTAAACAGAATAATGATCACGTCATACCCTGTATTCCAGGTCTAAGATTCATAAACCAGTAAGATTTTTGACTTAAATTATAATTTGAGTACCCTTGACCCAACTATGTGGAATTATCTTAACAAATCAGCAAATTTCAAATGAAAAGTCGCATTCAGTAATAAATATTATATAATAATATCACTTGATACAAGATAACCAATATATTTGTAATATGATGATGTATTATCGATTGATGAGTATCTTGAAATCAAGAATCATTTAATTTCTGCTTTTTAGACCAAGAAATTCTTTTTTTTGAAATAAATGCAATATTTCACTAATCCAATCGAAAATGAAAATCATTTAAAAAGTAAACAGAATAATGATCACGTCATACCCTGTATTCCAGGTCTAAAATTCATAAATTCCTAAGATTTTTGACTTAAATTATAATTTGAGTACTCTTCACCGAATTATGTGGAATTATCTTAACAAATCAGCAAATTTCAAATGAAAAGTCACATTCAGTAATAAATATTATATAATAATATCACTTGATACAAGATAATCATTATATTGGTAAGATAATGATGTATTATCGATTGATGAGAATCTTGAAATCAAGAATAATTTAATTTCTGCTTTTTAGACCAAGAAGTTCCTTTTTTTGAAATAAATGCAATATTTCACGAATCCAATCGAAAATTAAAATCATTTATGTATTAAAGAGGATAATTATCAGGCCAAACACTGTATTCCAGGTCTAAAATTCATAA
Organism: Lepeophtheirus nordmannii; assembly: GCA_963680855.1. Lineage (NCBI taxonomy): Eukaryota > Metazoa > Arthropoda > Copepoda > Siphonostomatoida > Caligidae > Lepeophtheirus > Lepeophtheirus nordmannii. The sequence continues at coordinate 13,792,488 of OY804525.1, forward strand.
ATCAGTAAGATTTTGATTTTAATAATAATTTCAGTACTGTATTACGAAATATGAAGAATTATCTTCACTAATCAGCAAATTTCAAATGAAAAGTCAAATTCAGTAATAAACATTATATAATAATGTCACTAGATACAAGATAACCATTATATTTGTTAGACAATGATGTATTATCGATTGATGAGTATCTTAAAATCAAGAATCATTTAATTTCTGCTTTTTAGACCAAGAAACTCCTTTTTTTTTTAAAAATGCAATATATCACGAATCCAATCGAAAATTAAAATCATTTTTTAAATTAACAGAATAATGATCACGTCATACCCTGTATTCCAGGTTTACAATTCATAAATCAGTAAGATTTTTGACTTGAATTATAATTTGAGTACTCTTTACCGAATTTGTGGAATTATCTTAACAAATCAGCAAATTTCAAATGAAAAGTCGCATTCAGTAATAAATATTATATAATAATATCACTTGATACAAGATAATCATTATATTGGTAAGATAATGATGTATTATCGATTGATGAGAATCTTGAAATCAAGAATCATTTAATTTCTGCTCTTTAGACCAAGAAATTCTTTTTTTGAAATAAGTTCAATATTTCACTAATATAATCGAAAATGAAAATCATTTATAAAGTAAACAGAATAATGATCACGTCATACCCTGTATTCCAGGTCTAAAATTCATAAATCCTTAAGATTTTTGACTTAAATTATAATTTGAGTACTCTTAACCGAATTTGTGGAATTATCTTAACAAATCAGCAAATTTCAAATGAAAAGTCAAATTCAGTAATTTATATTAAATATTATTGTCATTAAATACCAGATCACCAATATATTTGTAAGATGCAAATATGAAATTATGTATTATCGATAAATGAGTATCTTGAAATCAAGAATCATTTAATTTCTGCTTTTTAGACCAAGAAATTCTTTTTTGAAATAAGTTCAATATTTCACTAATCCAATCGAAAATGAAAATCATTTATAAAGTAAACAGAATAATGATCACGTCATACCCTATATTCCAGGTCTAAAATTCATAAATCAGTTAGATTTTTGACTTAAATTATAATTTGAGTACTCTTAACCGAATTTGTGGAATTATCTTAACAAATCAGCAAATTTCAAATGAAAAGTCACATTCAGTAATAAATATTATATAATAATGTCACTAGATTCAAGATAACCATTATTTTGGTAAGATAATGATGTATTATCGATTGATGAGTATCTTAATATCAAGAATCATTTAATTTCTGCTTTTTAGACCAAGAAATTCCTTTTTTTGAAATAAATGCAAAATTTCACGAATCCAATCGAAAATGAAAATCATATATTAAGTAAACAGAATAATGATCACGTCATACCCTGTATTCCAGGTCTAAGATTCATAAACCAGTAAGATTTTTGACTTAAATTATAATTTGAGTACCCTTGACCCAACTATGTGGAATTATCTTAACAAATCAGCAAATTTCAAATGAAAAGTTGCATTCAGTAATAAATATTATATAATAATATCACTTGATACAAGATAACCAATATATTTGTAATATGATGATGTATTATCGATTGATGAGTATCTTGAAATCAAGAATCATTTAATTTCTGCTTTTTAGACCAAGAAATTCTTTTTTTTGAAATAAATGCAATATTTCACTAATCCAATCGAAAATGAAAATCATTTAAAAAGTAAACAGAATAATGATCACGTCATACCCTGTATTCCAGGTCTAAAATTCATAAATTCCTAAGATTTTTGACTTAAATTATAATTTGAGTACTCTTCACCGAATTATGTGGAATTATCTTAACAAATCAGCAAATTTCAAATGAAAAGTCACATTCAGTAATAAATATTATATAATAATATCACTTGATACAAGATAATCATTATATTGGTAAGATAATGATGTATTATCGATTGATGAGAATCTTGAAATCAAGAATCATTTAATTTCTGCTTTTTAGACCAAGAAATTCTTTTTTTGAAATAAGTTCAATATTTCACTAATCCAATCGAAAATGAAAATCATTTATAAAGTAAACAGAATAATGATCACGTCATACCCTATATTCCAGGTCTAAAATTCATAAATCAGTAAGATTTTTGACTTAAATTATAATTTGAGTACTCTTTACCGAATTTGTGGAATTATCTTAACAAATCAGCAAATTTCAAATGAAAAGTCGCATTCAGTAATAAATATTATATAATAATATCACTTGATACAAGATAATCATTATATTGGTAAGATAATGATGTATTATCGATTGATGAGAATCTTGAAATCAAGAATCATTTAATTTCTGCTTGTTAGACCAAGAAATTCTTTTTTTGAAATAAGTTCAATATTTCACTAATATAATCGAAAATGAAAATCATTTATAAAGTAAACAGAATAATGATCACGTCATACCCTGTATTCCAGGTCTAAAATTCATAAATCCTTAAGATTTTTGACTTAAATTATAATTTGAGTACTCTTAACCGAATTTGTGGAATTATCTTAACAAATCAGCAAATTTCAAATGAAAAGTCAAATTCAGTAATTTATATTAAATATTATTGTCATTAAATACCAGATCACCAATATATTTGTAAGATGCAAATATGAAATTATGTATTATCGATAAATGAGTATCTTGAAATCAAAAATCATTTAATTTCTGCTTTTTAGACCAAGAAATTCTTTTTTTGAAATAAGTTCAATATTTCACTAATCCAATCGAAAATGAAAATCATTTATAAAGTAAACAGAATAATGATCACGTCATACCCTATATTCCAGGTCTAAAATTCATAAATCAGTAAGATTTTTGACTTAAATTATAATTTGAGTACTCTTAACCGAATTTGTGGAATTATCTTAACAAATCAGCAAATTTCAAATGAAAAGTCAAATTCAGTAATTTATATTAAATATTATTGTCATTAAATACCAGATCACCAATATATTTGTAAGATGCAAATATGAAATTATGTATTATCGATAAATGAGTATCTTGAAATCAAAAATCATTTAATTTCTGCTTTTTAGACCAAGAAATTCTTTTTTTGAAATAAGTTCAATATTTCACTAATCCAATCGAAAATGAAAATCATTTATAAAGTAAACAGAATAATGATCACGTCATACCCTATATTCCAGGTCTAAAATTCATAAATCAGTAAGATTTTTGACTTAAATTATAATTTGAGTACTCTTAACCGAATTTGTGGAATTATCTTAACAAATCAGCAAATTTCAAATGAAAAGTCACATTCATTAATAAATATTATATAATAATGTCACTAGATACAAGATAACCATTATTTTGGTAAGATAATGATGTATTATCGATTGATGAGTATCTTAATATCAAGAATCATTTAATTTCTGCTTTTTAGACCAAGAAATTCCTTTTTTTGAAATAAATGCAAAATTTCACGAATCCAATCGAAAATTAAAATCATATATTAAGTAAACAGAATAATGATCACGTCATACCCTGTATTCCAGGTCTAAGATTCATAAACCAGTAAGATTTTTGACTTAAATGATAATTTGAGTACCCTTGACCCAACTATGTGGAATTATCTTAACAAATCAGCAAATTTCAAATGAAAAGTCACATTCAGTAATAAATATTATATAATAATATCACTTGATACAAGATAATCATTATATTGGTAAGATAATGATGTATTATCGATTGATGAGAATCTTGAAATCAAGAATAATTTAATTTCTGCTTTTTAGACCAAGAAGTTCCTTTTTTTGAAATAAATGCAATATTTCACGAATCCAATCGAAAATTAAAATCATTTATTTATTAAAGAGGATAATTATCAGGCCAAACACTGTATTCCAGGTCTAAAATTCATAAATCAGTAAGATTTTGATTTTAATAATAATTTCAGTACTGTATTACGAAATATGAAGAATTATCTTCACTAATCAGCAAATTTCAAATGAAAAGTCAAATTCAGTAATAAACATTATATAATAATGTCACTAGATACAAGATAACCATTATATTTGTTAGACAATGATGTATTATCGATTGATGAGTATCTTAAAATCAAGAATCATTTAATTTCTGCTTTTTAGACCAAGAAACTCCTTTTTTTTTAAAAAATGCAATATATCACGAATCCAATCGAAAATTAAAATCATTCTTTAAATTAACAGAATAATGATCATGTCATACCCTGTATTCCAGGTTTACAATTCATAAATCAGTAAGATTTTTGACTTGAATTATAATTTGAGTACTCTTTACCGAATTTGTGGAATTATCTTAACAAATCAGCAAATTTCAAATGAAAAGTCGCATTCAGTAATAAATATTATATAATAATATCACTTGATACAAGATAATCATTATATTGGTAAGATAATGATGTATTATCGATTGATGAGAATCTTGAAATCAAGAAGCATTTAATTTCTGCTCTTTAGACCAAGAAATTCTTTTTTTGAAATAAGTTCAATATTTCACTAATCCAATCGAAAATGAAAATCATTTATAAAGTAAACAGAATAATGATCACGTCATACCCTGTATTCCAGGTCTAAAATTCATAAATCCTTAAGATTTTTGACTTAAATTATAATTTGAGTACTCTTAACCGAATTTGTGGAATTATCTTAACAAATCAGCAAATTTCAAATGAAAAGTCAAATTCAGTAATTTATATTAAATATTATTGTCATTAAATACCAGATCACCAATATATTTGTAAGATGCAAATATGAAATTATGTATTATCGATAAATGAGTATCTTGAAATCAAAAATCATTTAATTTCTGCTTTTTAGACCAAGAAATTCTTTTTTTGAAATAAGTTCAATATTTCACTAATCCAATCGAAAATGAAAATCATTTATAAAGTAAACAGAATAATGATCACGTCATACCCTATATTCCAGGTCTAAAATTCATAAATCAGTAAGATTTTTGACTTAAATTATAATTTGAGTACTCTTAACCGAATTTGTGGAATTATCTTAACAAATCAGCAAATTTCAAATGAAAAGTCACATTCATTAATAAATATTATATAATAATGTCACTAGATACAAGATAACCATTATTTTGGTAAGATAATGATGTATTATCGATTGATGAGTATCTTAATATCAAGAATCATTTAATTTCTGCTTTTTAGACCAAGAAATTCCTTTTTTTGAAATAAATGCAAAATTTCACGAATCCAATCGAAAATTAAAATCATATATTAAGTAAACAGAATAATGATCACGTCATACCCTGTATTCCAGGTCTAAGATTCATAAACCAGTAAGATTTTTGACTTAAATTATAATTTGAGTACCCTTGACCCAACTATGTGGAATTATCTTAACAAATCAGCAAATTTCAAATGAAAAGTCACATTCAGTAATAAATATTATATAATAATATCACTTGATACAAGATAATCATTATATTGGTAAGATAATGATGTATTATCGATTGATGAGAATCTTGAAATCAAGAATAATTTAATTTCTGCTTTTTAGACCAAGAAGTTCCTTTTTTTGAAATAAATGCAATATTTCACGAATCCAATCGAAAATTAAAATCATTTATTTATTAAAGAGGATAATTATCAGGCCAAACACTGTATTCCAGGTCTAAAATTCATAAATCAGTAAGATTTTGATTTTAATAATAATTTCAGTACTGTATTACGAAATATGAAGAATTATCTTCACTAATCAGCAAATTTCAAATGAAAAGTCAAATTCAGTAATAAACATTATATAATAATGTCACTAGATACAAGATAACCATTATATTTGTTAGACAATGATGTATTATCGATTGATGAGTATCTTAATATCAAGAATCATTTAATTTCTGCTTTTTAGACCAAGAAATTCTTTTTTTGAAATAAGTTCAATATTTCACTAATCCAATCGAAAATGAAAATCATTTATAAAGTAAACAGAATAATGATCACGTCATACCCTATATTCCAGGTCTAAAATTCATAAATCAGTAAGATTTTTGACTTAAATTATAATTTGAGTACTCTTAACCGAATTTGTGGAATTATCTTAACAAATCAGCAAATTTCAAATGAAAAGTCGCATTCAGTAATAAATATTATATAATAATGTCACTAGATACAAGATAACCATTATATTTGTCAGACAATGATGTATTATCGATTGATGAGTATCTTAATATCAAGAATCATTTAATTTCTGCTTTTTAGACCAAGAAATTCCTTTTTTTTAAATAAATACAATATTTCACGAATCCAATCGAAAATTAAAATCATTTTTTAAGTTAACAGAATAATGATCACGTCATACCCTGTATTCCAGGTTTACAATTCATAAATCAGTAAGATTTTTGACTTGAATTATAATTTGAGTACCCTTTACCGAATTATGTGGAATTATCTTAACAAATCAGCAAATTTCAAATGAAAAGTCAAATTCAGTAATTTTTATTATATAATAATGTCACTTGATACAAGATAATCATTATATTGGTTAGATAATGATGTATTATCGATTGATGAGTATCTTAAAATCGAGAATCATTTAATTTCTGCTATTTAGACCGTGAAATTCCTTTTTTTGAAATAAATGCAATATTTCACTAATCCAATCAAAAATTAAAATCATTTATTTATTAAAGATGATAATTATCAGGCCAAACACTGTATTCCAGGTCTAAAATTCATAAATCAGTAAAATTTTTGACTTCAATTATAATTTGAGAACTCTTTTTACGAAATATGAAGAATTATCTTAACAAATAAGCAAATATAAAATAAAAAGTAAAATTCAGTAATTTATATTAAATATTATTGTCATTAGATACCAGATCACCATTATATTTGTAAGATGATGATATATTATCGATTGATGAGTATCTTGAAATCAAGAATCATTTAATTTCTGCTTTTTAGACCAAGAAATTCTTTTTTTTGAAATAAATGCAATATTTCACTAATCCAATCGAAAATGAAAATCATTTATAAAGTAAACAGAATAATGATCGAGTCATACCCTGTATTCCAGGTCTAAAATTCATAAATCCTTAAGATTTTTGACTTAAATTATAATTTGAGTACTCTTAACCGAATTTGTGGAATTATCTTAACAAATCAGCAAATTTCAAATGAAAAGTCACATTCATTAATAAATATTATATAATAATGTCACTTGATACAAGATAATCATTATATTGGTAAGATAATGATGTATTATCGATTGATGAGTATCTTGAAATCAAGAATCATTTAATTTCTGCTTTTTAGACCAAGAAGTTCCTTTTTTTGAAATAAATGCAATATTTCACTAATCCTATCGAAAATTAAAATCATTTATTTAGTAAAGAGGATAATTATCAGGCCTTACCCTGTATTCCAGGTCTAGAATACATAATCAGTAAGATTTTTGATTTGAATAATAATTTCAGTACTGTATTACGAAATATGAAGAATTATCTTCACTAATCAGCAAATTTCAAATGAAAAGTCAAATTCAGTAATAAATATTATATAATAATGTCACTTGATACAAGATAATCATTATATTGGTAAGATAATGATGTATTATCGATTGATGAGTATCTTAAAATCAGGAATCATTTAATTTCTGCTATTTAGACCGCGAAATTCCTTTTTTTGAAATAAATGCAATATTTCACGAATCCAATCGAAAATTAAAATCATTTATTTATTAAAGAGGATAATTATCAGGCCAAACACTGTATTCCAGGTCTAAAATTCATAAATCAGTAAAATTTTTTACTTCAATTATAATTTGAGAACTCTTTTTACGAAATATGAAGAATTATCTTCACTAATCAGCAAATTTCAAATGAAAAGTCAAATTCAGTAATTTATATTAAATATTATTGTCATTAGATACCAGATCACCATTATATTTGTAAGATGATGATATATTATCGATTGATGAGTATCTTGAAATCAAGAATCATTTAATTTCTGCTTTTTAGACCAAGAAATTCTTTTTTTTGAAATAAATGCAATATTTCACTAATCCAATCGAAAATGAAAATCATTTATAAAGTAAACAGAATAATGATCACGTCATACCCTGTATTCCAGGTCTAAAATTCATAATCAGTAAGATTTTTGATTTGAATTATAATTTGAGTACCCTTTACCGAATTATGTGGAATTATCTTAACAAATCAGCAAATTTCAAATGAAAAGTCAAATTAAGTAATAAATATTATATAATAATGTCACTAGATACAAGATAACCATTATTTTGGTAAGATAATGATGTATTATCGATTGATGAGTATCTTGAAATCAAGAATCATTTAATTTCTGCTTTTTAGACCAAGAAATTCTTTTTTTTGAAATAAATGCAATATTTCACTAATCCAATCGAAAATGAAAATCATTTATAAAGTAAACAGAATAATGATCACGTCATACCCTGTATTCCAGGTCTAAAATTCATAAATCCTTAAGATTTTTGACTTAAATTATAATTTGAGTACTCTTCACCGAATGATGTTGAATTATCTTCACAAATCAGCAAATTTAAAATGAAAAGTCAAATTCAGTAATTTATATTAAATATTATTGTCATTAGATACCAAATCACCATTAAATTTGTAAGATGATGATGTATTATCGATTGATGAGTATCTTGAAATCAAGAATCATTTAATTTCTGCTTTTTAGACCAAGAAATTATTTTTTTGAAATAAGTTCAATATTTCACTAATCCAATCGAATATGAAAATCATTTATAAAGTAAACAGAATAATGATCACGTCATACCCTATATTCCAGGTCTAAAATTCATAAATCATTAAGATTTTTGACTTAAATTATAATTTGAGTACTCTTTACCGAATTATGTGGAATTATCTTAACAAATCAGCAAATTTCAAATGAAAAGTCGCATTCAGTAATAAATATTATATAATACTATCACTTGATACAAGATAATCATAATATTGGTAAGATAATGATGTATTATCGATTGATGAGTATCTTAAAATCAAGAATCATTTAATTTCAGCTATTTAGACCATGAAATTCCTTTTTTTGAAATAAATGCAATATTTCACGAATCCAATCGAAAACTAAAATCATTTATTTATTAAAAAGGATAATTATCAGGCCAAACCCTGTATTCCAGGTCTAGAATACATAAATCAGTAAGATTTTTGATTTGAATAATAATTTCAGTACTCTATTACGAAATATGAAGAATTATCTTCAGTAATCAGCAAATTTCAAATGAAAAGTCAAATTCAGTAATAAACATTATATAATAATGTCACTAGATACAAGATAACCATTATATTTGTTAGACAATGATGTATTATCGATTGATGAGTATCTTAAAATCAAGAATCAATTAATTTCTGCTTTTTAGACCAAGAAATTCCTTTTTTTTTAAATAAATACAATATTTCACGAATCCAATCGACAATTAAAATCATATATTAAGTAAACAGAATAATGATCACGTCATACCCTGTATTCCAGGTTTACAATTCATAAATCAGTAAGATTTTCGACTTGAATTATAATTTGAGTACCCTTAACCGAATTATGTGGAATTATCTTAACAAATCAGCAAATTTCAAATGAAAAGTCAAATTCAGTAATAAACATTATATAATAATGTCACTAGATACAAGATAACCATTATATTTGTTAGACAATGATGTATTATCGATTGATGAGTATCTTAAAATCAAGAATCATTTAATTTCTGCTTTTTAGACCAAGAAATTCCTTTTTTTTTTAAATAAATACAATATTTCACGAATCCAATCGACAATTAAAATCATTTTTTAAGTTAACAGAATAATGATCACGTCATACCCTGTATTCCAGGTTTACAATTAATAAGTCAGTAAGATTTTTGACTTGAATTATAATTTGAGTACTCTATTACGAAATATGAAGAATTATCTTCACTAATCAGCAAACTTCAAATGAAAAGTCAAATTCAGTAATAAACATTATATAATAATGTCACTAGATACGAGATAACCATTATATTTGTTAGACAATGATGTATTATCGATTAATGAGTATCTTAAAATCAAGAATCAATTAGTTTCTGCTTTTTAGACCAAGAAATTCCTTTTTTTTTAAATAAATACAATATTTCACGAATCCAATCGACAATTAAAATCATTTTTTAAGTTAACAGAATAATGATCACGTCATACCCTGTATTCCAGGTTTACAATTAATAAGTCAGTAAGATTTTTAACTTGAATTATAATTTGAGTACTCTATTACGAAATATGAAGAATTATCTTCACTAATCAGCAAATTTCAAATGAAAAGTCGAATTCAGTAATTTATATTAAATATTATTGTCATTAAATACCAGATTGCCAATATATTTGTAAGATGATGATGTTTTATTGATATATGAGTATCTTGAAATTAAGAATCATTAAATTTCTGATTTTAAGACCAAGAAATTCCAGGTCTAAAATTCTTAAATCAGTAAGATTTTTGATTTGAATTATAATTTCAGTACTCTATTACGAAATATGAAGAATTATCTTCACTAATCAGCAAATTTCAAATGAAAAGTCAAATTCAGTAATAAACATTATATAATAATGTCACTAGATACAAGATAACCATTATATTTGTTAGACAATGATGTATTATCGATTGATGAGTATCTTAAAATCAAGAATCATTTAATTTCTGTTTTTTAGACCAAGAAACTCCTTTTTTTTTAAAAAATGCAATATATCACGAATCCAATCGAAAATTAAAATCATTTTTTAAATTAACAGAATAATGATCACGTCATACCCTGTATTCCAGGTTTACAATTCATAAATCAGTAAGATTTTTGACTTGAATTATAATTTGAGTACTCTTTACCGAATTTGTGGAATTATCTTAACAAATCAGCAAATTTCAAATGAAAAGTCGCATTCAGTAATAAATATTATATAATAATATCACTTGATACAAGATAATCATTATATTGGTAAGATAATGATGTATTATCGATTGATGAGAATCTTAAAATCAAGAATCATTTAATTTCTGCTTTTTAGACCAAGAAATTCTTTTTTTTGAAATATATGCAATATTTCACTAATCCAATCGAAAATGAAAATCATTTATAAAGTAAACAGAATAATGATCACGTCATACCCTGTATTCCAGGTCTAAAATTCATAATCAGTAAGATTTTTGATTTGAATTATAATTTGAGTACCCTTTACCGAATTATGTGGAATTATCTTAACAAATCAGCAAATTTCAAATGAAAAGTCAAATTAAGTAATAAATATTATATAATAATGTCACTAGATACAAGATAACCATTATTTTGGTAAGATAATGATGTATTATCGATTGATGAGTATCTTAATATCAAGAATCATTTAATTTCTGCTTTTTAGACCAAGAAATTCCTTTTTTTGAAATAAATGCAAAATTTCACGAATCCAATCGAAAATTAAAATCATATATTAAGTAAACAGAATAATGATCACGTCATACCCTGTATTCCAGGTCTAAGATTCATAAACCAGTAAGATTTTTGACTTAAATTATAATTTGAGTACCCTTGACCCAACTATGTGGAATTATCTTAACAAATCAGCAAATTTCAAATGAAAAGTCGCATTCAGTAATAAATATTATATAATAATATCACTTGATACAAGATAACCAATATATTTGTAATATGATGATGTATTATCGATTGATGAGTATCTTGAAATCAAGAATCATTTAATTTCTGCTTTTTAGACCAAGAAATTCTTTTTTTTGAAATAAATGCAATATTTCACTAATCCAATCGAAAATGAAAATCATTTATAAAGTAAACAGAATAATGATCACGTCATACCCTGTATTCCAGGTCTAAAATTCATAAATTCCTAAGATTTTTGACTTAAATTATAATTTGAGTACTCTTCACCGAATTATGTGGAATTATCTTAACAAATCAGCAAATTTCAAATGAAAAGTCACATTCAGTAATAAATATTATATAATAATATCACTTGATACAAGATAATCATTATATTGGTAAGATAATGATGTATTATCGATTGATGAGAATCTTGAAATCAAGAATAGTTTAATTTCTGCTTTTTAGACCAAGAAGTTCCTTTTTTTGAAATAAATGCAATATTTCACGAATCCAATCGAAAATTAAAATCATTTTTTAAGTTAACAGAATAATGATCACGTCATACCCTGTATTCCAGGTTTACAATTCATAAATCAGTAAGATTTTTGACTTGAATTATAATTTGAGTACCCTTTACCGAATTATGTGGAATTATCTTAACAAATCAGCAAATTTCAAATGAAAAGTCAAATTCAGTAATTTTTATTATATAATAATGTCACTTGATACAAGATAATCATTATATTGGTAAGATAATGATGTATTATCGATTGATGAGTATCTTAAAATCAAAAATCATTTAATTTCTGCTATTTAGACCGTGAAATTCCTTTTTTTGAAATAAATGCAATATTTCACTAATACAATCGAAAATTAAAATCATTTATTTATTAAAGAGGATAATTATCAGGCCAAACACTGTATTCCAGGTCTAAAATTCATAAATCAGTAAAATTTTTGACTTCAATTATAATTTGAGAACTCTTTTTACGAAATATGAAGAATTATCTTAACAAATCAGCAAATATAAAATAAAAAGTAAAATTCAGTAATTTATATTAAATATTATTGTCATTAGATACCAGATCACCATTATATTTGTAAGATGATGATATATTATCGATTGATGAGTATCTTGAAATCAAGAATCATTTAATTTCTGCTTTTTAGACCAAGAAATTCTTTTTTTTGAAATAAATGCAATATTTCACTAATCCAATCGAAAATGAAAATCATTTATAAAGTAAACAGAATAATGATCGAGTCATACCCTGTATTCCAGGTCTAAAATTCATAAATCCTTAAGATTTTTGACTTAAATTATAATTTGAGTACTCTTTACCGAATTTGTGGAATTATCTTAACAAATCAGCAAATTTCAAATGAAAAGTCACATTCAGTAATAAATATTATATAATAATATCACTTGATACAAGATAATCATTATATTGGTAAGATAATGATGTATTATCGATTGATGAGTATCTTGAAATCAAGAATCATTTAATTTCTGCTTTTTAGACCAAGAAGTTCCTTTTTTTGAAATAAATGCAATATTTCACTAATCCTATCGAAAATTAAAATCATTTATTTAGTAAAGAGGATAATTATCAGGCCTTACCCTGTATTCCAGGTCTAGAATACATAATCAGTAAGATTTTTGATTTGAATAATAATTTCAGTACTGTATTACGAAATATGAAGAATTATCTTCACTAATCAGCAAATTTCAAATGAAAAGTCAAATTCAGTAATAAATATTATATAATAATGTCACTTGATACAAGATAATCATTATATTGGTAAGATAATGATGTATTATCGATTGATGAGTATCTTAAAATCAGGAATCATTTAATTTCTGCTATTTAGACCGTGAAATTCCTTTTTTTGAAATAAATGCAATATTTCACGAATCCAATCGAAAATTAAAATCATTTATTTATTAAAGAGGATAATTATCAGGCCAAACACTGTATTCCAGGTCTAAAATTCATAAATCAGTAAAATTTTTGACTTCAATTATAATTTGAGAACTCTTTTTACGAAATATGAAGAATTATCGTCACTAATCAGCAAATTTCAAATGAAAAGTCAAATTCAGTAATTTATATTAAATATTATTGTCATTAGATACCAAATCACCATTAAATTTGTAAGATGATGATGTATTATCGATTGATGAGTATCTTGAAATCAAGAATCATTTAATTTCTGCTTTTTAGACCAAGAAATTATTTTTTTGAAATAAGTTCAATATTTCACTAATCCAATCGAAAATGAAAATCATTTATAAAGTAAACAGAATAATGATCGAGTCATACCCTGTATTCCAGGTCTAAAATTCATAAATCCTTAAGATTTTTGACTTAAATTATAATTTGAGTACTCTTTACCGAATTTGTGGAATTATCTTAACAAATCAGCAAATTTCAAATGAAAAGTCACATTCAGTAATAAATATTATATAATAATATCACTTGATACAAGATAATCATTATATTGGTAAGATAATGATGTATTATCGATTGATGAGTATCTTGAAATCAAGAATCATTTAATTTCTGCTTTTTAGACCAAGAAGTTCCTTTTTTTGAAATAAATGCAATATTTCACTAATCCTATCGAAAATTAAAATCATTTATTTAGTAAAGAGGATAATTATCAGGCCTTACCCTGTATTCCAGGTCTAGAATACATAATCAGTAAGATTTTTGATTTGAATAATAATTTCAGTACTGTATTACGAAATATGAAGAATTATCTTCACTAATCAGCAAATTTCAAATGAAAAGTCAAATTCAGTAATAAATATTATATAATAATGTCACTTGATACAAGATAATCATTATATTGGTAAGATAATGATGTATTATCGATTGATGAGTATCTTAAAATCAGGAATCATTTAATTTCTGCTATTTAGACCGTGAAATTCCTTTTTTTGAAATAAATGCAATATTTCACGAATCCAATCGAAAATTAAAATCATTTATTTATTAAAGAGGATAATTATCAGGCCAAACACTGTATTCCAGGTCTAAAATTCATAAATCAGTAAAATTTTTGACTTCAATTATAATTTGAGAACTCTTTTTACGAAATATGAAGAATTATCGTCACTAATCAGCAAATTTCAAATGAAAAGTCAAATTCAGTAATTTATATTAAATATTATTGTCATTAGATACCAGATCACCATTATATTTGTAAGATGATGATATATTATCGATTGATGAGTATCTTGAAATCAAGAATCATTTAATTTCTGCTTTTTAGACCAAGAAATTCTTTTTTTTGAAATAAATGCAATATTTCACTAATCCAATCGAAAATGAAAATCATTTATAAAGTAAACAGAATAATGATCACGTCATACCCTGTATTCCAGGTCTAAAATTCATAATCAGTAAGATTTTTGATTTGAATTATAATTTGAGTACCCTTTACCGAATTATGTGGAATTATCTTAACAAATCAGCAAATTTCAAATGAAAAGTCAAATTAAGTAATAAATATTATATAATAATGTCACTAGATACAAGATAACCATTATTTTGGTAAGATAATGATGTATTATCGATTGATGAGTATCTTGAAAACAAGAATCATTTAATTTCTGCTTTTTAGACCAAGAAGTTCCTTTTCTTGAAATAAATGCAATATTTCACTAATCCTATCAAAAATTAAAATCATTTATAAAGTAAACAGAATAATGATCACGTCATACCCTGTATTCCAGGTCTAAAATTCATAAATCCTTAAGATTTTTGACTTAAATTATAATTTGAGTACTCTTCACCGAATGATGTTGAATTATCTTCACAAATCAGCAAATTTAAAATGAAAAGTCAAATTCAGTAATTTATATTAAATATTATTGTCATTAGATACCAAATCACCATTAAATTTGTAAGATGATGATGTATTATCGATTGATGAGTATCTTGAAATCAAGAATCATTTAATTTCTGCTTTTTAGACCAAGAAATTATTTTTTTGAAATAAGTTCAATATTTCACTAATCCAATCGAAAATGAAAATCATTTATAAAGTAAACAGAATAATGATCACGTCATACCCTATATTCCAGGTCTAAAATTCATAAATCATTAAGATTTTTGACTTAAATTATAATTTGAGTACTCTTTACCGAATTATGTGGAATTATCTTAACAAATCAGCAAATTTCAAATGAAAAGTCGCATTCAGTAATAAATATTATATAATACTATCACTTGATACAAGATAATCATAATATTGGTAAGATAATGATGTATTATCGATTGATGAGTATCTTAAAATCAAGAATCATTTAATTTCAGCTATTTAGACCATGAAATTCCTTTTTTTGAAATAAATGCAATATTTCACGAATCCAATCGAAAACTAAAATCATTTATTTATTAAAAAGGATAATTATCAGGCCAAACCCTGTATTCCAGGTCTAGAATACATAAATCAGTAAGATTTTTGATTTGAATAATAATTTCAGTACTCCATTACGAAATATGAAGAATTATCTTCACTAATCAGCAAATTTCAAATGAAAAGTCAAATTCAGTAATAAACATTATATAATAATGTCACTAGATACGAGATAACCATTATATTTGTTAGACAATGATGTATTATCGATTGATGAGTATCTTAAAATCAAGAATCAATTAATTTCTGCTTTTTAGACCAAGAAATTCCTTTTTTTTTTAAATAAATACAATATTTCACGAATCCAATCGACAATTAAGATCATATATTAAGTAAACAGAATAATGATCACGTCATACCCTGTATTCCAGGTTTACAATTCATAAATCAGTAAGATTTTTGACTTGAATTATAATTTGAGTACCCTTAACCGAATTATGTGGAATTATCTTAACAAATCAGCAAATTTCAAATGAAAAGTCAAATTCAGTAATAAACATTATATAATAATGTCACTAGATACAAGATAACCATTATATTTGTTAGACAATGATGTATTATCGATTGATGAGTATCTTAAAATCAAGAATCATTTAATTTCTGCTTTTTAGACCAAGAAATTCCTTTTTTTTTTAAATAAATACAATATTTCACGAATCCAATCGACAATTAAAATCATTTTTTAAGTTAACAGAATAATGATCACGTCATACCCTGTATTCCAGGTTTACAATTAATAAGTCAGTAAGATTTTTGACTTGAATTATAATTTGAGTACTCTATTACGAAATATGAAGAATTATCTTCACAAATCAGCAAATTTCAAATGAAAAGTCGAATTCAGTAATTTATATTAAATATTATTGTCATTAAATACCAGATTGCCAATATATTTGTAAGATGATGATGTTTTATTGATATATGAGTATCTTGAAATTAAGAATCATTAAATTTCTGATTTTAAGACCAAGAAATTCCAGGTCTAAAATTCTTAAATCAGTAAGATTTTTGATTTGAATTATAATTTCAGTACTCTATTACGAAATATGAAGAATTATCTTCACTAATCAGCAAATTTCAAATGAAAAGTCAAATTCAGTAATAAACATTATATAATAATGTCACTAGATACAAGATAACCATTATATTTGTTAGACAATGATGTATTATCGATTGATGAGTATCTTAAAATCAAGAATCATTTAATTTCTGTTTTTTAGACCAAGAAACTCCTTTTTTTTTAAAAAATGCAATATATCACGAATCCAATCGAAAATTAAAATCATTTTTTAAATTAACAGAATAATGATCACGTCATACCCTGTATTCCAGGTTTACAATTCATAAATCAGTAAGATTTTTGACTTGAATTATAATTTGAGTACTCTTTACCGAATTTGTGGAATTATCTTAACAAATCAGCAAATTTCAAATGAAAAGTCGCATTCAGTAATAAATATTATATAATAATATCACTTGATACAAGATAATCATTATATTGGTAAGATAATGATGTATTATCGATTGATGAGAATCTTGAAATCAAGAATCATTTAATTTCTGCTCTTTAGACCAAGAAATTCTTTTTTTGAAATAAGTTCAATATTTCACTAATATAATCGAAAATGAAAATCATTTATAAAGTAAACAGAATAATGATCACGTCATACCCTGTATTCCAGGTCTAAAATTCATAAATCCTTAAGATTTTTGACTTAAATTATAATTTGAGTACTCTTAACCGAATTTGTGGAATTATCTTAACAAATCAGCAAATTTCAAATGAAAAGTCAAATTCAGTAATTTATATTAAATATTATTGTCATTAAATACCAGATCACCAATATTTTTGTAAGATGCAAATATGAAATTATGTATTATCGATAAATGAGTATCTTGAAATCAAGAATCATTTAATTTCTGCTTTTTAGACCAAGAAATTCTTTTTTTGAAATAAGTTCAATATTTCACTAATCCAATCGAAAATGAAAATCATTTATAAAGTAAACAGAATAATGATCACGTCATACCCTGTATTCCAGGTCTAAAATTCATAATCAGTAAGATTTTTGATTTGAATTATAATTTGAGTACCCTCTACCGAATTATGTGGAATTATCTTAACAAATCAGCAAATTTCAAATGAAAAGTCAAATTAAGTAATAAATATTATATAATAATATCACTTGATACAAGATAACCATTATATTTGTCAGACAATGATGTATTATCGATTGATGAGTATCTTAAAATCAAGAATCATTTAATTTCTGCTTTTTAGACCAAGAAATTCCTTTTTTTTGAAATAAATGCAATATTTCACTAATCCAATCGAAAATTAAAATCATTTTTTAAGTTAACAGAATAATGATCACGTCATACCCTGTATTCCAGGTTTACAATTCATAAATCAGTAAGATTTTTGACTTCAATTATAATTTGAGAACTCTTTTTACGAAATATGAAGAATTATCTAAACAAATCAGCAAATATAAAATGAAAAGTAAAATTCAGTAATTTATATTAAATATTATTGTCATTAGATACCAGATCACCATTATATTTGTAAGATGATGATATATTATCGATTGATGAGTATCTTGAAATCAAGAATCATTTAATTTCTGCTTTTTAGACCAAGAAATTCTTTTTTTTGAAATAAATGCAATATTTCACTAATCCAATCGAAAATGAAAATCATTTATAAAGTAAACAGAATAATGATCACGTCATACCCTGTATTCCAGGTCTAAAATTCATAAATCCTTAAGATTTTTGACTTAAGTTATAATTTGAGTACTCTTTACCGAATTATGTGGAATTATCTTAACAAATCAGCAAATTTCAAATGAAAAGTCGCATTCAGTAATAAATATTATATAATACTATCACTTGATACAAGATAATCATAATATTTGTTAGACAATGCTGTATTATCGATTGATGAGTATCTTAAAATCAAGAATCAATTAATTTCTGCTTTTTAGACCAAGAAATTCCTTTTTTTTTTAAATAAATACAATATTTCACGAATCCAATCGACAATTAAAATCATATATTAAGTAAACAGAATAATGATCACGCCATACCCTGTATTCCAGGTTTACAATTCATAAATCAGTAAGATTTTTGACTTGAATTAAAATTTGAGTACCCTTAACCGAATTATGTGGAATTATCTTAACAAATCAGCAAATTTCAAATGAAAAGTCGAATTCAGTAATTTATATTAAATATTATTGTCATTAAATACCAGATCGCCAATATATTTGTAAGATGTTGATGTTTTATTGATATATGAGTATCTTGAAATTAAGAATCATTAAATTTCTGATTTTAAGACCAAGAAATTCCAGGTCTAAAATTCTTAAATCAGTAAGATTTTTGATTTGAATTATAATTTGAGTACTCTATTACGAAATATGAAGAATTATCTTGACAAATCAGCAAATTTCAAATGAAAAGTCGAATTCAGTAATTTATATTAAATATTATTGTCATTAAATACCAGATCGCCAATATATTTGTAAGATGATGATGTTTAATTGATATATGAGTATCTTGAAATTAAGAATCATTAAATTTCTGATTTTAAGACCAAGAAATTCCAGGTCTAAAATTCTTAAATCAGTAAGATTTTTGATTTGAATTATAATTTGAGTACTCTATTACGAAATATGAAGAATTATCTTAACAAATCAGCAAATTTCAAATGAAAACGCATTCAGTAATAAATATTATATAATAATGTCACTAGATACAAGATAACCATTATATTTGTCAGACAATGATGTATTATCGATTGATGAGTATCTTAAAATCAAGAATCATTTAATTTCTGCTTTTTAGACCAAGAAATTCCTTTTTTTTGAAATAAATGCAATATTTCACTAATCCAATCGAAAATGAAAATCATTTATAAAGTAAACAGAATAATGATCACGTCATACCCTGTATTCCAGGTCTAAAATTCATAATCAGTAAGATTTTTGATTTGAATTATAATTTGAGTACCCTCTACCGAATTATGTGGAATTATCTTAACAAATCAGCAAATTTCAAATGAAAAGTCAAATTAAGTAATAAATATTATATAATAATATCACTTGATACAAGATAACCATTATATTTGTCAGACAATGATGTATTATCGATTGATGAGTATCTTAAAATCAAGAATCATTTAATTTCTGCTTTTTAGACCAAGAAATTCCTTTTTTTTGAAATAAATGCAATATTTCACTAATCCAATCGAAAATGAAAATCATTTATAAAGTAAACAGAATAATGATCACGTCATACCCTGTATTCCAGGTCTAAAATTCATAATCAGTAAGATTTTTGATTTGAATTATAATTTGAGTACCCTCTACCGAATTATGTGGAATTATCTTAACAAATCAGCAAATTTCAAATGAAAAGTCAAATTAAGTAATAAATATTATATAATAATATCACTTGATACAAGATAACCATTATATTTGTAAGATGATGATGTATTATCGATTGATGAGTATGTTGAAATCAAGAATCATTTAATTTCTGCTTTTTAGACCAAGAAATTCTTTTTTTTTTTAAATAAATGCAATATTTCACAAATCCAATCGAAAATTAAAATCATATATTAAGTAAACAGAATAATGATCACGTCATACCCTGTATTTCAGGTCTAAAATTCATAAATCCTTAAGATTTTTGACTTAAATTATAATTTGAGTACTCTTCACCGAATGATGTTGAATTATCTTCACAAATCAGCAAATTTAAAATGAAAAGTCAAATTCAGTAATTTATATTAAATATTATCGTCATTAGATACCAAATCACCATTAAATTTGTAAGATGATGATGTATTATCGATTGATGAGTATCTTGAAATCAAGAATCATTTAATTTCTGCTTTTTAGACCAAGAAATTATTTTTTTGAAATAAATACAATATTTCACTAATCCAATCGAAAATGAAAATTATTTATATAGTAAACAGAATAATGATCACGTCATACCCAGTATTCCAGGTCTAAAATTCATAAATCAGTAAGATTTTTGACTTAAATTATAATTTGAGTACTCTTTACCGAATTATGTGGAATTATCTTAACAAATCAGCAAATTTCAAATGAAAAGTCGCATTCAGTAATAAATATTATATAATAATATCACTTGATATAAGATAACCATTATATTTGTAAGATGATGATGTATTATCGATTGATGAGTATCTTGAAATCAAGAATCATTTAATTTCTGCTTTTTAGACCAAGAAATTCTTTTTTTTGAAATAAATGCAATATTTCACAAATCCAATCGAAAATTAAAATCATATATTAAGTAAACAGAATAATGATCACGTCATACCCTGTATTCCAGGTCTAAAATTCATAAATCCTTAAGATTTTTGACTTAAATTATAATTTGAGTACTCTTCACCGAATGATGTTGAATTATCTTCACAAATCAGCAAATTTAAAATGAAAAGTCAAATTCAGTAATAAACATTATATAATAATGTCACTAGATACGAGATAACCATTATATTTGTTAGACAATGATGTATTATCGATTGATGAGTATCTTAAAATCAAGAATCAATTAATTTCTGCTTTTTAGACCAAGAAACTCCTTTTTTTATAAAAAAATGCAATATATCACGAATCCAATCGAAAATTAAAATCATATATTAAGTAAACAGAATAATGATCACGTCATACCCTGTATTCCAGGTTTACAATTCATAAATCAGTAAGTTTTTTGACTTGAATTATAATTTGAGTACCCTTAACCGAATTATGTGGAATTATCTTAACAAATCAGCAAATTTCCAATGAAAAGTCAAATTCAGTAATAAACATTATATAATAATGTCACTAGATACGAGATAACCATTATATTTGTTAGACAATGATGTATTATCGATTGATGAGTATCTTAAAATCAAGAATCATTTAATTTCAGCTATTTAGACCATGAAATTCCTTTTTTTGAAATAAATTTAATATTTCACGAATCCAATCGAAAACTAAAATCATTTATTTATTAAAAAGGATAATTATCAGGCCAAACCCTGTATTCCAGGTCTAGAATACATAAATCAGTAAGATTTTTGATTTGAATAATAATATCAGTACTCTATTACGAAATATGAAGAATTATCTTCACTAATCAGCAAATTTCAAATGAAAAGTCAAATTCAGTAATAAACATTATATAATAATGTCACTAGATACGAGATAACCATTATATTTGTTAGACAATGATGTATTATCGATTGATGAGTATCTTAAAATCAAGAATCAATTAATTTCTGCTTTTTAGACCAAGAAATTCCTTTTTTTTGAAATAAATGCAATATTTCACTAATCCAATCGAAAATGAAAATCATTTATAAAGTAAACAGAATAATGATTACGTCATACCCTGTATTCCAGGTCTAAAATTCATAATCAGTAAGATTTTTGTTTTGAATTATAATTTGAGTACCCTTTACCGAATTATGTGGAATTATCTTAACAAATCAGCAAATTTCTAATGAAAAGTCAAATTAAGTAATAAATATTATATAATAATATCACTTGATACAAGATAACCATTATATTTGTAAGATGATGATGTATTATCGATTGATGAGTATCTTGAAATCAAGAATCATTTAATTTCTGCTTTTTAGACCAAGAAATTCCTTTTTTTTTTAAATAAATACAATATTTCATGAATCCAATCGAAAACTAAAATCATTTATTTATTAATAAGGATAATTATCAGGCCAAACCCTGTATTCCAGGTCTAGAATACATAAATCAGTAAGATTTTTGATTTGAATAATAATTTCAGTACTCTATTACGAAATATGAAGAATTATCTTCACAAATCAGCAAATTTCCAATGAAAAGTCAAATTCAGTAATTAACATTATATAATAATGTCACTAGATACAAGATAACCATTATATTTGTTAGACAATGATGTATTATCGATTGATGAGTATCTTAAAATCAAGAATCATTTAATTTCAGCTATTTAGACCATGAAATTCCTTTTTTTGAAATAAATTTAATATTTCACGAATCCAATCGAAAACTAAAATCATTTATTTATTAAAAAGGATAATTATCAGGCCAAACCCTGTATTCCAGGTCTAGAATACATAAATCAGTAAGATTTTTGATTTGAATAATAATTTCAGTACTCTATTACGAAATATGAAGAATTATCTTCACTAATCAGCAAATTTCAAATGAAAAGTCAAATTCAGTAATAAACATTATATAATAATGTCACTAGATACGAGATAACCATTATATTTGTTAGACAATGATGTATTATCGATTGATGAGTATCTTAAAATCAAGAATCAATTAATTTCTGCTTTTTAGACCAAGAAATTCCTTTTTTTTGAAATAAATGCAATATTTCACTAATCCAATCGAAAATGAAAATCATTTATAAAGTAAACAGAATAATGATTACGTCATACCCTGTATTCCAGGTCTAAAATTCATAATCAGTAAGATTTTTGTTTTGAATTATAATTTGAGTACCCTTTACCGAATTATGTGGAATTATCTTAACAAATCAGCAAATTTCTAATGAAAAGTCAAATTAAGTAATAAATATTATATAATAATATCACTTGATACAAGATAACCATTATATTTGTAAGATGATGATGTATTATCGATTGATGAGTATCTTGAAATCAAGAATCATTTAATTTCTGCTTTTTAGACCAAGAAATTCTTTTTTTTGAAATAAATGCAATATTTCACAAATCCAATCGAAAATTAAAATCATATATTAAGTAAACAGAATAATGATCACGTCATACCCTGTATTCCAGGTCTAAAATTCATAAATCCTTAAGATTTTTGACTTAAATTATAATTTGAGTACTCTTCACCGAATGATGTTGAATTATCTTCACAAATCAGCAAATTTAAAATGAAAAGTCAAATTCAGTAATTTATATTAAATATTATTGTCATTAGATACCAAATCACCATTAAATTTGTAAGATGATGATGTATTATCGATTGATGAGTATCTTGAAATCAAGAATCATTTAATTTCTGCTTTTTAGACCAAGAAATTATTTTTTTGAAATAAATACAATATTTCACTAATCCAATCGAAAATGAAAATTATTTATATAGTAAACAGAATAATGATCACGTCATACCCAGTATTCCAGGTCTAAAATTCATAAATCAGTAAGATTTTTGACTTAAATTATAATTTGAGTACTCTTTACCGAATTATGTGGAATTATCTTAAGAAATCAGCAAATTTCAAATGAAAAGTCGCATTCAGTAATAAATATTATATAACACTATCACTTGATACAAGATAATCATAATATTGGTAAGATAATGATGTATTATCGATTGATGAGTATCTTAAAATCAAGAATCATTTAATTTCAGCTATTTAGACCATGAAATTCCTTTTTTTGAAATAAATTTAATATTTCACGAATCCAATCGAAAACTAAAATCATTTATTTATTAAAAAGGATAATTATCAGGCCAAACCCTGTATTCCAGGTCTAGAATACATAAATCAGTAAGATTTTTGATTTGAATAATAATATCAGTACTCTATTACGAAATATGAAGAATTATCTTCACTAATCAGCAAATTTCAAATGAAAAGTCAAATTCAGTAATAAACATTATATAATAATGTCACTAGATACGAGATAACCATTATATTTGTTAGACAATGATGTATTATCGATTGATGAGTATCTTAAAATCAAGAATCAATTAATTTCTGCTTTTTAGACCAAGAAACTCCTTTTTTTATAAAAAAATGCAATATATCACGAATCCAATCGAAAATTAAAATCATATATTAAGTAAACAGAAAAATGATCACGTCATACCCTGTATTCCAGGTTTACAATTCATAAATCAGTAAGTTTTTTGACTTGAATTATAATTTGAGTACTGTATTACGAAATATGAATAATTATCACTAAATACAAGATAACCATTATATTTGTCAGACAATGATGTATTATCGATTGATGAGTATCTTAAAATCAAGAATCAATTAATTTCTGCTTTTTAGACCAAGAAACTCCTTTTTTTATAAAAAAATGCAATATATCACGAATCCAATCGGAAATTAAAATCATTTTTTAAGTTAACAGAATAATGATCACGTCATACCCTGTATTCCAGGTCTACAATACATAAATCAGTAAGATTATTGATTTGAATTATAATTTGAGTACTTTATTACGAAATATGAATCGTTATCTTCAAATATCAGCAAATTTCAAATGAAAAGTCGAATTCAGTAATTTATATTAAATATTATTGTCATTACATACCAGGTCACCAATATATTTGTAAGATGATGATGTATTATTGATAAATGATTATTTTGAAATTAAGAATCATTAAATTTTTGATTTTAAGACGAAGAAGTTCCTTTTTTTTGAAATAAATGCAATATTTCACTAATCCAATCGAAAATAAAAATCATTTATTAATTGTATTCCAGTCTACAATACATAAATCAGTAAGATTTTTGACTTGAATTATAATTTCAGTACTCTATTACGAAATATGAAGAATTATCTTCACAAATCAGCAAATTTCAAATGAAAAGTCAAATTCAGTAATTTTTATTAAATATTATTGTCATTAGATACCAGATCACCATTATATTTGTTAGACAATGATGTATTATCGATTGATGAGTATCTTAAAATCAAGAATCATTTAATTTCTGCTTTTTAGACCAAGAAATTCCTTTTTTGAAATAAATGCAATATTTCACGAATCCAAGCGGAAATTAAAATCATTTATTAAGTAAACAGCATAATGATCACGTCATACTCTGTATTCCAGGTCTACAATACATAAATCAGTAAGATTTTTGATTTGAATTATAATTTCAGTACTCTATTACGAAATATGGAGAATTATCTTCACAAATCAGCAAATTTCAAATGAAAAGTCGCATTCAGTAATAAATATTATATAATAATGTCACTAGATACAAGATAACCATTATATTTGTCAGACAATGATGTATTATCGATTGATGAGTATCTTAAAATCAAGAATCATTTAATTTCTGCTTTTTAGACCAAGAAATTCCTTTTTTTTAAATAAATACAATATTTCACGAATCCAATCGAAAATTAAAATCATTTTTTAAGTTAACAGAATAATGATCACGTCATACCCTGTATTCCAGGTTTACAATTCATAAATCAGTAAGATTTTTGACTTGAATTATAATTTGAGTACCCTTTACCGAATTATGTGGAATTATCTTAACAAATCAGCAAATTTCAAATGAAAAGTCAAATTCAGTAATAAATATTATATAATAATGTCACTAAATACAAGATAACCATTATATTTGTCAGACAATGATGTATTATCGATTGATGAGTATCTTAAAATCAAGAATCAATTAATTTCTGCTTTTTAGACCAAGAAACTCCTTTTTTTATAAAAAAATGCAATATATCACGAATCCAATCGAAAATTAAAATCATATATTAAGTAAACAGAAAAATGATCACGTCATACCCTGTATTCCAGGTTTACAATTCATAAATCAGTAAGTTTTTTGACTTGAATTATAATTTGAGTACTGTATTACGAAATATGAATAATTATCACTAAATACAAGATAACCATTATATTTGTCAGACAATGATGTATTATCGATTGATGAGTATCTTAAAATCAAGAATCAATTAATTTCTGCTTTTTAGACCAAGAAACTCCTTTTTTTATAAAAAAATGCAATATATCACGAATCCAATCGGAAATTAAAATCATTTTTTAAGTTAACAGAATAATGATCACGTCATACCCTGTATTCCAGGTCTACAATACATAAATCAGTAAGATTATTGATTTGAATTATAATTTGAGTACTTTATTACGAAATATGAATCGTTATCTTCAAATATCAGCAAATTTCAAATAAAAAGTCGAATTCAGTAATTTATATTAAATATTATTGTCATTACATACCAGGTCACCAATATATTTGTAAGATGATGATGTATTATTGATAAATGATTATTTTGAAATTAAGAATCATTAAATTTTTGATTTTAAGACGAAGAAGTTCCTTTTTTTTGAAATAAATGCAATATTTCACTAATCCAATCGAAAATAAAAATCATTTATTAATTGTATTCCAGTCTACAATACATAAATCAGTAAGATTTTTGACTTGAATTATAATTTCAGTACTCTATTACGAAATATGAAGAATTATCTTCACAAATCAGCAAATTTCAAATGAAAAGTCAAATTCAGTAATTTTTATTAAATATTATTGTCATTAGATACCAGATCACCATTATATTTGTTAGACAATGATGTATTATCGATTGATGAGTATCTTAAAATCAAGAATCATTTAATTTCTGCTTTTTAGACCAAGAAATTCCTTTTTTGAAATAAATGCAATATTTCACGAGTCCAATCGAAAATAAAAATCATTTTTTAAGTGAACCAAATAATGATCATGTCATACCCTGTATTCCAGGTCTAGAATACATAAATCAGTAAGATTTTTTATTTGAATTATAATTTCAGTACTCTATTACGAAATATGAAGATTTATCTTATCAAATTAACAAATTTCAAATGAAAAGTAAAATTCAGTTATTTATATTAAATATTATTATTATTAAATACCATATCACCATTATATTTGTAAAATAATGAAGTATTTTCGATTGATGAGTATCTTGATATCAAGAATAATTTAATTTCTGCTTTTTAGACCAAGAAACTCCTTTTTTTATAAAAAAATGCAATATATCACGAATCCAATCGAAAATTAAAATCATATATTAAGTAAACAGAATAATGATCACGTCATACCCTGTATTCCAGGTTTACAATTCATAAATCAGTAAGTTTTTTGACTTGAATTATAATTTGAGTACCCTTAACCGAATTATGTGGAATTATCTTAACAAATCAGCAAATTTCCAATGAAAAGTCAAATTCAGTAATTAACATTATATAATAATGTCACTAGATACAAGATAACCATTCTATTTGTTAGACAATGATGTATTATCGATTGATGAGTATCTTAAAATCAAGAATCATTTAATTTCTGCTTTTTAGACCAAGAAATTCCTTTTTTTTTTAAATAAATACAATATTTCACGAATCCAATCGAAAACTAAAATCATTTATTTATTAAAAAGGATAATTATCAGGCCAAACCCTGTAGTCCAGGTTTACAATTCATAAATCAGTAAGTTTTTTGACTTGAATTATAATTTGAGTACTCTATTACGAAATATGAAGAATTATCTTCACAAATCAGCAAATTTCAAATGAAAAGTCGAATTCAGTAATTTATATTAAATATTATTGTCATTAAATACCAGATCGCCAATATATTTGTAAGATGATGATGTTTTATTGATATATGAGTATCTTGAAATTAAGAATCATTAAATTTCTGATTTTAAGACCAAGAAATTCCAGGTCTAAAATTCTTAAATCAGTAAGATTTTTGATTTGAATTATAATTTGAGTACTCTATTACGAAATATGAAGAATTATCTTCACAAATCAGCAAATTTCCAATGAAAAGTCAAATTCAGTAATTTATATTAAATATTATTGTCATTAAATACCAGATCACCAATATATTTGTAAGATGCAAATATGAATTTATGTATTATCGATAAATGAGTATCTTGAAATCAAGAATCATTTAATTTCTGCTTTTTAGACCAAGAAATTCTTTTTTTGAAATAAGTTCAATATTTCACTAATCCAATCGAAAATGAAAATCATTTATAAAGTAAACAGAATAATGATCACGTCATACCCTATATTCCAGGTCTAAAATTCATAAATCAGTAAGATTTTTGACTTAAATTATAATTTGAGTACTCTTAACCGAATTTGTGGAATTATCTTAACAAATCAGCAAATTTCAAATGAAAAGTCGCATTCAGTAATAAATATTATATAATAATGTCACTAGATACAAGATAACCATTATATTTGTCAGACAATGATGTATTATCGATTGATGAGTATCTTAAAATCAAGAATCATTTAATTTCTGCTTTTTAGACCAAGAAATTCCTTTTTTTTAAATAAATACAATATTTCACGAATCCAATCGAAAATTAAAATCATTTTTTAAGTTAACAGAATAATGATCACGTCATACCCTGTATTCCAGGTTTACAATTCATAAATCAGTAAGATTTTTGACTTGAATTATAATTTGAGTACCCTTTACCGAATTATGTGGAATTATCTTAACAAATCAGCAAATTTCAAATGAAAAGTCAAATTCAGTAATAAATATTATATAATAATGTCACTAAATACAAGATAACCATTATATTTGTCAGACAATGATGTATTATCGATTGATGAGTATCTTAAAATCAAGAATCATTTAATTTCTGCTTTTTAGACCAAGAAATTCCTTTTTTTTTAAATAAATACAATATTTCACGAATCCAATCGGAAATTAAAATCATTTTTTAAGTTAACAGAATAATGATCACGTCATACCCTGTATTCCAGGTCTACAATACATAAATCAGTAAGATTATTGATTTGAATTATAATTTGAGTACTTTATTACGAAATATGAATCGTTATCTTCAAATATCAGCAAATTTCAAATGAAAAGTCGAATTCAGTAATTTATATTAAATATTATTGTCATTACATACCAGGTCACCAATATATTTGTAAGATGATGATGTATTATTGATAAATGATTATTTTGAAATTAAGAATCATTAAATTTTTGATTTTAAGACGAAGAAGTTCCTTTTTTTTGAAATAAATGCAATATTTCACTAATCCAATCGAAAATAAAAATCATTTATTAATTGTATTCCAGTCTACAATACATAAATCAGTAAGATTTTTGACTTGAATTATAATTTCAGTACTCTATTACGAAATATGAAGAATTATCTTCACAAATCAGCAAATTTCAAATGAAAAGTCAAATTCAGTAATTTTTATTAAATATTATTGTCATTAGATACCAGATCACCATTATATTTGTTAGACAATGATGTATTATCGATTGATGAGTATCTTAAAATCAAGAATCATTTAATTTCTGCTTTTTAGACCAAGAAATTCCTTTTTTGAAATAAATGCAATATTTCACGAATCCAATCGGAAATTAAAATCATTTATTAAGTAAACAGCATAATGATCACGTCATACTCTGTATTCCAGGTCTACAATACATAAATCAGTAAGATTTTTGATTTGAATTATAATTTCAGTACTCTATTACGAAATATGGAGAATTATCTTCACAAATCAGCAAATTTCAAATGAAAAGTCGCATTCAGTAATAAATATTATATAATAATGTCACTAGATACAAGATAACCATTATATTTGTCAGACAATGATGTATTATCGATTGATGAGTATCTTAAAATCAAGAATCATTTAATTTCTGCTTTTTAGACCAAGAAATTCCTTTTTTTTAAATAAATACAATATTTCACGAATCCAATCGAAAATTAAAATCATTTTTTAAGTTAACAGAATAATGATCACGTCATACCCTGTATTCCAGGTTTACAATTCATAAATCAGTAAGATTTTTGACTTGAATTATAATTTGAGTACCCTTTACCGAATTATGTGGAATTATCTTAACAAATCAGCAAATTTCAAATGAAAAGTCAAATTCAGTAATAAATATTATATAATAATGTCACTAAATACAAGATAACCATTATATTTGTCAGACAATGATGTATTATCGATTGATGAGTATCTTAAAATCAAGAATCATTTAATTTCTGCTTTTTAGACCAAGAAATTCCTTTTTTTTTAAATAAATACAATATTTCACGAATCCAATCGGAAATTAAAATCATTTTT
Organism: Lepeophtheirus nordmannii; assembly: GCA_963680855.1. Lineage (NCBI taxonomy): Eukaryota > Metazoa > Arthropoda > Copepoda > Siphonostomatoida > Caligidae > Lepeophtheirus > Lepeophtheirus nordmannii. Next base: position 13,823,454 of record OY804525.1, read on the forward strand.
TAAGTTAACAGAATAATGATCACGTCATACCCTGTATTCCAGGTCTACAATACATAAATCAGTAAGATTATTGATTTGAATTATAATTTGAGTACTTTATTACGAAATATGAATCGTTATCTTCAAATATCAGCAAATTTCAAATGAAAAGTCGAATTCAGTAATTTATATTAAATATTATTGTCATTACATACCAGGTCACCAATATATTTGTAAGATGATGATGTATTATTGATAAATGATTATTTTGAAATTAAGAATCATTAAATTTTTGATTTTAAGACGAAGAAGTTCCTTTTTTTTGAAATAAATGCAATATTTCACTAATCCAATCGAAAATAAAAATCATTTATTAATTGTATTCCAGTCTACAATACATAAATCAGTAAGATTTTTGACTTGAATTATAATTTCAGTACTCTATTACGAAATATGAAGAATTATCTTCACAAATCAGCAAATTTCAAATGAAAAGTCAAATTCAGTAATTTTTATTAAATATTATTGTCATTAGATACCAGATCACCATTATATTTGTTAGACAATGATGTATTATCGATTGATGAGTATCTTAAAATCAAGAATCATTTAATTTCTGCTTTTTAGACCAAGAAATTCCTTTTTTGAAATAAATGCAATATTTCACGAGTCCAATCGAAAATAAAAATCATTTTTTAAGTGAACCAAATAATGATCATGTCATACCCTGTATTCCAGGTCTAGAATACATAAATCAGTAAGATTTTTTATTTGAATTATAATTTCAGTACTCTATTACGAAATATGAAGATTTATCTTATCAAATTAACAAATTTCAAATGAAAAGTAAAATTCAGTTATTTATATTAAATATTATTATTATTAAATACCATATCACCATTATATTTGTAAAATAATGAAGTATTTTCGATTGATGAGTATCTTGATATCAAGAATAATTTAATTTCTGCTTTTTAGACCAAGAAACTCCTTTTTTTATAAAAAAATGCAATATATCACGAATCCAATCGAAAATTAAAATCATATATTAAGTAAACAGAATAATGATCACGTCATACCCTGTATTCCAGGTTTACAATTCATAAATCAGTAAGTTTTTTGACTTGAATTATAATTTGAGTACCCTTAACCGAATTATGTGGAATTATCTTAACAAATCAGCAAATTTCCAATGAAAAGTCAAATTCAGTAATTAACATTATATAATAATGTCACTAGATACAAGATAACCATTCTATTTGTTAGACAATGATGTATTATCGATTGATGAGTATCTTAAAATCAAGAATCATTTAATTTCTGCTTTTTAGACCAAGAAATTCCTTTTTTTTTTAAATAAATACAATATTTCACGAATCCAATCGAAAACTAAAATCATTTATTTATTAAAAAGGATAATTATCAGGCCAAACCCTGTAGTCCAGGTCTAGAATACATAAATCAGTAAGATTTTTGATTTGAATAATAATTTCAGTACTCTATTACGAAATATGAAGAATTATCTTCACAAATCAGCAAATTTCCAATGAAAAGTCAAATTCAGTAATTAACATTATATAATAATGTCACTAGATACAAGATAACCATTATATTTGTTAGACAATGATGTATTATCGATTGATGAGTATCTTAAAATCAAGAATCATTTAATTTCAGCTATTTAGACCATGAAATTCCTTTTTTTGAAATAAATTTAATATTTCACGAATCCAATCGAAAACTAAAATCATTTATTTATTAAAAAGGATAATTATCAGGCCAAACCCTGTATTCCAGGTCTAGAATACATAAATCAGTAAGATTTTTGATTTGAATAATAATATCAGTACTCTATTACGAAATATGAAGAATTATCTTCACTAATCAGCAAATTTCAAATGAAAAGTCAAATTCAGTAATAAACATTATATAATAATGTCACTAGATACGAGATAACCATTATATTTGTTAGACAATGATGTATTATCGATTGATGAGTATCTTAAAATCAAGAATCAATTAATTTCTGCTTTTTAGACCAAGAAACTCCTTTTTTTATAAAAAAATGCAATATATCACGAATCCAATCGAAAATTAAAATCATATATTAAGTAAACAGAAAAATGATCACGTCATACCCTGTATTCCAGGTTTACAATTCATAAATCAGTAAGTTTTTTGACTTGAATTATAATTTGAGTACTCTATTACGAAATATGAAGAATTATCTTCACAAATCAGCAAATTTCAAATGAAAAGTCGAATTCAGTAATTTATATTAAATATTATTGTCATTAAATACCAGATCGCCAATATATTTGTAAGATGATGATGTTTTATTGATATATGAGTATCTTGAAATTAAGAATCATTAAATTTCTGATTTTAAGACCAAGAAATTCCAGGTCTAAAATTCTTAAATCAGTAAGATTTTTGATTTGAATTATAATTTGAGTACTCTATTACGAAATATGAAGAATTATCTTCACAAATCAGCAAATTTCCAATGAAAAGTCAAATTCAGTAATTTATATTAAATATTATTGTCATTAAATACCAGATCACCAATATATTTGTAAGATGCAAATATGAATTTATGTATTATCGATAAATGAGTATCTTGAAATCAAGAATCATTTAATTTCTGCTTTTTAGACCAAGAAATTCTTTTTTTGAAATAAGTTCAATATTTCACTAATCCAATCGAAAATGAAAATCATTTATAAAGTAAACAGAATAATGATCACGTCATACCCTATATTCCAGGTCTAAAATTCATAAATCAGTAAGATTTTTGACTTAAATTATAATTTGAGTACTCTTAACCGAATTTGTGGAATTATCTTAACAAATCAGCAAATTTCAAATGAAAAGTCGCATTCAGTAATAAATATTATATAATAATGTCACTAGATACAAGATAACCATTATATTTGTCAGACAATGATGTATTATCGATTGATGAGTATCTTAAAATCAAGAATCATTTAATTTCTGCTTTTTAGACCAAGAAATTCCTTTTTTTTAAATAAATACAATATTTCACGAATCCAATCGAAAATTAAAATCATTTTTTAAGTTAACAGAATAATGATCACGTCATACCCTGTATTCCAGGTTTACAATTCATAAATCAGTAAGATTTTTGACTTGAATTATAATTTGAGTACCCTTTACCGAATTATGTGGAATTATCTTAACAAATCAGCAAATTTCAAATGAAAAGTCAAATTCAGTAATAAATATTATATAATAATGTCACTAAATACAAGATAACCATTATATTTGTCAGACAATGATGTATTATCGATTGATGAGTATCTTAAAATCAAGAATCATTTAATTTCTGCTTTTTAGACCAAGAAATTCCTTTTTTTTTAAATAAATACAATATTTCACGAATCCAATCGGAAATTAAAATCATTTTTTAAGTTAACAGAATAATGATCACGTCATACCCTGTATTCCAGGTCTACAATACATAAATCAGTAAGATTATTGATTTGAATTATAATTTGAGTACTTTATTACGAAATATGAATCGTTATCTTCAAATATCAGCAAATTTCAAATGAAAAGTCGAATTCAGTAATTTATATTAAATATTATTGTCATTACATACCAGGTCACCAATATATTTGTAAGATGATGATGTATTATTGATAAATGATTATTTTGAAATTAAGAATCATTAAATTTTTGATTTTAAGACGAAGAAGTTCCTTTTTTTTGAAATAAATGCAATATTTCACTAATCCAATCGAAAATAAAAATCATTTATTAATTGTATTCCAGTCTACAATACATAAATCAGTAAGATTTTTGACTTGAATTATAATTTCAGTACTCTATTACGAAATATGAAGAATTATCTTCACAAATCAGCAAATTTCAAATGAAAAGTCAAATTCAGTAATTTTTATTAAATATTATTGTCATTAGATACCAGATCACCATTATATTTGTTAGACAATGATGTATTATCGATTGATGAGTATCTTAAAATCAAGAATCATTTAATTTCTGCTTTTTAGACCAAGAAATTCCTTTTTTGAAATAAATGCAATATTTCACGAATCCAAGCGGAAATTAAAATCATTTATTAAGTAAACAGCATAATGATCACGTCATACTCTGTATTCCAGGTCTACAATACATAAATCAGTAAGATTTTTGATTTGAATTATAATTTCAGTACTCTATTACGAAATATGGAGAATTATCTTCACAAATCAGCAAATTTCAAATGAAAAGTCGCATTCAGTAATAAATATTATATAATAATGTCACTAGATACAAGATAACCATTATATTTGTCAGACAATGATGTATTATCGATTGATGAGTATCTTAAAATCAAGAATCATTTAATTTCTGCTTTTTAGACCAAGAAATTCCTTTTTTTTAAATAAATACAATATTTCACGAATCCAATCGAAAATTAAAATCATTTTTTAAGTTAACAGAATAATGATCACGTCATACCCTGTATTCCAGGTTTACAATTCATAAATCAGTAATATTTTTGACTTGAATTATAATTTGAGTACCCTTTACCGAATTATGTGGAATTATCTTAACAAATCAGCAAATTTCAAATGAAAAGTCAAATTCAGTAATAAATATTATATAATAATGTCACTAAATACAAGATAACCATTATATTTGTCAGACAATGATGTATTATCGATTGATGAGTATCTTAAAATCAAGAATCATTTAATTTCTGCTTTTTAGACCAAGAAATTCCTTTTTTTTTAAATAAATACAATATTTCACGAATCCAATCGGAAATTAAAATCATTTTTTAAGTTAACAGAATAATGATCACGTCATACCCTGTATTCCAGGTCTACAATACATAAATCAGTAAGATTATTGATTTGAATTATAATTTGAGTACTTTATTACGAAATATGAATCGTTATCTTCAAATATCAGCAAATTTCAAATGAAAAGTCGAATTCAGTAATTTATATTAAATATTATTGTCATTACATACCAGGTCACCAATATATTTGTAAGATGATGATGTATTATTGATAAATGATTATTTTGAAATTAAGAATCATTAAATTTTTGATTTTAAGACGAAGAAGTTCCTTTTTTTTGAAATAAATGCAATATTTCACTAATCCAATCGAAAATAAAAATCATTTATTAATTGTATTCCAGTCTACAATACATAAATCAGTAAGATTTTTGACTTGAATTATAATTTCAGTACTCTATTACGAAATATGAAGAATTATCTTCACAAATCAGCAAATTTCAAATGAAAAGTCAAATTCAGTAATTTTTATTAAATATTATTGTCATTAGATACCAGATCACCATTATATTTGTTAGACAATGATGTATTATCGATTGATGAGTATCTTAAAATCAAGAATCATTTAATTTCTGCTTTTTAGACCAAGAAATTCCTTTTTTGAAATAAATGCAATATTTCACGAGTCCAATCGAAAATAAAAATCATTTTTTAAGTGAACCAAATAATGATCATGTCATACCCTGTATTCCAGGTCTAGAATACATAAATCAGTAAGATTTTTTATTTGAATTATAATTTCAGTACTCTATTACGAAATATGAAGATTTATCTTATCAAATTAACAAATTTCAAATGAAAAGTAAAATTCAGTTATTTATATTAAATATTATTATTATTAAATACCATATCACCATTATATTTGTAAAATAATGAAGTATTTTCGATTGATGAGTATCTTGATATCAAGAATAATTTAATTTCTGCTTTTTAGACCAAGAAACTCCTTTTTTTATAAAAAAATGCAATATATCACGAATCCAATCGAAAATTAAAATCATATATTAAGTAAACAGAATAATGATCACGTCATACCCTGTATTCCAGGTTTACAATTCATAAATCAGTAAGTTTTTTGACTTGAATTATAATTTGAGTACCCTTAACCGAATTATGTGGAATTATCTTAACAAATCAGCAAATTTCCAATGAAAAGTCAAATTCAGTAATTAACATTATATAATAATGTCACTAGATACAAGATAACCATTCTATTTGTTAGACAATGATGTATTATCGATTGATGAGTATCTTAAAATCAAGAATCATTTAATTTCTGCTTTTTAGACCAAGAAATTCCTTTTTTTTTTAAATAAATACAATATTTCACGAATCCAATCGAAAACTAAAATCATTTATTTATTAAAAAGGATAATTATCAGGCCAAACCCTGTAGTCCAGGTCTAGAATACATAAATCAGTAAGATTTTTGATTTGAATAATAATTTCAGTACTCTATTACGAAATATGAAGAATTATCTTCACAAATCAGCAAATTTCCAATGAAAAGTCAAATTCAGTAATTAACATTATATAATAATGTCACTAGATACAAGATAACCATTATATTTGTTAGACAATGATGTATTATCGATTGATGAGTATCTTAAAATCAAGAATCATTTAATTTCAGCTATTTAGACCATGAAATTCCTTTTTTTGAAATAAATTTAATATTTCACGAATCCAATCGAAAACTAAAATCATTTATTTATTAAAAAGGATAATTATCAGGCCAAACCCTGTATTCCAGGTCTAGAATACATAAATCAGTAAGATTTTTGATTTGAATAATAATATCAGTACTCTATTACGAAATATGAAGAATTATCTTCACTAATCAGCAAATTTCAAATGAAAAGTCAAATTCAGTAATAAACATTATATAATAATGTCACTAGATACGAGATAACCATTATATTTGTTAGACAATGATGTATTATCGATTGATGAGTATCTTAAAATCAAGAATCAATTAATTTCTGCTTTTTAGACCAAGAAACTCCTTTTTTTATAAAAAAATGCAATATATCACGAATCCAATCGAAAATTAAAATCATATATTAAGTAAACAGAAAAATGATCACGTCATACCCTGTATTCCAGGTTTACAATTCATAAATCAGTAAGTTTTTTGACTTGAATTATAATTTGAGTACTCTATTACGAAATATGAAGAATTATCTTCACAAATCAGCAAATTTCAAATGAAAAGTCGAATTCAGTAATTTATATTAAATATTATTGTCATTAAATACCAGATCGCCAATATATTTGTAAGATGATGATGTTTTATTGATATATGAGTATCTTGAAATTAAGAATCATTAAATTTCTGATTTTAAGACCAAGAAATTCCAGGTCTAAAATTCTTAAATCAGTAAGATTTTTGATTTGAATTATAATTTGAGTACTCTATTACGAAATATGAAGAATTATCTTCACAAATCAGCAAATTTCCAATGAAAAGTCAAATTCAGTAATTTATATTAAATATTATTGTCATTAAATACCAGATCACCAATATATTTGTAAGATGCAAATATGAATTTATGTATTATCGATAAATGAGTATCTTGAAATCAAGAATCATTTAATTTCTGCTTTTTAGACCAAGAAATTCTTTTTTTGAAATAAGTTCAATATTTCACTAATCCAATCGAAAATGAAAATCATTTATAAAGTAAACAGAATAATGATCACGTCATACCCTATATTCCAGGTCTAAAATTCATAAATCAGTAAGATTTTTGACTTAAATTATAATTTGAGTACTCTTAACCGAATTTGTGGAATTATCTTAACAAATCAGCAAATTTCAAATGAAAAGTCGCATTCAGTAATAAATATTATATAATAATGTCACTAGATACAAGATAACCATTATATTTGTCAGACAATGATGTATTATCGATTGATGAGTATCTTAAAATCAAGAATCATTTAATTTCTGCTTTTTAGACCAAGAAATTCCTTTTTTTTTAAATAAATACAATATTTCACGAATCCAATCGGAAATTAAAATCATTTTTTAAGTTAACAGAATAATGATCACGTCATACCCTGTATTCCAGGTCTACAATACATAAATCAGTAAGATTATTGATTTGAATTATAATTTGAGTACTTTATTACGAAATATGAATCGTTATCTTCAAATATCAGCAAATTTCAAATGAAAAGTCGAATTCAGTAATTTATATTAAATATTATTGTCATTACATACCAGGTCACCAATATATTTGTAAGATGATGATGTATTATTGATAAATGATTATTTTGAAATTAAGAATCATTAAATTTTTGATTTTAAGACGAAGAAGTTCCTTTTTTTTGAAATAAATGCAATATTTCACTAATCCAATCGAAAATAAAAATCATTTATTAATTGTATTCCAGTCTACAATACATAAATCAGTAAGATTTTTGACTTGAATTATAATTTCAGTACTCTATTACGAAATATGAAGAATTATCTTCACAAATCAGCAAATTTCAAATGAAAAGTCAAATTCAGTAATTTTTATTAAATATTATTGTCATTAGATACCAGATCACCATTATATTTGTTAGACAATGATGTATTATCGATTGATGAGTATCTTAAAATCAAGAATCATTTAATTTCTGCTTTTTAGACCAAGAAATTCCTTTTTTGAAATAAATGCAATATTTCACGAATCCAATCGGAAATTAAAATCATTTATTAAGTAAACAGCATAATGATCACGTCATACTCTGTATTCCAGGTCTACAATACATAAATCAGTAAGATTTTTGATTTGAATTATAATTTCAGTACTCTATTACGAAATATGGAGAATTATCTTCACAAATCAGCAAATTTCAAATGAAAAGTCGCATTCAGTAATAAATATAATATAATAATGTCACTAGATACAAGATAACCATTATATTTGTCAGACAATGATGTATTATCGATTGATGAGTATCTTAAAATCAAGAATCATTTAATTTCTGCTTTTTAGACCAAGAAATTCCTTTTTTTTAAATAAATACAATATTTCACGAATCCAATCGAAAATTAAAATCATTTTTTAAGTTAACAGAATAATGATCACGTCATACCCTGTATTCCAGGTTTACAATTCATAAATCAGTAAGATTTTTGACTTGAATTATAATTTGAGTACCCTTTACCGAATTATGTGGAATTATCTTAACAAATCAGCAAATTTCAAATGAAAAGTCAAATTCAGTAATAAATATTATATAATAATGTCACTAAATACAAGATAACCATTATATTTGTCAGACAATGATGTATTATCGATTGATGAGTATCTTAAAATCAAGAATCATTTAATTTCTGCTTTTTAGACCAAGAAATTCCTTTTTTTTTAAATAAATACAATATTTCACGAATCCAATCGGAAATTAAAATCATTTTTTAAGTTAACAGAATAATGATCACGTCATACCCTGTATTCCAGGTCTACAATACATAAATCAGTAAGATTATTGATTTGAATTATAATTTGAGTACTTTATTACGAAATATGAATCGTTATCTTCAAATATCAGCAAATTTCAAATAAAAAGTCGAATTCAGTAATTTATATTAAATATTATTGTCATTACATACCAGGTCACCAATATATTTGTAAGATGATGATGTATTATTGATAAATGATTATTTTGAAATTAAGAATCATTAAATTTTTGATTTTAAGACGAAGAAGTTCCTTTTTTTTGAAATAAATGCAATATTTCACTAATCCAATCGAAAATAAAAATCATTTATTAATTGTATTCCAGTCTACAATACATAAATCAGTAAGATTTTTGACTTGAATTATAATTTCAGTACTCTATTACGAAATATGAAGAATTATCTTCACAAATCAGCAAATTTCAAATGAAAAGTCAAATTCAGTAATTTTTATTAAATATTATTGTCATTAGATACCAGATCACCATTATATTTGTTAGACAATGATGTATTATCGATTGATGAGTATCTTAAAATCAAGAATCATTTAATTTCTGCTTTTTAGACCAAGAAATTCCTTTTTTGAAATAAATGCAATATTTCACGAGTCCAATCGAAAATAAAAATCATTTTTTAAGTGAACCAAATAATGATCATGTCATACCCTGTATTCCAGGTCTAGAATACATAAATCAGTAAGATTTTTTATTTGAATTATAATTTCAGTACTCTATTACGAAATATGAAGATTTATCTTATCAAATTAACAAATTTCAAATGAAAAGTAAAATTCAGTTATTTATATTAAATATTATTATTATTAAATACCATATCACCATTATATTTGTAAAATAATGAAGTATTTTCGATTGATGAGTATCTTGATATCAAGAATAATTTAATTTCTGCTTTTTAGACCAAGAAACTCCTTTTTTTATAAAAAAATGCAATATATCACGAATCCAATCGAAAATTAAAATCATATATTAAGTAAACAGAATAATGATCACGTCATACCCTGTATTCCAGGTTTACAATTCATAAATCAGTAAGTTTTTTGACTTGAATTATAATTTGAGTACCCTTAACCGAATTATGTGGAATTATCTTAACAAATCAGCAAATTTCCAATGAAAAGTCAAATTCAGTAATTAACATTATATAATAATGTCACTAGATACAAGATAACCATTCTATTTGTTAGACAATGATGTATTATCGATTGATGAGTATCTTAAAATCAAGAATCATTTAATTTCTGCTTTTTAGACCAAGAAATTCCTTTTTTTTTTAAATAAATACAATATTTCACGAATCCAATCGAAAACTAAAATCATTTATTTATTAAAAAGGATAATTATCAGGCCAAACCCTGTAGTCCAGGTCTAGAATTCATAAATCAGTAAGTTTTTTGACTTGAATTATAATTTGAGTACTCTATTACGAAATATGAAGAATTATCTTCACAAATCAGCAAATTTCAAATGAAAAGTCGAATTCAGTAATTTATATTAAATATTATTGTCATTAAATACCAGATCGCCAATATATTTGTAAGATGATGATGTTTTATTGATATATGAGTATCTTGAAATTAAGAATCATTAAATTTCTGATTTTAAGACCAAGAAATTCCAGGTCTAAAATTCTTAAATCAGTAAGATTTTTGATTTGAATTATAATTTGAGTACTCTATTACGAAATATGAAGAATTATCTTCACAAATCAGCAAATTTCCAATGAAAAGTCAAATTCAGTAATTTATATTAAATATTATTGTCATTAAATACCAGATCACCAATATATTTGTAAGATGCAAATATGAATTTATGTATTATCGATAAATGAGTATCTTGAAATCAAGAATCATTTAATTTCTGCTTTTTAGACCAAGAAATTCTTTTTTTGAAATAAGTTCAATATTTCACTAATCCAATCGAAAATGAAAATCATTTATAAAGTAAACAGAATAATGATCACGTCATACCCTATATTCCAGGTCTAAAATTCATAAATCAGTAAGATTTTTGACTTAAATTATAATTTGAGTACTCTTAACCGAATTTGTGGAATTATCTTAACAAATCAGCAAATTTCAAATGAAAAGTCGCATTCAGTAATAAATATTATATAATAATGTCACTAGATACAAGATAACCATTATATTTGTCAGACAATGATGTATTATCGATTGATGAGTATCTTAAAATCAAGAATCATTTAATTTCTGCTTTTTAGACCAAGAAATTCCTTTTTTTTAAATAAATACAATATTTCACGAATCCAATCGAAAATTAAAATCATTTTTTAAGTTAACAGAATAATGATCACGTCATACCCTGTATTCCAGGTTTACAATTCATAAATCAGTAAGATTTTTGACTTGAATTATAATTTGAGTACCCTTTACCGAATTATGTGGAATTATCTTAACAAATCAGCAAATTTCAAATGAAAAGTCAAATTCAGTAATAAATATTATATAATAATGTCACTAAATACAAGATAACCATTATATTTGTCAGACAATGATGTATTATCGATTGATGAGTATCTTAAAATCAAGAATCATTTAATTTCTGCTTTTTAGACCAAGAAATTCCTTTTTTTTTAAATAAATACAATATTTCACGAATCCAATCGGAAATTAAAATCATTTTTTAAGTTAACAGAATAATGATCACGTCATACCCTGTATTCCAGGTCTACAATACATAAATCAGTAAGATTATTGATTTGAATTATAATTTGAGTACTTTATTACGAAATATGAATCGTTATCTTCAAATATCAGCAAATTTCAAATGAAAAGTCGAATTCAGTAATTTATATTAAATATTATTGTCATTACATACCAGGTCACCAATATATTTGTAAGATGATGATGTATTATTGATAAATGATTATTTTGAAATTAAGAATCATTAAATTTTTGATTTTAAGACGAAGAAGTTCCTTTTTTTTGAAATAAATGCAATATTTCACTAATCCAATCGAAAATAAAAATCATTTATTAATTGTATTCCAGTCTACAATACATAAATCAGTAAGATTTTTGACTTGAATTATAATTTCAGTACTCTATTACGAAATATGAAGAATTATCTTCACAAATCAGCAAATTTCAAATGAAAAGTCAAATTCAGTAATTTTTATTAAATATTATTGTCATTAGATACCAGATCACCATTATATTTGTTAGACAATGATGTATTATCGATTGATGAGTATCTTAAAATCAAGAATCATTTAATTTCTGCTTTTTAGACCAAGAAATTCCTTTTTTGAAATAAATGCAATATTTCACGAATCCAATCGGAAATTAAAATCATTTATTAAGTAAACAGCATAATGATCACGTCATACTCTGTATTCCAGGTCTACAATACATAAATCAGTAAGATTTTTGATTTGAATTATAATTTCAGTACTCTATTACGAAATATGGAGAATTATCTTCACAAATCAGCAAATTTCAAATGAAAAGTCGCATTCAGTAATAAATATTATATAATAATGTCACTAGATACAAGATAACCATTATATTTGTCAGACAATGATGTATTATCGATTGATGAGTATCTTAAAATCAAGAATCATTTAATTTCTGCTTTTTAGACCAAGAAATTCCTTTTTTTTAAATAAATACAATATTTCACGAATCCAATCGAAAATTAAAATCATTTTTTAAGTTAACAGAATAATGATCACGTCATACCCTGTATTCCAGGTTTACAATTCATAAATCAGTAAGATTTTTGACTTGAATTATAATTTGAGTACCCTTTACCGAATTATGTGGAATTATCTTAACAAATCAGCAAATTTCAAATGAAAAGTCAAATTCAGTAATAAATATTATATAATAATGTCACTAAATACAAGATAACCATTATATTTGTCAGACAATGATGTATTATCGATTGATGAGTATCTTAAAATCAAGAATCATTTAATTTCTGCTTTTTAGACCAAGAAATTCCTTTTTTTTTAAATAAATACAATATTTCACGAATCCAATCGGAAATTAAAATCATTTTTTAAGTTAACAGAATAATGATCACGTCATACCCTGTATTCCAGGTCTACAATACATAAATCAGTAAGATTATTGATTTGAATTATAATTTGAGTACTTTATTACGAAATATGAATCGTTATCTTCAAATATCAGCAAATTTCAAATGAAAAGTCGAATTCAGTAATTTATATTAAATATTATTGTCATTACATACCAGGTCACCAATATATTTGTAAGATGATGATGTATTATTGATAAATGATTATTTTGAAATTAAGAATCATTAAATTTTTGATTTTAAGACGAAGAAGTTCCTTTTTTTTGAAATAAATGCAATATTTCACTAATCCAATCGAAAATAAAAATCATTTATTAATTGTATTCCAGTCTACAATACATAAATCAGTAAGATTTTTGACTTGAATTATAATTTCAGTACTCTATTACGAAATATGAAGAATTATCTTCACAAATCAGCAAATTTCAAATGAAAAGTCAAATTCAGTAATTTTTATTAAATATTATTGTCATTAGATACCAGATCACCATTATATTTGTTAGACAATGATGTATTATCGATTGATGAGTATCTTAAAATCAAGAATCATTTAATTTCTGCTTTTTAGACCAAGAAATTCCTTTTTTGAAATAAATGCAATATTTCACGAGTCCAATCGAAAATAAAAATCATTTTTTAAGTGAACCAAATAATGATCATGTCATACCCTGTATTCCAGGTCTAGAATACATAAATCAGTAAGATTTTTTATTTGAATTATAATTTCAGTACTCTATTACGAAATATGAAGATTTATCTTATCAAATTAACAAATTTCAAATGAAAAGTAAAATTCAGTTATTTATATTAAATATTATTATTATTAAATACCATATCACCATTATATTTGTAAAATAATGAAGTATTTTCGATTGATGAGTATCTTGATATCAAGAATAATTTAATTTCTGCTTTTTAGACCAAGAAACTCCTTTTTTTATAAAAAAATGCAATATATCACGAATCCAATCGAAAATTAAAATCATATATTAAGTAAACAGAATAATGATCACGTCATACCCTGTATTCCAGGTTTACAATTCATAAATCAGTAAGTTTTTTGACTTGAATTATAATTTGAGTACCCTTAACCGAATTATGTGGAATTATCTTAACAAATCAGCAAATTTCCAATGAAAAGTCAAATTCAGTAATTAACATTATATAATAATGTCACTAGATAGAAGATAACCATTCTATTTGTTAGACAATGATGTATTATCGATTGATGAGTATCTTAAAATCAAGAATCATTTAATTTCTGCTTTTTAGACCAAGAAATTCCTTTTTTTTTTAAATAAATACAATATTTCATGAATCCAATCGAAAACTAAAATCATTTATTTATTAATAAGGATAATTATCAGGCCAAACCCTGTATTCCAGGTCTAGAATACATAAATCAGTAAGATTTTTGATTTGAATAATAATTTCAGTACTCTATTACGAAATATGAAGAATTATCTTCACAAATCAGCAAATTTCCAATGAAAAGTCAAATTCAGTAATTAACATTATATAATAATGTCACTAGATACAAGATAACCATTATATTTGTTAGACAATGATGTATTATCGATTGATGAGTATCTTAAAATCAAGAATCATTTAATTTCAGCTATTTAGACCATGAAATTCCTTTTTTTGAAATAAATTTAATATTTCACGAATCCAATCGAAAACTAAAATCATTTATTTATTAAAAAGGATAATTATCAGGCCAAACCCTGTATTCCAGGTCTAGAATACATAAATCAGTAAGATTTTTGATTTGAATAATAATTTCAGTACTCTATTACGAAATATGAAGAATTATCTTCACTAATCAGCAAATTTCAAATGAAAAGTCAAATTCAGTAATAAACATTATATAATAATGTCACTAGATACGAGATAACAATTATATTTGTTAGACAATGATGTATTATCGATTGATGAGTATCTTAAAATCAAGAATCAATTAATTTCTGCTTTTTAGACCAAGAAATTCCTTTTTTTTGAAATAAATGCAATATTTCACTAATCCAATCGAAAATGAAAATCATTTATAAAGTAAACAGAATAATGATCACGTCATACCCTGTATTCCAGGTCTAAAATTCATAATCAGTAAGATTTTTGATTTGAATTATAATTTGAGTACCCTCTACCGAATTATGTGGAATTATCTTAACAAATCAGCAAATTTCAAATGAAAAGTCAAATTAAGTAATAAATATTATATAATAATATCACTTGATACAAAATAACCATTATATTTGTAAGATGATGATGTATTATCGATTGATGAGTATCTTGAAATCAAGAATCATTTAATTTCTGCTTTTTAGACCAAGAAATTCTTTTTTTTGAAATAAATGCAATATTTCACAAATCCAATCGAAAATTAAAATCATATATTAAGTAAACAGAATAATGATCACGTCATACCCTGTATTCCAGGTCTAAAATTCATAAATCCTTAAGATTTTTGACTTAAATTATAATTTGAGTACTCTTCACCGAATGATGTTGAATTATCTTCACAAATCAGCAAATTTAAAATGAAAAGTCGAATTCAGTAATTTATATTAAATATTATTGTCATTAGATACCAAATCACCATTAAATTTGTAAGATGATGATGTATTATCGATTGATGAGTATCTTGAAATCAAGAATCATTTAATTTCTGCTTTTTAGACCAAGAAATTATTTTTTTGAAATAAATACAATATTTCACTAATCCAATCGAAAATGAAAATTATTTATATAGTAAACAGAATAATGATCACGTCATACCCAGTATTCCAGGTCTAAAATTCATAAATCAGTAAGATTTTTGACTTAAATTATAATTTGAGTACTCTTTACCGAATTATGTGGAATTATCTTAACAAATCAGCAAATTTCAAATGAAAAGTCGCATTCAGTAATAAATATTATATAATACTATCACTTGATACAAGATAATCATAATATTGGTAAGATAATGATGTATTATCGATTGATGAGTATCTTAAAATCAAGAATCATTTAATTTCAGCTATTTAGACCATGAAATTCCTTTTTTTGAAATAAATTTAATATTTCACGAATCCAATCGAAAACTAAAATCATTTATTTATTAAAAAGGATAATTATCAGGCCAAACCCTGTATTCCTGGTCTAGAATACATAAATCAGTAAGATTTTTGATTTGAATAATAATATCAGTACTCTATTACGAAATATGAAGAATTATCTTCACTAATCAGCAAATTTCAAATGAAAAGTCAAATTCAGTAATAAACATTATATAATAATGTCACTAGATACGAGATAACCATTATATTTGTTAGACAATGATGTATTATCGATTGATGAGTATCTTAAAATCAAGAATCAATTAATTTCTGCTTTTTAGACCAAGAAACTCCTTTTTTTATAAAAAAATGCAATATATCACGAATCCAATCGAAAATTAAAATCATATATTAAGTAAACAGAATAATGATCACGTCATACCCTGTATTCCAGGTTTACAATTCATAAATCAGTAAGTTTTTTGACTTGAATTATAATTTGAGTACCCTTAACCGAATTATGTGGAATTATCTTAACAAATCAGCAAATTTCCAATGAAAAGTCGAATTCAGTAATTTATATTATATATTATTGTCATTAAATACCAGATCGCCAATATATTTGTAAGATGATGATGTTTTATTGATATATGAGTATCTTGAAATTAAGAATCATTAAATTTCTGATTTTAAGACCAAGAAATTCCAGGTCTAAAATTCTTAAATCAGTAAGATTTTTGATTTGAATTATAATTTGAGTACTCTATTACGAAATATGAAGAATTATCTTCACAAATCAGCAAATTTCCAATGAAAAGTCAAATTCAGTAATTTATATTAAATATTATTGTCATTAAATACCAGATCACCAATATATTTGTAAGATGCAAATATGAATTTATGTATTATCGATAAATGAGTATCTTGAAATCAAGAATCATTTAATTTCTGCTTTTTAGACCAAGAAATTCTTTTTTTGAAATAAGTTCAATATTTCAATAATCCAATCAAAAATGAAAATCATTTATAAAGTAAACAGAATAATGATCACGTCATACCCTATATTCCAGGTCTAAAATTCATAAATCAGTAAGATTTTTGACATGAATTATAATTTGAGTACCCTTTACCGAATTATGTGGAATTATCTTAACAAATCAGCAAATTTCAAATGAAAAGTCATATTCAGTAATAAATATTATATAATAATGTCACTAAATACAAGATAACCATTGTATTTGTCAGACAATGATGTATTATCGATTGATGAGTATCTTAAAATCAAGAATCATTTAATTTCTGCGTTTTAGACCAAGAAATTCCTTTTTTTTTAAATAAATACAATATTTCACGAATCCAATCGGAA
Organism: Lepeophtheirus nordmannii; assembly: GCA_963680855.1. Taxonomy (NCBI): domain Eukaryota; kingdom Metazoa; phylum Arthropoda; class Copepoda; order Siphonostomatoida; family Caligidae; genus Lepeophtheirus; species Lepeophtheirus nordmannii. The sequence goes on from OY804525.1 coordinate 13,841,206, forward strand.
ATTAAAATCATTTTTTAAGTTAACAGAATAATGATCACGTCATACCCTGTATTCCAGGTCTACAATACATAAATCAGTAAGATTATTGATTTGAATTATAATTTGAGTACTTTATTACGAAATATGAATCATTATCTTCAAATATCAGCAAATTTCAAATGAAAAGTCGAATTCAGTAATTTATATTAAATATTATTGTCATTACATACCAGGTCACCAATATATTTGTAAGATGATGATGTATTATTGATAAATGATTATTTTGAAATTAAGAATCATTAAATTTTTGATTTTAAGACCAAGAAATTCCTTTTTTTTGAAATAAATGCAATATTTCACTAATCCAATCGAAAATAAAAATCATTTATTAATTGTATTCCAGTCTACAATACATAAATCAGTAAGATTTTTGACTTGAATTATAATTTCAGTACTCTATTACGAAATATGAAGAATTATCTTCACAAATCAGCAAATTTCAAATGAAAAGTCAAATTCAGTAATTTTTATTAAATATTATTGTCATTAGATACCAGATCACCATTATATTTGTTAGACAATGATGTATTATCGATTGATGAGTATCTTAAAATCAAGAATCATTTAATTTCTGCTTTTTAGACCAAGAAATTCCTTTTTTGAAATAAATGCAATATTTCACGAGTCCAATCGAAAATAAAAATCATTTTTTAAGTGAACCAAATAATGATCATGTCATTCCCTGTATTCCAGGTCTAGAATACATAAATCAGTAAGATTTTTTATTTGAATTATAATTTCAGTACTCTATTACGAAATATGAAGATTTATCTTATCAAATTAACAAATTTCAAATGAAAAGTAAAATTCAGTTATTTATATTAAATATTATTATTATTAAATACCATATCACCATTATATTTGTAAAATAATGAAGTATTTTCGATTGATGAGTATCTTGATATCAAGAATAATTTAATTTCTGCTTTTTAGACCAAGAAATTCCTTTTTTGAAATAAATGCAATATTTCACTTATCCAATCGAAAATTAAAATCATTTATTAAGTAAACAGAATAATGATCATGTCATACCCTGTATTCCAGGTCTAAAATACATAATCATTAAGATTTTTGACTTGAATTATAATTTCAGTACTCTATTACGAAATATGAAGAATTATCTTCACAAATCAGCAAATTTCAAATGAAAAGTCAAATTCAGTAAATTTTATTAAATATTATTGTCATTAGATACCAGATCACCATTATATTTGTTAGACAATGATGTATTATCGATTGATGAGTATCTTGAAATCAAGAATCATTTAATTTCTGCTTTTTAGACGAAGAAATTCTTTTTTTTTTGAAATTAATGCAATATTTCACTAATCCAATCGAAAATTAAAATCATTTATTAAGTAAACAGCATAATGATCACGTCATACTCTGTATTCCAGGTCTACAATACATAAATCAGTAAGATTTTTGATTTGAATTATAATTTCAGTACTCTATTACGAAATATGGAGAATTATCTTCACAAATCAGCAAATTTCATATGAAAAGTCAAATTCAGTAATTTATATTAAATATTATTGTCATTAGATACCAGATCACCAATATATTTGTAAGATGATGATGTATTATTGATAAATGATTATCTTGAAATTAAGCATCATTAAATTTTTGATTTTAAGACCAAGAAATTCCTTTTTTTTGAAATAAATGCAATATTTCACTAATCCAATCGAAAATAAAAAATCATTTATTAATGGTATTCCAGTCTACAATACATAAATCAGTAATATTTTTGACTTGAATTATAATTTCAGTACTCTATTACGAAATATGAAGAATTATCTTCACAAACCAGCAAATTTCAAATGAAAAGTCAAATTCAGTAATAAACATTATATAATGATGTCACTTGATACAAGATAACCCTTATATTGGTAAGACAATGCTGTATTATCGATTAATGAGTATCTTGAAATCAAGAATCATTTAATTTCTGCTTTTTAGACGAAGAAATTCCTTTATTTTTTGAAATAAATGCAATATTTCACTTATCCAATTGAAAATTAAAATCATTAAATAAGTGAACAGAATAATGATCACGTCATACCCTGTATTCCAGGTCTAGATTTCATAAATCAGTAAGATTTTTGATTTGAATTATAATTTGAGTACTGTATTACGAAATATGAATAATTATCTTAACAAATCAGAAATAAATGCAATATTTCACGAATCCAATCGACAATTAAAATCATTTTTTAAGTTAACAGAATAATGATCACGTCATACCCTGTATTCCAGGTTTACAATTAATAAGTCAGTAAGATTTTTGACTTGAATTATAATTTGAGTACTCTATTACGAAATATGAAGAATTATCTTCACAAATCAGCAAATTTCCAATGAAAAGTCAAATTCAGTAATTTATATTAAATATTATTGTCATTAAATACCAGATCACCAATATATTTGTAAGATGATGATGTATTATTGATAAATGATTATCTTGAAATTAAGCATCATTAAATTTTTGATTTTAAGACTAAGAAATTCCTTTTTTTTGAAATAAATGCAATATTTCACTAATCCAATCGAAAATGAAAATTATTTATATAGTAAACAGAATAATGATCACGTCATACCCAGTATTCCAGGTCTAAAATTCATAAATCAGTAAGATTTTTGACTTAAATTATAATTTGAGTACTCTTTACCGAATTATGTGGAATTATCTTAACAAATCAGCAAATTTCAAATGAAAAGTCGCATTCAGTAATAAATATTATATAATACTATCACTTGATACAAGATAATCATAATATTGGTAAGATAATGATGTATTATCGATTGATGAGTATCTTAAAATCAAGAATCATTTAATTTCAGCTATTTAGACCATGAAATTCCTTTTTTTGAAATAAATTTAATATTTCACGAATCCAATCGAAAACTAAAATCAATTATTTATTAAAAACGATAATTATCAGGCCAAACCCTGTATTCCAGGTCTAGAATACATAAATCAGTAAGATTTTTGATTTGAATAATAATATCAGTACTCTATTACGAAATATGAAGAATTATCTTCACTAATCAGCAAATTTCAAATGAAAAGTCAAATTCAGTAATAAACATTATATAATAATGTCACTAGATACGAGATAACCATTATATTTGTTAGACAATGATGTATTATCGATTGATGAGTATCTTAAAATCAAGAATCAATTAATTTCTGCTTTTTAGACCAAGAAACTCCTTTTTTTATAAAAAAATGCAATATATCACGAATCCAATCGAAAATTAAAATCATATATTAAGTAAACAGAATAATGATCACGTCATACCCTGTATTCCAGGTTTACAATTCATAAATCAGTAAGTTTTTTGACTTGAATTATAATTTGAGTACCCTTAACCGAATTATGTGGAATTATCTTAACAAATCAGCAAATTTCCAATGAAAAGTCAAATTCAGTAATTAACATTATATAATAATGTCACTAGATACAAGATAACCATTCTATTTGTTAGACAATGATGTATTATCGATTGATGAGTATCTTAAAATCAAGAATCATTTAATTTCTGCTTTTTAGACCAAGAAATTCCTTTTTTTTTTAAATAAATACAATATTTCACGAATCCAATCGACAATTAAAATCATTTTTTAAGTTAACAGAACAATGATCACGTATTCCAGGTCAACCATTCATCAATCAGTATGATTTTTGATTTGAATTAGTACTTGAGTAATCTGTAATGAAATATGAAGAATTATCTTCACAAATCAGCAAATTTCAAATGAAAAGTCAAATTCAGTAATAAACATTATATAATGATGTCACTAGATACGAGATAACCATTATATTTGTTAGACAATGATGTATTATCGATTGATGAGTATCTTAAAATCAAGAATCATTTAATTTCTGCTTTTTAGACCAAGAAATTCCTTTTTTGAAATAAATGCAATATTTCACTAATCCAATCGAAAATTAAAATCATTTTTTAAGTGAACTAAATAATGATCATGTCAAAACCCTGTATTCCAGGTCTAAAATTCTTAAATCAGTAAGATTTTTGATTTGAATATTAATTTGAGTACTCTATTACGAAATATGAATCATTATCTTCACAAATCAGCAAATTTCATATCAAAAGTCAAATTCAGTAATTTATTTTAAATATTATTGTTATTAGATACCAGATTACCATTATATTTGTAAAATGATGATGTATTATCGATTGATGAGTATCTTGGAATCAAGACTCATTTAATTTCTGCTTTTTAGACCAAGAAATTCCTTTTTTTGTGAAATAAATACAATATTTCACTTATCCAATCGAAAATTAAAATCATTTATTAAGTGAACAGAGCAATGATCACGTATTCCAGGTCAACCATTCATCAATCAGTATGTTTTTTGATTTGAATTAGTACTTGAGTAATCTGTAATGAAATATGAAGAATTATCTTCACAAATCAGCAAATTTCAAATGAAAAGTCAAATTCAGTAATTTATATTATATATTATTGCCATTAGATACCAGATTACCATTATATTTGTAAAATGATGATGTATTATCGATTGATTAGTATCTTGAAATCAAGAAACATATAATTTCTGCTTTTTAGACCAAGAAATTCCTTTTTTTGAAATTAATGCAATATTTCACTAATCCAATCGAAAATTAAAATCATTTATTAAGTAAACAGCATAATGATCACGTCATACTCTCTATTCTAGGTCTACAATACATAAATCAGTAAGATTTTTGACTTGAAATATAATTTCAGTACTTTATTACGAAATATGAAGAATTATCTTCACTAATCAGCAAATTTCAAATGAAAAGTCAAATTCAGTAATAAACATTATATAATGATGTCACTTGATACAAGATAACCATTATATTGGTAAGATAATGCTGTATTATCGATTAATGAGTATCTTGAAATCAAGAATAATTTAATTTCTGCTTTTTAGACCTAGAAATTCCTTTTTTGAAATAAATGCAATATTTCACTAATCCAATCGAAAATAAAAATCATTTATTAATTGTATTCCAGTCTACAATACATAAATCAGTAAGATTTTTGACTTGAATTATAATTTCAGTACTCTATTACGAAATATGAAGAATTATCTTCACTAATCAGCAAATTTCAAATGAAAAGTCAAATTCAGTAATAAACATTATATGATGTCACTTGATACAAGATAACCATTATATTGGTAAGATAATGCTGTATTATCGATTAATGAGTATCTTGAAATCAAGAATCATTTAATTTCTGCTTTTTAGACGAAGAAATTCCTTTATTTTTTGAAATAAATGCAATATTTCACTTATCCAATTGAAAATTAAAATCATTTATTAAGTGAACAGAATAATGATCACGTCATACCCTGTATTCCAGGTCTAGATTACATAAATCAGTAAGATTTTTGATTTGAATTATAATTTGAGTACTCTATTACGAAATATGAAGAATTATCTTAACAAATCAGAAATAAATGCAATATTTCACTTATCCAATTACAAATTAAAATCATTTATTAAGTAAACAGAATAATGATCACGTCATACCCTGTATTCCAGGTCTAAAATACATAATCAGTAAGATTTTTGACTTGAATTATAATTTGAGTACTCTATTACGAAATATGAAGAATTATCTTAACAAATCAGCAAATTTCAAATGAAAAGTCGAATACAGTAACTTATATTATATATTATTGCCATTAGATACCAGATCACCATTATATTTGTTAGACAATGATGTATTATCGATTGATGAGTATCTTGGAATCAAGACTCATTTAATTTCTGCTTTTTAGACCAAGAAATTCCTTTTTGTTGACATATATGCAATATTTCACTAATCCAATTGAAAATTAAAATCATTTATTAAGTAAACAGCATGATGATCACGTCATACTCTGTATTCCAGGTCTACAATACATAAATTAGTAAGATTTTTGATTGAATTATAATTTCAGTACTCTATTACGAAAAATGGAGAATTATCTTCACAAATCAGCAAATTTCAATTGAAAAGTCAAATTCAGTAATTTATATTATATATTATTGCCATTAGATACCAGATCACCATTATATTTGTTAGAATATGATGTATTATCGATTGATGAGTATCTTGAAATCAAGAATCGTTTAATTTCTGCTCTTTAGACCAAGAAATTACTTTTTGTTGACATAAATGCAATATTTCACAAATCCAATCGAAAATTAAAATCGTTTATTAAGTAAACAGAATAATGATCACGTCATACCCTGTATTTGAGGTTATAATTCATAAAAAAATAAGATTTTTGACTTGAATTATAATATGAGTACTCTATTACGAAATATGAAGAATTATCTTCACAAATCAGCAAATTTCAAATGAAAAGTCAAATTCAGTAATTTTTATTAAATATTTTTGTCATTAGATACCAGATCACCATTATATTTGTTAGACAATGATGTATTATCGATTGATGAGTATCTTGAAATCAAGAATCATTTAATTTCTGCTTTTTAGACGAAGAAATTCCTTTATTTGTTGACATGAATGCGATATTTCACTAATCCAATCGAAAATTAAAATCATTTATTAAGTAAACAGCATAATGATCACGTCATACTCTGTATTCCAGGTCTACAATACATAAATCAGTAAGATTTTTGATTTGAATTATAATTTCAGTACTCTATTACGAAATATGGAGAATTATCTTCACAAATCAGCAAATTTAATATGAAAAGTCAAATTCAGTAATTTATATTAAATATTATTGTCATTAGATACCAGATCACCATTATATGTGTTAGACAATGATGTATTATCGATTGATGAGTATCTTGAAATCAAGAATCATTTAATTTCTGCTTTTTAGACGAAGAAATTCCTTTATTTTTTGAAATAAATGCAATATTTCACTTATCCAATTGAAAATTAAAATCATTTATTAAGTGAACAGAATAATGATCACGTCATACCCTGTATTCCAGGTCTAGATTACATCAATCAGTAAGATTTTTGATTTGAATTATAATTTGAGTACTGTATTACGAAATATGAATAATTATCTTAACAAATCAGAAATAAATGCAATATTTCACTTATCCAATCGAAAATTAAAATCATTTATGAATTGAAGAGGATAATAATCAGGCCATACCCTGTAAATAGGTCTAAAATTCATTAATCAGTAAGATTTTTGACTTGAATTATAATTTCAGAACTCTATTACGAAATATGAAGAATTATCTTCACAAATCAGCAAATTTCATATGAAAAGTCAAATTCAGTAATTTATATTAAATATTATTGTCATTAGATACCAGATTACCATGATATTTGTAAAATGATGATGTATTATCGATTGATGAGTATCTTGGAATCAAGACTCATTTAATTTCTGCTTTTTAGACCAAGAAATTCCTTTTTTTTTAAATAAATGCAATATTTCACGAATCCAATCGAAAATAAAAATCATTTTGTAAGTGAACAAAATAATGATCACGTCAAAACCCTGTATTCCAGGTCTAAAATTCTTAAATCAGTAAGATTTTTGATTTGAATTATAATTTCAGTACTCTATTACGAAATATGAAGAATTATCTTCACAAATCAGCAAATTTCATATGAAAAGTCAAATTCAGTAATTTATATTAAATATTATTGTCATTAGATACCAGATCACCATTATATTTGTTAGACAATGATGTATTATCGATTGATGAGTATCTTGAAATCAAGAATCATTTAATTTCTGCTTTTTAGACGAAGAAATTCCTGTATTTTTTGAAATAAATGCAATATTTCACTTATCCAATTGAAAATTAAAATCATTTATTAAGTGAACAGAATAATGATCACGTCATACCCTGTATTCCAGGTTTAGATTACATCAATCAGTAAGATTTTTGATTTGAATTATAATTTCAGTACTCTATTACGAAATATGAAGAATTATCTTCACAAATCAGCAAATTTCATATGAAAAGTCAAATTCAGTAATTTATATTAAATATTATTGTCATTAGATACCAGATCACCATTATATTTGTTAGACAATGATGTATTATCGATTGATGAGTATCTTGAAATCAAGAATCATTTAATTTCTGCTTTTTAGACGAAGAAATTCCTTTATTTTTTGAAATTAATGCAATATTTCACTAATCCAATCGAAAATTAAAATCATTTATTAAGTGAACAGAATAGTAATCACTCTATTACAAAATATGAAGAACTATCTTCACAAATTCTTGGTTAACAATACATAAATTAGTATGATTTTTGACTTGAAATTATAATTTCAGTACCTTTTTACGAAATATGAAGAATTATCTTCACAAATCAGCAAATTTCATATGAAAAGTCAAATTCAGTAATTTATATTAAATATTATTGTCATTAGATACCAGATTACCATGATATTTGTAAAATGATGATGTATTATCGATTGATTAGTATCTTGAAATCAAGAATCATTTAATTTCTGCTTTTTAGACGAAGAAATTCCTTTATTTTTTGAAATAAATGCAATATTTCACTTATCCAATTGAAAATTAAAATCATTTATTAAGTGAACAGAATAATGATCACGTCATAACCTGTATTCCAGGTCTAGATTACATAAATCAGTAAGATTTTTGATTTGAATTATAATTTGAATACTGTATTACGAAATATGAATAATTATCTTAACAAATCAGAAATAAATGCAATATTTCACTAATCCAATCGAAAATAAAAATCATTTATTAAGTGAACAAAATAATGATCACGTCAAAACCCTGTATTCCAGGTCTAAAATTCTTAAATCAGTAAGATTTTTGATTTAAATTATAATTTGAGTACTTTATGACGATATATGAATCATTATCTTCATAAATCAGCAAATTTCAAAAGAAAAGTCGAATTCAGTAATTTATATTCAATATTATTGTCATTAGATACCAGATTACCATTTTGTGTGTTAGACAATGATGTATTATCGATGGATGAGTATCTTGAAATCAAGAATCATTTAATTTCTGCTTTTTAGACGAAGAAATTCCTTTATTTTTTGAAATAAAGCAATATTTCATTATCCAATTGAAAATTAAAATCATTTATTAAGTGAACAGAATAATGATCACGTCATACCCTGTATTCCAGGTCTAGATTACATCAATCAGTAAGATTTTTGATTTGAATTATAATTTCAGTACTCTATTACGAAATATGGAGAATTATCTTCACAAATCAGCAAATTTCATATGAAAAGTCAAATTCAGTAATTTATATTAAATATTATTTTCATTAGATACCAGATCACCATTATGTGTGTTAGACAATGATGTATTATCGATTGATGAGTATCTTGAAATCAAGAATCATTTAATTTCTGCTTTTTAGACGAAGAAATTCCTTTATTTTTTGAAATAAATGCAATATTTCACTTATCCAATTGAAAATTAAAATCATTTATTAAGTGAACAGAATAATGATCACGTCATACCCTGTATTCCAGGTCTAGATTACATCAATCAGTAAGATTTTTGATTTGAATTATAATTTGAGTACTGTATTACGAAATATGAATAATTATCTTCACAAATCAGAAATAAATGCAATATTTCACTTATCCAATCGAAAATTAAAATCATTTATGAATTGAAGAGGATAATAATCAGGCCATACCCTGTAAATAGGTCTAAAATTCATTAATCAGTAAGATTTTTGACTTGAATTATAATTTCAGTACTCTATTACGAAATATGAAGAATTATCTTCACAAATCAGCAAATTTCAAATGAAAAGTCAAATTCAGTAATTTATATTATATATTATTGCCATTAGATACCAGATCACCATTATATTTGTTAGACAATGATGTATTATCGATTGATGAGTATCTTGGAATCAAGAATCGTTTAATTTCTGCTTTTTAGACCAAGAAATTCCTTTTTGGTGACATATATGCAATATTTCACTAATCCAATTGAAAATTAAAATCATTTATTAAGTAAACAGCATGATGATCACGTCATACTCTGTATTCCAGGTCTACAATACATAAATTAGTAAGATTTTTGATTTGAATTATAATTTCAGTACTCTATTACGAAATATGGAGAATTCTCTTTACAAATCAGCAAATTTCAATTGAAAAGTCAAATTCAGTAATTTTTATTAAATATTATTGCCATTAGATACCAGATCACCATTATATTTGTTAGACAATGATGTATTATCGATTGATGAGTATCTTGAAATCAAGAATCATTTAATTTCTGCTTTTTAGACGAAGAAATTCCTTTATTTGTTGACATAAATGCAATATTTCACTAATCCAATCGAAAATTAAAATCATTTATTAAGTAAACAGCATAATGATCACGTCATACTCTGTATTCCAGGTCTACAATACATAAATCAGTAAGATTTTTGACTTGAATTATAATTTCAGAACTCTATTACGAAATATGAAGAATTATCTTCACAAATCAGCAAATTTCATATGAAAAGTCAAATTCAGTAATTTATATTAAATATTATTGTCATTAGATACCAGATTACCATGATATTTGTAAAATGATGATGTATTATCGATTGATGAGTATCTTGGAATCAAGACTCATTTAATTTCTGCTTTTTAGACCAAGAAATTCCTTTTTTTTTAAATAAATGCAATATTTCACGAATCCAATCGAAAATAAAAATCATTTTGTAAGTGAACAAAATAATGATCACGTCAAAACCCTGTATTCCAGGTCTAAAATTCTTAAATCAGTAAGATTTTTGATTTGAATTATAATTTCAGTACTCTATTACGAAATATGAAGAATTATCTTCACAAATCAGCAAATTTCATATGAAAAGTCAAATTCAGTAATTTATATTAAATATTATTGTCATTAGATACCAGATCACCATTATATTTGTTAGACAATGATGTATTATCGATTGATGAGTATCTTGAAATCAAGAATCATTTAATTTCTGCTTTTTAGACGAAGAAATTCCTGTATTTTTTGAAATAAATGCAATATTTCACTTATCCAATTGAAAATTAAAATCATTTATTAAGTGAACAGAATAATGATCACGTCATACCCTGTATTCCAGGTTTAGATTACATCAATCAGTAAGATTTTTGATTTGAATTATAATTTCAGTACTCTATTACGAAATATGAAGAATTATCTTCACAAATCAGCAAATTTCATATGAAAAGTCAAATTCAGTAATTTATATTAAATATTATTGTCATTAGATACCAGATCACCATTATATTTGTTAGACAATGATGTATTATCGATTGATGAGTATCTTGAAATCAAGAATCATTTAATTTCTGCTTTTTAGACGAAGAAATTCCTTTATTTTTTGAAATTAATGCAATATTTCACTAATCCAATCGAAAATTAAAATCATTTATTAAGTGAACAGAATAGTAATCACTCTATTACAAAATATGAAGAACTATCTTCACAAATTCTTGGTTAACAATACATAAATTAGTATGATTTTTGACTTGAAATTATAATTTCAGTACCTTTTTACGAAATATGAAGAATTATCTTCACAAATCAGCAAATTTCATATGAAAAGTCAAATTCAGTAATTTATATTAAATATTATTGTCATTAGATACCAGATTACCATGATATTTGTAAAATGATGATGTATTATCGATTGATTAGTATCTTGAAATCAAGAATCATTTAATTTCTGCTTTTTAGACGAAGAAATTCCTTTATTTTTTGAAATAAATGCAATATTTCACTTATCCAATTGAAAATTAAAATCATTTATTAAGTGAACAGAATAATGATCACGTCATAACCTGTATTCCAGGTCTAGATTACATAAATCAGTAAGATTTTTGATTTGAATTATAATTTGAATACTGTATTACGAAATATGAATAATTATCTTAACAAATCAGAAATAAATGCAATATTTCACTAATCCAATCGAAAATAAAAATCATTTATTAAGTGAACAAAATAATGATCACGTCAAAACCCTGTATTCCAGGTCTAAAATTCTTAAATCAGTAAGATTTTTGATTTAAATTATAATTTGAGTACTTTATGACGATATATGAATCATTATCTTCATAAATCAGCAAATTTCAAAAGAAAAGTCGAATTCAGTAATTTATATTCAATATTATTGTCATTAGATACCAGATTACCATTTTGTGTGTTAGACAATGATGTATTATCGATGGATGAGTATCTTGAAATCAAGAATCATTTAATTTCTGCTTTTTAGACGAAGAAATTCCTTTATTTTTTGAAATAAAGCAATATTTCATTATCCAATTGAAAATTAAAATCATTTATTAAGTGAACAGAATAATGATCACGTCATACCCTGTATTCCAGGTCTAGATTACATCAATCAGTAAGATTTTTGATTTGAATTATAATTTCAGTACTCTATTACGAAATATGGAGAATTATCTTCACAAATCAGCAAATTTCATATGAAAAGTCAAATTCAGTAATTTATATTAAATATTATTTTCATTAGATACCAGATCACCATTATGTGTGTTAGACAATGATGTATTATCGATTGATGAGTATCTTGAAATCAAGAATCATTTAATTTCTGCTTTTTAGACGAAGAAATTCCTTTATTTTTTGAAATAAATGCAATATTTCACTTATCCAATTGAAAATTAAAATCATTTATTAAGTGAACAGAATAATGATCACGTCATACCCTGTATTCCAGGTCTAGATTACATCAATCAGTAAGATTTTTGATTTGAATTATAATTTGAGTACTGTATTACGAAATATGAATAATTATCTTCACAAATCAGAAATAAATGCAATATTTCACTTATCCAATCGAAAATTAAAATCATTTATGAATTGAAGAGGATAATAATCAGGCCATACCCTGTAAATAGGTCTAAAATTCATTAATCAGTAAGATTTTTGACTTGAATTATAATTTCAGTACTCTATTACGAAATATGAAGAATTATCTTCACAAATCAGCAAATTTCAAACGAAAAGTCAAATTCAGTAATTTATATTATATATTATTGCCATTAGATACCAGATCACCATTATATTTGTTAGACAATGATGTATTATCGATTGATGAGTATCTTGGAATCAAGAATCGTTTAATTTCTGCTTTTTAGACCAAGAAATTCCTTTTTGTTGACATATATGCAATATTTCACTAATCCAATTGAAAATTAAAATCATTTATTAAGTAAACAGCATGATGATCACGTCATACTCTGTATTCCAGGTCTACAATACATAAATTAGTAAGATTTTTGATTTGAATTATAATTTCAGTACTCTATTACGAAATATGGAGAATTCTCTTTACAAATCAGCAAATTTCAATTGAAAAGTCAAATTCAGTAATTTTTATTAAATATTATTGCCATTAGATACCAGATCACCATTATATTTGTTAGACAATGATGTATTATCGATTGATGAGTATCTTGAAATCAAGAATCATTTAATTTCTGCTTTTTAGACGAAGAAATTCCTTTATTTGTTGACATAAATGCAATATTTCACTAATCCAATCGAAAATTAAAATCATTTATTAAGTAAACAGCATAATGATCACGTCATACTCTGTATTCCAGGTCTACAATACATAAATCAGTAAGATTTTTGATTTGAATTATAATTTCAGTACTCTATTACGAAATATGAAGAATTATCTTCACAAATCAGCAAATTACATATGAAAAGTCAAATTCAGTAATTTATATTAAATATTATTGTCATTAGATACCAGATTACCATGATATTTGTAAAATGATGATGTATTATCGATTGATGAGTATCTTGGAATCAAGACTCATTTAATTTCTGCTTTTTAGACCTAGAAATTCCTTTTTTGAAATAAATGCAATATTTCACTAATCCAATCGAAAATAAAAATCATTTATTAATTGTATTCCAGTCTACAATACATAAATCAGTAAGATTTTTGACTTGAATTATAATTTCAGTACTCTATTACGAAATATGAAGAATTATCTTCACTAATCAGCAAATTTCAAATGAAAAGTCAAATTCAGTAATAAACATTATATGATGTCACTTGATACAAGATAACCATTATATTGGTAAGATAATGCTGTATTATCGATTAATGAGTATCTTGAAATCAAGAATCATTTAATTTCTGCTTTTTAGACGAAGAAATTCCTTTATTTTTTGAAATAAATGCAATATTTCACTTATCCAATTGAAAATTAAAATCATTTATTAAGTGAACAGAATAATGATCACGTCATACCCTGTATTCCAGGTCTAGATTACATAAATCAGTAAGATTTTTGACTTGAATTATAATTTGAGTACTCTATTACGAAATATGAAGAATTATCTTAACAAATCAGCAAATTTCAAATGAAAAGTCGAATACAGTAACTTATATTATATATTATTGCCATTAGATACCAGATCACCATTATATTTGTTAGACAATGATGTATTATCGATTGATGAGTATCTTGGAATCAAGACTCATTTAATTTCTGCTTTTTAGACCAAGAAATTCCTTTTTGTTGACATATATGCAATATTTCACTAATCCAATTGAAAATTAAAATCATTTATTAAGTAAACAGCATGATGATCACGTCATACTCTGTATTCCAGGTCTACAATACATAAATTAGTAAGATTTTTGATTGAATTATAATTTCAGTACTCTATTACGAAAAATGGAGAATTATCTTCACAAATCAGCAAATTTCAATTGAAAAGTCAAATTCAGTAATTTATATTATATATTATTGCCATTAGATACCAGATCACCATTATATTTGTTAGAATATGATGTATTATCGATTGATGAGTATCTTGAAATCAAGAATCGTTTAATTTCTGCTCTTTAGACCAAGAAATTACTTTTTGTTGACATAAATGCAATATTTCACAAATCCAATCGAAAATTAAAATCGTTTATTAAGTAAACAGAATAATGATCACGTCATACCCTGTATTTGAGGTTATAATTCATAAAAAAATAAGATTTTTGACTTGAATTATAATATGAGTACTCTATTACGAAATATGAAGAATTATCTTCACAAATCAGCAAATTTCAAATGAAAAGTCAAATTCAGTAATTTTTATTAAATATTTTTGTCATTAGATACCAGATCACCATTATATTTGTTAGACAATGATGTATTATCGATTGATGAGTATCTTGAAATCAAGAATCATTTAATTTCTGCTTTTTAGACGAAGAAATTCCTTTATTTGTTGACATGAATGCGATATTTCACTAATCCAATCGAAAATTAAAATCATTTATTAAGTAAACAGCATAATGATCACGTCATACTCTGTATTCCAGGTCTACAATACATAAATCAGTAAGATTTTTGATTTGAATTATAATTTCAGTACTCTATTACGAAATATGGAGAATTATCTTCACAAATCAGCAAATTTAATATGAAAAGTCAAATTCAGTAATTTGTATTAAATATTATTGTCATTAGATACCAGATCACCATTATATGTGTTAGACAATGATGTATTATCGATTGATGAGTATCTTGAAATCAAGAATCATTTAATTTCTGCTTTTTAGACGAAGAAATTCCTTTATTTTTTGAAATAAATGCAATATTTCACTTATCCAATTGAAAATTAAAATCATTTATTAAGTGAACAGAATAATGATCACGTCATACCCTGTATTCCAGGTCTAGATTACATCAATCAGTAAGATTTTTGATTTGAATTATAATTTGAGTACTGTATTACGAAATATGAATAATTATCTTAACAAATCAGAAATAAATGCAATATTTCACTTATCCAATCGAAAATTAAAATCATTTATGAATTGAAGAGGATAATAATCAGGCCATACCCTGTAAATAGGTCTAAAATTCATTAATCAGTAAGATTTTTGACTTGAATTATAATTTCAGTACTCTATTACGAAATATGAAGAATTATCTTCACAAATCAGCAAATTTCATATGAAAAGTCAAATTCAGTAATTTATATTAAATATTATTGTCATTAGATACCAGATTACCATGATATTTGTAAAATGATGATGTATTATCGATTGATGAGTATCTTGGAATCAAGACTCATTTAATTTCTGCTTTTTAGACCAAGAAATTCCTTTTTTTTTAAATATATGCAATATTTCACGAATCCAATCGAAAATAAAAATCATTTTGTAAGTGAACAAAATAATGATCACGTCAAAACCCTGTATTCCAGGTCTAAAATTCTTAAATCAGTAAGATTTTTGATTTGAATTATAATTTCAGTACTCTATTACGAAATATGAAGAATTATCTTCACAAATCAGCAAATTTCATATGAAAAGTCAAATTCAGTAATTTATATTAAATATTATTGTCATTAGATACCAGATCACCATTATATTTGTTAGACAATGATGTATTATCGATTGATGAGTATCTTGAAATCAAGAATCATTTAATTTCTGCTTTTTAGACGAAGAAATTCCTGTATTTTTTGAAATAAATGCAATATTTCACTTATCCAATTGAAAATTAAAATCATTTATTAAGTGAACAGAATAATGATCACGTCATACCCTGTATTCCAGGTCTAGATTACATCAATCAGTAAGATTTTTGATTTGAATTATAATTTCAGTACTCTATTACGAAATATGAAGAATTATCTTCACAAATCAGCAAATTTCATATGAAAAGTCAAATTCAGTAATTTATATTAAATATTATTGTCATTAGATACCAGATCACCATTATATTTGTTAGACAATGATGTATTATCGATTGATGAGTATCTTGAAATCAAGAATCATTTAATTTCTGCTTTTTAGACGAAGAAATTCCTTTATTTTTTGAAATTAATGCAATATTTCACTTATCCAATTGAAAATTAAAATCATTTATTAAGTGAACAGAATAATGATCACGTCATAACCTGTATTCCAGGTCTAGATTACATAAATCAGTAAGATTTTTGATTTGAATTATAATTTGAATACTGTATTACGAAATATGAATAATTATCTTAACAAATCAGAAATAAATGCAATATTTCACTAATCCAATCGAAAATAAAAATCATTTATTAAGTGAACAAAATAATGATCACGTCAAAACCCTGTATTCCAGGTCTAAAATTCTTAAATCAGTAAGATTTTTGATTTGAATTATAATTTGAGTACTCTATGACGATATATGAATCATTATCTTCATAAATCAGCAAATTTCAAAAGAAAAGTCGAATTCAGTAATTTATATTCAATATTATTGTCATTAGATACCAGATTACCATTTTGTGTGTTAGACAATGATGTATTATCGATGGATGAGTATCTTGAAATCAAGAATCATTTAATTTCTGCTTTTTAGACGAAGAAATTCCTTTATTTTTTGAAATAAATGCAATATTTCATTATCCAATTGAAAATTAAAATCATTTATTAAGTGAACAGAATAATGATCACGTCATACCCTGTATTCCAGGTCTAGATTACATCAATCAGTAAGATTTTTGATTTGAATTATAATTTCAGTACTCTATTACGAAATATGGAGAATTATCTTCACAAATCAGCAAATTTCATATGAAAAGTCAAATTCAGTAATTTATATTAAATATTATTTTCATTAGATACCAGATCACCATTATGTGTGTTAGACAATGATGTATTATCGATTGATGAGTATCTTGAAATCAAGAATCATTTAATTTCTGCTTTTTAGACGAAGAAATTCCTTTATTTTTTGAAATAAATGCAATATTTCACTTATCCAATTGAAAATTAAAATCATTTATTAAGTGAACAGAATAATGATCACGTCATACCCTGTATTCCAGGTCTAGATTACATCAATCAGTAAGATTTTTGATTTGAATTATAATTTGAGTACTGTATTACGAAATATGAATAATTATCTTCACAAATCAGAAATAAATGCAATATTTCACTTATCCAATCGAAAATTAAAATCATTTATGAATTGAAGAGGATAATAATCAGGCCATACCCTGTAAATAGGTCTAAAATTCATTAATCAGTAAGATTTTTGACTTGAATTATAATTTCAGTACTCTATTACGAAATATGAAGAATTATCTTCACAAATCAGCAAATTTCAAATGAAAAGTCAAATTCAGTAATTTATATTATATATTATTGCCATTAGATACCAGATCACCATTATATTTGTTAGACAATGATGTATTATCGATTGATGAGTATCTTGGAATCAAGAATCGTTTAATTTCTGCTTTTTAGACCAAGAAATTCCTTTTTGTTGACATATATGCAATATTTCACTAATCCAATTGAAAATTAAAATCATTTATTAAGTAAACAGCATGATGATCACGTCATACTCTGTATTCCAGGTCTACAATACATAAATTAGTAAGATTTTTGATTTGAATTATAATTTCAGTACTCTATTACGAAATATGGAGAATTCTCTTTACAAATCAGCAAATTTCAATTGAAAAGTCAAATTCAGTAATTTTTATTAAATATTATTGCCATTAGATACCAGATCACCATTATATTTGTTAGACAATGATGTATTATCGATTGATGAGTATCTTGAAATCAAGAATCATTTAATTTCTGCTTTTTAGACGAAGAAATTCCTTTATTTGTTGACATAAATGCAATATTTCACTAATCCAATCGAAAATTAAAATCATTTATTAAGTAAACAGCATAATGATCACGTCATACTCTGTATTCCAGGTCTACAATACATAAATCAGTAAGATTTTTGATTTGAATTATAATTTCAGTACTCTATTACGAAATATGAAGAATTATCTTCACAAATCAGCAAATTACATATGAAAAGTCAAATTCAGTAATTTATATTAAATATTATTGTCATTAGATACCAGATTACCATGATATTTGTAAAATGATGATGTATTATCGATTGATGAGTATCTTGGAATCAAGACTCATTTAATTTCTGCTTTTTAGACCTAGAAATTCCTTTTTTGAAATAAATGCAATATTTCACTAATCCAATCGAAAATAAAAATCATTTATTAATTGTATTCCAATCTGCAATACATAAATCAGTAAGATTTTTGACTTGAATTATAATTTCAGTACTCTATTACGAAATATGAAGAATTATCTTCACTAATCAGCAAATTTCAAATGAAAAGTCAAATTCAGTAATAAACATTATATGATGTCACTTGATACAAGATAACCATTATATTGGTAAGATAATGCTGTATTATCGATTAATGAGTATCTTGAAATCAAGAATCATTTAATTTCTGCTTTTTAGACGAAGAAATTCCTTTATTTTTTGAAATAAATGCAATATTTCACTTATCCAATTGAAAATTAAAATCATTTATTAAGTGAACAGAATAATGATCACGTCATACCCTGTATTCCAGGTCTAGATTACATAAATCAGTAAGATTTTTGACTTGAACTATAATTTGAGTACTCTATTACGAAATATGAAGAATTATCTTAACAAATCAGCAAATTTCAAATGAAAAGTCGAATACAGTAACTTATATTATATATTATTGCCATTAGATACCAGATCACCATTATATTTGTTAGACAATGATGTATTATCGATTGATGAGTATCTTGGAATCAAGACTCATTTAATTTCTGCTTTTTAGACCAAGAAATTCCTTTTTGTTGACATATATGCAATATTTCACTAATCCAATTGAAAATTAAAATCATTTATTAAGTAAACAGCATGATGATCACGTCATACTCTGTATTCCAGGTCTACAATACATAAATTAGTAAGATTTTTGATTGAATTATAATTTCAGTACTCTATTACGAAAAATGGAGAATTATCTTCACAAATCAGCAAATTTCAATTGAAAAGTCAAATTCAGTAATTTATATTATATATTATTGCCATTAGATACCAGATCACCATTATATTTGTTAGAATATGATGTATTATCGATTGATGAGTATCTTGAAATCAAGAATCGTTTAATTTCTGCTCTTTAGACCAAGAAATTACTTTTTGTTGACATAAATGCAATATTTCACAAATCCAATCGAAAATTAAAATCGTTTATTAAGTAAACAGAATAATGATCACGTCATACCCTGTATTTGAGGTTATAATTCATAAAAAAATAAGATTTTTGACTTGAATTATAATATGAGTACTCTATTACGAAATATGAAGAATTATCTTCACAAATCAGCAAATTTCAAATGAAAAGTCAAATTCAGTAATTTTTATTAAATATTTTTGTCATTAGATACCAGATCACCATTATATTTGTTAGACAATGATGTATTATCGATTGATGAGTATCTTGAAATCAAGAATCATTTAATTTCTGCTTTTTAGACGAAGAAATTCCTTTATTTGTTGACATGAATGCGATATTTCACTAATCCAATCGAAAATTAAAATCATTTATTAAGTAAACAGCATAATGATCACGTCATACTCTGTATTCCAGGTCTACAATACATAAATCAGTAAGATTTTTGATTTGAATTATAATTTCAGTACTCTATTACGAAATATGGAGAATTATCTTCACAAATCAGCAAATTTAATATGAAAAGTCAAATTCAGTAATTTGTATTAAATATTATTGTCATTAGATACCAGATCACCATTATATGTGTTAGACAATGATGTATTATCGATTGATGAGTATCTTGAAATCAAGAATCATTTAATTTCTGCTTTTTAGACGAAGAAATTCCTTTATTTTTTGAAATAAATGCAATATTTCACTTATCCAATTGAAAATTAAAATCATTTATTAAGTGAACAGAATAATGATCACGTCATACCCTGTATTCCAGGTCTAGATTACATCAATCAGTAAGATTTTTGATTTGAATTATAATTTGAGTACTGTATTACGAAATATGAATAATTATCTTAACAAATCAGAAATAAATGCAATATTTCACTTATCCAATCGAAAATTAAAATCATTTATGAATTGAAGAGGATAATAATCAGGCCATACCCTGTAAATAGGTCTAAAATTCATTAATCAGTAAGATTTTTGACTTGAATTATAATTTCAGTACTCTATTACGAAATATGAAGAATTATCTTCACAAATCAGCAAATTTCATATGAAAAGTCAAATTCAGTAATTTATATTAAATATTATTGTCATTAGATACCAGATTACCATGATATTTGTAAAATGATGATGTATTATCGATTGATGAGTATCTTGGAATCAAGACTCATTTAATTTCTGCTTTTTAGACCAAGAAATTCCTTTTTTTTTAAATATATGCAATATTTCACGAATCCAATCGAAAATAAAAATCATTTTGTAAGTGAACAAAATAATGATCACGTCAAAACCCTGTATTCCAGGTCTAAAATTCTTAAATCAGTAAGATTTTTGATTTGAATTATAATTTCAGTACTCTATTACGAAATATGAAGAATTATCTTCACAAATCAGCAAATTTCATATGAAAAGTCAAATTCAGTAATTTATATTAAATATTATTGTCATTAGATACCAGATCACCATTATATTTGTTAGACAATGATGTATTATCGATTGATGAGTATCTTGAAATCAAGAATCATTTAATTTCTGCTTTTTAGACGAAGAAATTCCTGTATTTTTTGAAATAAATGCAATATTTCACTTATCCAATTGAAAATTAAAATCATTTATTAAGTGAACAGAATAATGATCACGTCATACCCTGTATTCCAGGTCTAGATTACATCAATCAGTAAGATTTTTGATTTGAATTATAATTTCAGTACTCTATTACGAAATATGAAGAATTATCTTCACAAATCAGCAAATTTCATATGAAAAGTCAAATTCAGTAATTTATATTAAATATTATTGTCATTAGATACCAGATCACCATTATATTTGTTAGACAATGATGTATTATCGATTGATGAGTATCTTGAAATCAAGAATCATTTAATTTCTGCTTTTTAGACGAAGAAATTCCTTTATTTTTTGAAATTAATGCAATATTTCACTTATCCAATTGAAAATTAAAATCATTTATTAAGTGAACAGAATAATGATCACGTCATAACCTGTATTCCAGGTCTAGATTACATAAATCAGTAAGATTTTTGATTTGAATTATAATTTGAATACTGTATTACGAAATATGAATAATTATCTTAACAAATCAGAAATAAATGCAATATTTCACTAATCCAATCGAAAATAAAAATCATTTATTAAGTGAACAAAATAATGATCACGTCAAAACCCTGTATTCCAGGTCTAAAATTCTTAAATCAGTAAGATTTTTGATTTGAATTATAATTTGAGTACTCTATGACGATATATGAATCATTATCTTCATAAATCAGCAAATTTCAAAAGAAAAGTCGAATTCAGTAATTTATATTCAATATTATTGTCATTAGATACCAGATTACCATTTTGTGTGTTAGACAATGATGTATTATCGATGGATGAGTATCTTGAAATCAAGAATCATTTAATTTCTGCTTTTTAGACGAAGAAATTCCTTTATTTTTTGAAATAAATGCAATATTTCATTATCCAATTGAAAATTAAAATCATTTATTAAGTGAACAGAATAATGATCACGTCATACCCTGTATTCCAGGTCTAGATTACATCAATCAGTAAGATTTTTGATTTGAATTATAATTTCAGTACTC
The DNA here is from genome assembly GCA_963680855.1 of Lepeophtheirus nordmannii. Taxonomy (NCBI): domain Eukaryota; kingdom Metazoa; phylum Arthropoda; class Copepoda; order Siphonostomatoida; family Caligidae; genus Lepeophtheirus; species Lepeophtheirus nordmannii. The sequence continues at coordinate 13,863,885 of OY804525.1, forward strand.
TATTACGAAATATGGAGAATTATCTTCACAAATCAGCAAATTTCATATGAAAAGTCAAATTCAGTAATTTATATTAAATAATATTTTCATTAGATACCAGATCACCATTATGTGTGTTAGACAATGATGTATTATCGATTGATGAGTATCTTGAAATCAAGAATCATTTAATTTCTGCTTTTTAGACGAAGAAATTCCTTTATTTTTTGAAATAAATGCAATATTTCACTTATCCAATTGAAAATTAAAATCATTTATTAAGTGAACAGAATAATGATCACGTCATACCCTGTATTCCAGGTCTAGATTACATCAATCAGTAAGATTTTTGATTTGAATTATAATTTGAGTACTGTATTACGAAATATGAATAATTATCTTCACAAATCAGAAATAAATGCAATATTTCACTTATCCAATCGAAAATTAAAATCATTTATGAATTGAAGAGGATAATAATCAGGCCATACCCTGTAAATAGGTCTAAAATTCATTAATCAGTAAGATTTTTGACTTGAATTATAATTTCAGTACTCTATTACGAAATATGAAGAATTATCTTCACAAATCAGCAAATTTCAAATGAAAAGTCAAATTCAGTAATTTATATTATATATTATTGCCATTAGATACCAGATCACCATTATATTTGTTAGACAATGATGTATTATCGATTGATGAGTATCTTGGAATCAAGAATCGTTTAATTTCTGCTTTTTAGACCAAGAAATTCCTTTTTGTTGACATATATGCAATATTTCACTAATCCAATTGAAAATTAAAATCATTTATTAAGTAAACAGCATGATGATCACGTCATACTCTGTATTCCAGGTCTACAATACATAAATTAGTAAGATTTTTGATTTGAATTATAATTTCAGTACTCTATTACGAAATATGGAGAATTCTCTTTACAAATCAGCAAATTTCAATTGAAAAGTCAAATTCAGTAATTTTTATTAAATATTATTGCCATTAGATACCAGATCACCATTATATTTGTTAGACAATGATGTATTATCGATTGATGAGTATCTTGAAATCAAGAATCATTTAATTTCTGCTTTTTAGACGAAGAAATTCCTTTATTTGTTGACATAAATGCAATATTTCACTAATCCAATCGAAAATTAAAATCATTTATTAAGTAAACAGCATAATGATCACGTCATACTCTGTATTCCAGGTCTACAATACATAAATCAGTAAGATTTTTGATTTGAATTATAATTTCAGTACTCTATTACGAAATATGAAGAATTATCTTCACAAATCAGCAAATTACATATGAAAAGTCAAATTCAGTAATTTATATTAAATATTATTGTCATTAGATACCAGATTACCATGATATTTGTAAAATGATGATGTATTATCGATTGATGAGTATCTTGGAATCAAGACTCATTTAATTTCTGCTTTTTAGACCTAGAAATTCCTTTTTTGAAATAAATGCAATATTTCACTAATCCAATCGAAAATAAAAATCATTTATTAATTGTATTCCAATCTGCAATACATAAATCAGTAAGATTTTTGACTTGAATTATAATTTCAGTACTCTATTACGAAATATGAAGAATTATCTTCACTAATCAGCAAATTTCAAATGAAAAGTCAAATTCAGTAATAAACATTATATGATGTCACTTGATACAAGATAACCATTATATTGGTAAGATAATGCTGTATTATCGATTAATGAGTATCTTGAAATCAAGAATCATTTAATTTCTGCTTTTTAGACGAAGAAATTCCTTTATTTTTTGAAATAAATGCAATATTTCACTTATCCAATTGAAAATTAAAATCATTTATTAAGTGAACAGAATAATGATCACGTCATACCCTGTATTCCAGGTCTAGATTACATAAATCAGTAAGATTTTTGACTTGAATTATAATTTGAGTACTCTATTACGAAATATGAAGAATTATCTTAACAAATCAGCAAATTTCAAATGAAAAGTCGAATACAGTAACTTATATTATATATTATTGCCATTAGATACCAGATCACCATTATATTTGTTAGACAATGATGTATTATCGATTGATGAGTATCTTGGAATCAAGACTCATTTAATTTCTGCTTTTTAGACCAAGAAATTCCTTTTTGTTGACATATATGCAATATTTCACTAATCCAATTGAAAATTAAAATCATTTATTAAGTAAACAGCATGATGATCACGTCATACTCTGTATTCCAGGTCTACAATACATAAATTAGTAAGATTTTTGATTGAATTATAATTTCAGTACTCTATTACGAAAAATGGAGAATTATCTTCACAAATCAGCAAATTTCAATTGAAAAGTCAAATTCAGTAATTTATATTATATATTATTGCCATTAGATACCAGATCACCATTATATTTGTTAGAATATGATGTATTATCGATTGATGAGTATCTTGAAATCAAGAATCGTTTAATTTCTGCTCTTTAGACCAAGAAATTACTTTTTGTTGACATAAATGCAATATTTCACAAATCCAATCGAAAATTAAAATCGTTTATTAAGTAAACAGAATAATGATCACGTCATACCCTGTATTTGAGGTTATAATTCATAAAAAAATAAGATTTTTGACTTGAATTATAATATGAGTACTCTATTACGAAATATGAAGAATTATCTTCACAAATCAGCAAATTTCAAATGAAAAGTCAAATTCAGTAATTTTTATTAAATATTTTTGTCATTAGATACCAGATCACCATTATATTTGTTAGACAATGATGTATTATCGATTGATGAGTATCTTGAAATCAAGAATCATTTAATTTCTGCTTTTTAGACGAAGAAATTCCTTTATTTGTTGACATGAATGCGATATTTCACTAATCCAATCGAAAATTAAAATCATTTATTAAGTAAACAGCATAATGATCACGTCATACTCTGTATTCCAGGTCTACAATACATAAATCAGTAAGATTTTTGATTTGAATTATAATTTCAGTACTCTATTACGAAATATGGAGAATTATCTTCACAAATCAGCAAATTTAATATGAAAAGTCAAATTCAGTAATTTGTATTAAATATTATTGTCATTAGATACCAGATCACCATTATATGTGTTAGACAATGATGTATTATCGATTGATGAGTATCTTGAAATCAAGAATCATTTAATTTCTGCTTTTTAGACGAAGAAATTCCTTTATTTTTTGAAATAAATGCAATATTTCACTTATCCAATTGAAAATTAAAATCATTTATTAAGTGAACAGAATAATGATCACGTCATACCCTGTATTCCAGGTCTAGATTACATCAATCAGTAAGATTTTTGATTTGAATTATAATTTGAGTACTGTATTACGAAATATGAATAATTATCTTAACAAATCAGAAATAAATGCAATATTTCACTTATCCAATCGAAAATTAAAATCATTTATGAATTGAAGAGGATAATAATCAGGCCATACCCTGTAAATAGGTCTAAAATTCATTAATCAGTAAGATTTTTGACTTGAATTATAATTTCAGTACTCTATTACGAAATATGAAGAATTATCTTCACAAATCAGCAAATTTCATATGAAAAGTCAAATTCAGTAATTTATATTAAATATTATTGTCATTAGATACCAGATTACCATGATATTTGTAAAATGATGATGTATTATCGATTGATGAGTATCTTGGAATCAAGACTCATTTAATTTCTGCTTTTTAGACCAAGAAATTCCTTTTTTTTTAAATATATGCAATATTTCACGAATCCAATCGAAAATAAAAATCATTTTGTAAGTGAACAAAATAATGATCACGTCAAAACCCTGTATTCCAGGTCTAAAATTCTTAAATCAGTAAGATTTTTGATTTGAATTATAATTTCAGTACTCTATTACGAAATATGAAGAATTATCTTCACAAATCAGCAAATTTCATATGAAAAGTCAAATTCAGTAATTTATATTAAATATTATTGTCATTAGATACCAGATCACCATTATATTTGTTAGACAATGATGTATTATCGATTGATGAGTATCTTGAAATCAAGAATCATTTAATTTCTGCTTTTTAGACGAAGAAATTCCTGTATTTTTTGAAATAAATGCAATATTTCACTTATCCAATTGAAAATTAAAATCATTTATTAAGTGAACAGAATAATGATCACGTCATACCCTGTATTCCAGGTCTAGATTACATCAATCAGTAAGATTTTTGATTTGAATTATAATTTCAGTACTCTATTACGAAATATGAAGAATTATCTTCACAAATCAGCAAATTTCATATGAAAAGTCAAATTCAGTAATTTATATTAAATATTATTGTCATTAGATACCAGATCACCATTATATTTGTTAGACAATGATGTATTATCGATTGATGAGTATCTTGAAATCAAGAATCATTTAATTTCTGCTTTTTAGACGAAGAAATTCCTTTATTTTTTGAAATTAATGCAATATTTCACTTATCCAATTGAAAATTAAAATCATTTATTAAGTGAACAGAATAATGATCACGTCATAACCTGTATTCCAGGTCTAGATTACATAAATCAGTAAGATTTTTGATTTGAATTATAATTTGAATACTGTATTACGAAATATGAATAATTATCTTAACAAATCAGAAATAAATGCAATATTTCACTAATCCAATCGAAAATAAAAATCATTTATTAAGTGAACAAAATAATGATCACGTCAAAACCCTGTATTCCAGGTCTAAAATTCTTAAATCAGTAAGATTTTTGATTTGAATTATAATTTGAGTACTCTATGACGATATATGAATCATTATCTTCATAAATCAGCAAATTTCAAAAGAAAAGTCGAATTCAGTAATTTATATTCAATATTATTGTCATTAGATACCAGATTACCATTTTGTGTGTTAGACAATGATGTATTATCGATGGATGAGTATCTTGAAATCAAGAATCATTTAATTTCTGCTTTTTAGACGAAGAAATTCCTTTATTTTTTGAAATAAATGCAATATTTCACTTATCCAATTGAAAATTAAAATCATTTATTAAGTGAACAGAATAATGATCACGTCATACCCTGTATTCCAGGTCTAGATTACATAAATCAGTAAGATTTTTGACTTGAATTATAATTTGAGTACTCTATTACGAAATATGAAGAATTATCTTAACAAATCAGCAAATTTCATATGAAAAGTCAAATTCAGTAATTTATATTAAATATTATTGTCATTAGATACCAGATCACCATTATGTGTGTTAGACAATGATGTATTATCGATTGATGAGTATCTTGAAATCAAGAATCATTTAATTTCTGCTTTTTAGACGAAGAAATTCCTTTATTTTTTGAAATAAATGCAATATTTCACTTATCCAATTGAAAATTAAAATCATTTATTAAGTGAACAGAATAATGATCACGTCATACCCTGTATTCCAGGTCTAGATTACATCAATCAGTAAGATTTTTGATTTGAATTATAATTTGAGTACTGTATTACGAAATATGAATAATTATCTTCACAAATCAGAAATAAATGCAATATTTCACTTATCCAATCGAAAATTAAAATCATTTATGAATTGAAGAGGATAATAATCAGGCCATACCCTGTAAATAGGTCTAAAATTCATTAATCAGTAAGATTTTTGACTTGAATTATAATTTCAGTACTCTATTACGAAATATGAAGAATTATCTTCACAAATCAGCAAATTTCAAATGAAAAGTCAAATTCAGTAATTTTTATTAAATATTTTTGTCATTAGATACCAGATCACCATTATATTTGTTAGACAATGATGTATTATCGATTGATGAGTATCTTGAAATCAAGAATCATTTAATTTCTGCTTTTTAGACGAAGAAATTCCTTTATTTGTTGACATGAATGCAATATTTCACTAATCCAATTGAAAATTAAAATCATTTATTAAGTAAACAGCATGATGATCACGTCATACTCTGTATTCCAGGTCTACAATACATAAATTAGTAAGATTTTTGATTTGAATTATAATTTCAGTACTCTATTACGAAATATGGAGAATTCTCTTTACAAATCAGCAAATTTCAATTGAAAAGTCAAATTCAGTAATTTTTATTAAATATTATTGCCATTAGATACCAGATCACCATTATATTTGTTAGACAATGATGTATTATCGATTGATGAGTATCTTGAAATCAAGAATCATTTAATTTCTGCTTTTTAGACGAAGAAATTCCTTTATTTGTTGACATAAATGCAATATTTCACTAATCCAATCGAAAATTAAAATCATTTATTAAGTAAACAGCATAATGATCACGTCATACTCTGTATTCCAGGTCTACAATACATAAATCAGTAAGATTTTTGATTTGAATTATAATTTCAGTACTCTATTACGAAATATGAAGAATTATCTTCACAAATCAGCAAATTTCATATGAAAAGTCAAATTCAGTAATTTATATTAAATATTATTGTCATTAGATACCAGATTACCATGATATTTGTAAAATGATGATGTATTATCGATTGATGAGTATCTTGGAATCAAGACTCATTTAATTTCTGCTTTTTAGACCTAGAAATTCCTTTTTTGAAATAAATGCAATATTTCACTAATCCAATCGAAAATAAAAATCATTTATTAATTGTATTCCAGTCTACAATACATAAATCAGTAAGATTTTTGACTTGAATTATAATTTCAGTACTCTATTACGAAATATGAAGAATTATCTTCACTAATCAGCAAATTTCAAATGAAAAGTCAAATTCAGTAATAAACATTATATGATGTCACTTGATACAAGATAACCATTATATTGGTAAGATAATGCTGTATTATCGATTAATGAGTATCTTGAAATCAAGAATCATTTAATTTCTGCTTTTTAGACGAAGAAATTCCTTTATTTTTTGAAATAAATGCAATATTTCACTTATCCAATTGAAAATTAAAATCATTTATTAAGTGAACAGAATAATGATCACGTCATACCCTGTATTCCAGGTCTAGATTACATAAATCAGTAAGATTTTTGACTTGAATTATAATTTGAGTACTCTATTACGAAATATGAAGAATTATCTTAACAAATCAGCAAATTTCAAATGAAAAGTCGAATACAGTAACTTATATTATATATTATTGCCATTAGATACCAGATCACCATTATATTTGTTAGACAATGATGTATTATCGATTGATGAGTATCTTGGAATCAAGACTCATTTAATTTCTGCTTTTTAGACCAAGAAATTCCTTTTTGTTGACATATATGCAATATTTCACTAATCCAATTGAAATTTAAAATCATTTATTAAGTAAACAGCATGATGATCACGTCATACTCTGTATTCCAGGTCTACAATACATAAATTAGTAAGATTTTTGATTGAATTATAATTTCAGTACTCTATTACGAAATATGAAGAATTATCTTCACAAATCAGCAAATTTCATATGAAAAGTCAAATTCAGTAATTTATATTAAATATTATTGTCATTAGATACCAGATCACCATTATATTTGTTAGACAATGATGTATTATCGATTGATGAGTATCTTGAAATCAAGAATCATTTAATTTCTGCTTTTTAGACGAAGAAATTCCTTTATTTTTTGAAATTAATGCAATATTTCACTTATCCAATTGAAAATTAAAATCATTTATTAAGTGAACAGAATAATGATCACGTCATAACCTGTATTCCAGGTCTAGATTACATAAATCAGTAAGATTTTTGATTTGAATTATAATTTGAATACTGTATTACGAAATATGAATAATTATCTTAACAAATCAGAAATAAATGCAATATTTCACTAATCCAATCGAAAATAAAAATCATTTATTAAGTGAACAAAATAATGATCACGTCAAAACCCTGTATTCCAGGTCTAAAATTCTTAAATCAGTAAGATTTTTGATTTGAATTATAATTTGAGTACTCTATGACGATATATGAATCATTATCTTCATAAATCAGCAAATTTCAAAAGAAAAGTCGAATTCAGTAATTTATATTCAATATTATTGTCATTAGATACCAGATTACCATTTTGTGTGTTAGACAATGATGTATTATCGATGGATGAGTATCTTGAAATCAAGAATCATTTAATTTCTGCTTTTTAGACGAAGAAATTCCTTTATTTTTTGAAATAAATGCAATATTTCATTATCCAATTGAAAATTAAAATCATTTATTAAGTGAACAGAATAATGATCACGTCATACCCTGTATTCCAGGTCTAGATTACATCAATCAGTAAGATTTTTGATTTGAATTATAATTTCAGTACTCTATTACGAAATATGGAGAATTATCTTCACAAATCAGCAAATTTCATATGAAAAGTCAAATTCAGTAATTTATATTAAATATTATTGTCATTAGATACCAGATCACCATTATGTGTGTTAGACAATGATGTATTATCGATTGATGAGTATCTTGAAATCAAGAATCATTTAATTTCTGCTTTTTAGACGAAGAAATTCCTTTATTTTTTGAAATAAATGCAATATTTCACTTATCCAATTGAAAATTAAAATCATTTATTAAGTGAACAGAATAATGATCACGTCATACCCTGTATTCCAGGTCTAGATTACATCAATCAGTAAGATTTTTGATTTGAATTATAATTTGAGTACTGTATTACGAAATATGAATAATTATCTTCACAAATCAGAAATAAATGCAATATTTCACTTATCCAATCGAAAATTAAAATCATTTATGAATTGAAGAGGATAATAATCAGGCCATACCCTGTAAATAGGTCTAAAATTCATTAATCAGTAAGATTTTTGACTTGAATTATAATTTCAGTACTCTATTACGAAATATGAAGAATTATCTTCACAAATCAGCAAATTTCAAATGAAAAGTCAAATTCAGTAATTTATATTATATATTATTGCCATTAGATACCAGATCACCATTATATTTGTTAGACAATGATGTATTATCGATTGATGAGTATCTTGGAATCAAGAATCGTTTAATTTCTGCTTTTTAGACCAAGAAATTCCTTTTTGTTGACATATATGCAATATTTCACTAATCCAATCGAAAATTAAAATCATTTATTAAGTAAACAGCATAATGATCACGTCATACTCTGTATTCCAGGTCTACAATACATAAATCAGTAAGATTTTTGATTTGAATTATAATTTCAGTACTCTATTACGAAATATGAAGAATTATCTTCACAAATCAGCAAATTTCATATGAAAAGTCAAATTCAGTAATTTATATTAAATATTATTGTCATTAGATACCAGATTACCATGATATTTGTAAAATGATGATGTATTATCGATTGATGAGTATCTTGGAATCAAGACTCATTTAATTTCTGCTTTTTAGACCTAGAAATTCCTTTTTTGAAATAAATGCAATATTTCACTAATCCAATCGAAAATAAAAATCATTTATTAATTGTATTCCAGTCTACAATACATAAATCAGTAAGATTTTTGACTTGAATTATAATTTCAGTACTCTATTACGAAATATGAAGAATTATCTTCACTAATCAGCAAATTTCAAATGAAAAGTCAAATTCAGTAATAAACATTATATGATGTCACTTGATACAAGATAACCATTATATTGGTAAGATAATGCTGTATTATCGATTAATGAGTATCTTGAAATCAAGAATCATTTAATTTCTGCTTTTTAGACGAAGAAATTCCTTTATTTTTTGAAATAAATGCAATATTTCACTTATCCAATTGAAAATTAAAATCATTTATTAAGTGAACAGAATAATGATCACGTCATACCCTGTATTCCAGGTCTAGATTACATAAATCAGTAAGATTTTTGACTTGAATTATAATTTGAGTACTCTATTACGAAATATGAAGAATTATCTTAACAAATCAGCAAATTTCAAATGAAAAGTCGAATACAGTAACTTATATTATATATTATTGCCATTAGATACCAGATCACCATTATATTTGTTAGACAATGATGTATTATCGATTGATGAGTATCTTGGAATCAAGACTCATTTAATTTCTGCTTTTTAGACCAAGAAATTCCTTTTTGTTGACATATATGCAATATTTCACTAATCCAATTGAAAATTAAAATCATTTATTAAGTAAACAGCATGATGATCACGTCATACTCTGTATTCCAGGTCTACAATACATAAATTAGTAAGATTTTTGATTGAATTATAATTTCAGTACTCTATTACGAAAAATGGAGAATTATCTTCACAAATCAGCAAATTTCAATTGAAAAGTCAAATTCAGTAATTTATATTATATATTATTGCCATTAGATACCAGATCACCATTATATTTGTTAGAATATGATGTATTATCGATTGATGAGTATCTTGAAATCAAGAATCGTTTAATTTCTGCTCTTTAGACCAAGAAATTACTTTTTGTTGACATAAATGCAATATTTCACAAATCCAATCGAAAATTAAAATCGTTTATTAAGTAAACAGAATAATGATCACGTCATACCCTGTATTTGAGGTTATAATTCATAAAAAAATAAGATTTTTGACTTGAATTATAATATGAGTACTCTATTACGAAATATGAAGAATTATCTTCACAAATCAGCAAATTTCAAATGAAAAGTCAAATTCAGTAATTTTTATTAAATATTTTTGTCATTAGATACCAGATCACCATTATATTTGTTAGACAATGATGTATTATCGATTGATGAGTATCTTGAAATCAAGAATCATTTAATTTCTGCTTTTTAGACGAAGAAATTCCTTTATTTGTTGACATGAATGCGATATTTCACTAATCCAATCGAAAATTAAAATCATTTATTAAGTAAACAGCATAATGATCACGTCATACTCTGTATTCCAGGTCTACAATACATAAATCAGTAAGATTTTTGATTTGAATTATAATTTCAGTACTCTATTACGAAATATGGAGAATTATCTTCACAAATCAGCAAATTTAATATGAAAAGTCAAATTCAGTAATTTGTATTAAATATTATTGTCATTAGATACCAGATCACCATTATATGTGTTAGACAATGATGTATTATCGATTGATGAGTATCTTGAAATCAAGAATCATTTAATTTCTGCTTTTTAGACGAAGAAATTCCTTTATTTTTTGAAATAAATGCAATATTTCACTTATCCAATTGAAAATTAAAATCATTTATTAAGTGAACAGAATAATGATCACGTCATACCCTGTATTCCAGGTCTAGATTACATCAATCAGTAAGATTTTTGATTTGAATTATAATTTGAGTACTGTATTACGAAATATGAATAATTATCTTAACAAATCAGAAATAAATGCAATATTTCACTTATCCAATCGAAAATTAAAATCATTTATGAATTGAAGAGGATAATAATCAGGCCATACCCTGTAAATAGGTCTAAAATTCATTAATCAGTAAGATTTTTGACTTGAATTATAATTTCAGTACTCTATTACGAAATATGAAGAATTATCTTCACAAATCAGCAAATTTCATATGAAAAGTCAAATTCAGTAATTTATATTAAATATTATTGTCATTAGATACCAGATTACCATGATATTTGTAAAATGATGATGTATTATCGATTGATGAGTATCTTGGAATCAAGACTCATTTAATTTCTGCTTTTTAGACCAAGAAATTCCTTTTTTTTTAAATAAATGCAATATTTCACGAATCCAATCGAAAATAAAAATCATTTTGTAAGTGAACAAAATAATGATCACGTCAAAACCCTGTATTCCAGGTCTAAAATTCTTAAATCAGTAAGATTTTTGATTTGAATTATAATTTCAGTACTCTATTACGAAATATGAAGAATTATCTTCACAAATCAGCAAATTTCATATGAAAAGTCAAATTCAGTAATTTATATTAAATATTATTGTCATTAGATACCAGATCACCATTATATTTGTTAGACAATGATGTATTATCGATTGATGAGTATCTTGAAATCAAGAATCATTTAATTTCTGCTTTTTAGACGAAGAAATTCCTGTATTTTTTGAAATAAATGCAATATTTCACTTATCCAATTGAAAATTAAAATCATTTATTAAGTGAACAGAATAATGATCACGTCATACCCTGTATTCCAGGTCTAGATTACATCAATCAGTAAGATTTTTGATTTGAATTATAATTTCAGTACTCTATTACGAAATATGAAGAATTATCTTCACAAATCAGCAAATTTCATATGAAAAGTCAAATTCAGTAATTTATATTAAATATTATTGTCATTAGATACCAGATCACCATTATATTTGTTAGACAATGATGTATTATCGATTGATGAGTATCTTGAAATCAAGAATCATTTAATTTCTGCTTTTTAGACGAAGAAATTCCTTTATTTTTTGAAATTAATGCAATATTTCACTAATCCAATCGAAAATTAAAATCATTTATTAAGTGAACAGAATAGTAATCACTCTATTACAAAATATGAAGAACTATCTTCACAAATTCTTGGTTAACAATACATAAATTAGTATGCTTTTTGACTTGAAATTATAATTTCAGTACCTTTTTACGAAATATGAAGAATTATCTTCACAAATCAGCAAATTTCATATGAAAAGTCAAATTCAGTAATTTATATTAAATATTATTGTCATTAGATACCAGATTACCATGATATTTGTAAAATGATGATGTATTATCGATTGATTAGTATCTTGAAATCAAGAATCATTTAATTTCTGCTTTTTAGACGAAGAAATTCCTTTATTTTTTGAAATAAATGCAATATTTCACTTATCCAATTGAAAATTAAAATCATTTATTAAGTGAACAGAATAATGATCACGTCATAACCTGTATTCCAGGTCTAGATTACATAAATCAGTAAGATTTTTGATTTGAATTATAATTTGAATACTGTATTACGAAATATGAATAATTATCTTAACAAATCAGAAATAAATGCAATATTTCACTAATCCAATCGAAAATAAAAATCATTTATTAAGTGAACAAAATAATGATCACGTCAAAACCCTGTATTCCAGGTCTAAAATTCTTAAATCAGTAAGATTTTTGATTTAAATTATAATTTGAGTACTTTATGACGATATATGAATCATTATCTTCATAAATCAGCAAATTTCAAAAGAAAAGTCGAATTCAGTAATTTATATTCAATATTATTGTCATTAGATACCAGATTACCATTTTGTGTGTTAGACAATGATGTATTATCGATGGATGAGTATCTTGAAATCAAGAATCATTTAATTTCTGCTTTTTAGACGAAGAAATTCCTTTATTTTTTGAAATAAAGCAATATTTCATTATCCAATTGAAAATTAAAATCATTTATTAAGTGAACAGAATAATGATCACGTCATACCCTGTATTCCAGGTCTAGATTACATCAATCAGTAAGATTTTTGATTTGAATTATAATTTCAGTACTCTATTACGAAATATGGAGAATTATCTTCACAAATCAGCAAATTTCATATGAAAAGTCAAATTCAGTAATTTATATTAAATATTATTGTCATTAGATACCAGATAACCATTATGTGTGTTAGACAATGATGTATTATCGATTGATGAGTATCTTGAAATCAAGAATCATTTAATTTCTGCTTTTTAGACGAAGAAATTCCTTTATTTTTTGAAATAAATGCAATATTTCACTTATCCAATTGAAAATTAAAATCATTTATTAAGTGAACAGAATAATGATCACGTCATACCCTGTATTCCAGGTCTAGATTACATCAATCAGTAAGATTTTTGATTTGAATTATAATTTGAGTACTGTATTACGAAATATGAATAATTATCTTCACAAATCAGAAATAAATGCAATATTTCACTTATCCAATCGAAAATTAAAATCATTTATGAATTGAAGAGGATAATAATCAGTCCATACCCTGTAAATAGGTCTAAAATTCATTAATCAGTAAGATTTTTGATATGAATTATAATTTCAGTACTCTATTACGAAATATGAAGAATTATCTTCACAAATCAGCAAATTTCAAATGAAAAGTCAAATTCAGTAATTTATATTATATATTATTGCCATTAGATACCAGATCACCATTATATTTGTTAGACAATGATGTATTATCGATTGATGAGTATCTTGGAATCAAGAATCGTTTAATTTCTGCTTTTTAGACCAAGAAATTCCTTTTTGTTGACATATATGCAATATTTCACTAATCCAATTGAAAATTAAAATCATTTATTAAGTAAACAGCATGATGATCACGTCATACTCTGTATTCCAGGTCTACAATACATAAATTAGTAAGATTTTTGATTTGAATTATAATTTCAGTACTCTATTACGAAATATGGAGAATTCTCTTTACAAATCAGCAAATTTCAATTGAAAAGTCAAATTCAGTAATTTTTATTAAATATTATTGCCATTAGATACCAGATCACCATTATATTTGTTAGACAATGATGTATTATCGATTGATGAGTATCTTGAAATCAAGAATCATTTAATTTCTGCTTTTTAGACGAAGAAATTCCTTTATTTGTTGACATAAATGCAATATTTCACTAATCCAATCGAAAATTAAAATCATTTATTAAGTAAACAGCATAATGATCACGTCATACTCTGTATTCCAGGTCTACAATACATAAATCAGTAAGATTTTTGATTTGAATTATAATTTCAGTACTCTATTACGAAATATGAAGAATTATCTTCACAAATCAGCAAATTTCATATGAAAAGTCAAATTCAGTAATTTATATTAAATATTATTGTCATTAGATACCAGATTACCATGATATTTGTAAAATGATGATGTATTATCGATTGATGAGTATCTTGGAATCAAGACTCATTTAATTTCTGCTTTTTAGACCAAGAAATTCCTTTTTTTTTAAATAAATGCAATATTTCACGAATCCAATCGAAAATAAAAATCATTTTGTAAGTGAACAAAATAATGATCACGTCAAAACCCTGTATTCCAGGTCTAAAATTCTTAAATCAGTAAGATTTTTGATTTGAATTATAATTTCAGTACTCTATTACGAAATATGAAGAATTATCTTCACAAATCAGCAAATTTCATATGAAAAGTCAAATTCAGTAATTTATATTAAATATTATTGTCATTAGATACCAGATCACCATTATATTTGTTAGACAATGATGTATTATCGATTGATGAGTGTCTTGAAATCAAGAATCATTTAATTTCTGCTTTTTAGACGAAGAAATTCCTGTATTTTTTGAAATAAATGCAATATTTCACTTATCCAATTGAAAATTAAAATCATTTATTAAGTGAACAGAATAATGATCACGTCATACCCTGTATTCCAGGTCTAGATTACATCAATCAGTAAGATTTTTGATTTGAATTATAATTTGAGTACTGTATTACGAAATATGAATAATTATCCTAACAAATCAGAAATAAATGCAATATTTCACTTATCCAATCGAAAATTAAAATCATTTATGAATTGAAGTGGATAATAATCAGGCCATACCCTGTAATCCAGGTCTAAAATTCATTAATCAGTAAGATTTTTGATTTGAATTATAATTTAGGTACTCTATTACGAAATATGAAGAATTATCTTAACAAATCTGCAAATTTCATATGAAAAGTCAAATTCAGTAATTTATTTTAAATATTATTGTCATTAGATACCAGATTACCATTATATTTGTAAAATGATGATGTATTATCGATTGATTAGTATCTTGAAATCAAGAATCATTTAATTTCTGCTTTTTAGACGAAGAAATTCCTTTATTTTTTGAAATAAATGCAATATTTCACTTATCCAATTGAAAATTAAAATCATTTATTAAGTGAACAGAATAATGATCACGTCATACCCTGTATTCCAGGTCTAGATTACATAAATCAGTAAGATTTTTGATTTGAATTATAATTTGAATACTGTATTACGAAATATGAATAATTATCTTAACAAATCAGAAATAAATGCAATATTTCACTTATCCAATCGAAAATTAAAATCATTTATGAATTGAAGAGGATAATAATCAGGCCATACCCTGTAATCCAGGTCTAAAATTCATTAATCAGTAAGATTTTTGATTTGAATTATAATTTCAGTACTCTATTACGAAATATGAAGAATTATCTTAACAAATCAGCAAATTTCATATGATAAGTCAAATTCAGTAATTTATTTTAAATATTATTGTCATTAGATACCAGATTACCATTATATTTGTAAAATGATGATGTATTATCGATTGATGAGTATCTTGGAATCAAGACTCATTTAATTTCTGCTTTTTAGACCAAGAAATTCCTTTTTTTTTTTAAATAAATGCAATATTTCACTTATCCAATCGAAAATTAAAATCATTTATTAAGTGAACAGAACAATGATCACGTATTCCAGGTCAACCATTCATCAATTAGTATGATTTTTGATTTGAATTAGTACTTGAGTAATCTTTAATGAAATATGAAGAATTATCTTCACAAATCAGCAAATTTCAAATGAAAAGTCAAATTCAGTAATTTATATTATATATTATTGCCATTAGATACCAGATTACCATTATATTTGTAAAATGATGATGTATTATCGATTGATTAGTATCTTGAAATCAAGAAACATTTAATTTCTGCTTCTTAGACCAAGAAATTCCTTTTTTTAGAAATTAATGCAATATTTCACTAATCCAATCGAAAGTTAAAATCATTTATTAAGTAAACAGCATAATGATCACGTCATACTCTGTATTCCAGGTCTACGATACATAAAAAAATAAGATTTTTGACTTGAATTATAATTTGAGTACTCTATTACGAAATATGAAGAATTATCTTTTCAAATCAGCAAATTTCAAACGAAAAGTCAAATTCAGTAATTTATTTTAAATATTATTGTCATTAGATACCAGATCACCATTATATTTGTTAGACAATGATGTATTATCGATTGATGAGTATCTTGAAATCAAGAATCATTTAATTTCTTCTTTTTAGACGAAGAAGTTCCTTTTTTTTGAAATAAATGCAATATTTCACTTATCCAATCCTAAATTAAAATCATTTATAAAGTGAACAGAATAATAATCACTCTATTACGAAATATGAAGACATATCTTCACAAATTCCAGGTTAACAATACATAAATTAGTATGATTTTTGACTTTAAATTATAATTTCAGTACCCTTTTACGAAATATGAAGAATTATCTTCACAAATCAGCAAATTTCAAATGAAAAGTCGAATTCAGTAATTTATATTCAATATTATTGTCATTAAATACCAGGTCACCAATATATTTGTAAGATGATGATGTATTATTGATAAATGAGTATCTTGAAATCAAGACTCATTTAATTTCTGCTTTTTAGACCAAGAAATTCCTTTTTTTGTGAAATAAATACAATATTTCACTTATCCAATCGAAAATTAAAATCATTTATTAAGTGAACAGAACAATGATCACGTATTCCAGGTCAACAATTCATCAATCAGTATGATTTTTGATTTGAATTAGTACTTGAGTAATCTGTAATGAAATATTTAGAATTATCTTCACAAATCAGCAAATTTCAAATGAAAAGTCAAATTCAGTAATTTATATTATATATTATTGCCATTAGATACCAGATCACCATTATATTTGTTAGACAATGATGTATTATCGATTGATGAGTATCTTGAAATCAAGAATCGTTTAATTTCTGCTCTTTAGACCAAGAAATTACTTTTTGTTGACATAAATGCAATATTTCACTAATCCAATCGAAAATAAAAATCGTTTATTAAGTAAACAGAATAATGATCACGTCATACCCTGTATTCGAGGTTACAATTCATAAAAAAATAAGATTTTTGACTTGAATTATAATTTGAGTACTCTATTACGAAATATGAAGAATTATCTTAACAAATCAGCAAATTTCAAATGAAAAGTCAAATTCAGTAATTTATTTTAAATATTATTGTCATTAGATACCAGATCACCATTATATTTGTTAGACAATGATGTATTATCGATTGATGAGTATCTTGAAATCAAGAATCATTTCATTTCTTCTTTTTAGACGAAGAAGTTTCTTTTTTTTGAAAAAAATGCAATATTTCACTAATCCAATCGAAAATTAAAATCATTTATTAAGTAAACAGCATGATGATCACGTCATACTCTGTATTCCAGGTCTACAATACATAAATCAGTATGATTTTCGACTTGAAATGATAATTTGAGTACTGTATTACGAAATATGAATAATTATCTTAACAAATCAGAAATAAATGCAATATTTCACTAATCCAATCGAAAATTAAAATCATTTATGAATTGAAGAGGATAAAAATCAGGCCATACCCTGTAATCCAAGTCTAAAATTCATTAATCAGTAAGATTTTTGATTTGAATTATAATTTCAGTACTCTATTACGAAATATGAAGAATTATCTTAACAAATCAGCAAATTTCATATGAAAAGTCAAATTCAGTAATTTATTTTAAATATTATTGTCATTAGATACCAGATTACCATTATATTTGTAAAATGATGATGTATTATCGATTGATGAGTATCTTGGATTCAAGAATCATTTAATTTCTGCTTTTTAGACCAAGAAATTCCTTTTTTTTTAAAATAAATGCAATATTTCACTTATCCAATCGAAAATTAAAATCATTTATTAAGTGAACAGAACAATGATCACGTATTCCAGGTCAACCATTCATCAATCAGTATGATTTTTGATTTGAATTAGTACTTGAGTAATCTGTATTGAAATATGAAGAATTATCTTCACAAATCAGCAAATATCAAATGAAAAGTCAAATTCAGTAATTTATATTATATATTATTGCCATTAGATACCAGATTACCATTATATTTGTAAAATGATGATGTATTATCGATTGATTAGTATCTTGAAATCAAGAAACATTTAATTTCTGCTTTTTCGATCAAGAAATTCCTTTTTTTTTTGAAATAAATGCAATATTTCACTTATCCAATCGAAAATTAAAATCATTTATTAAGTGAACAGAACAATGATCATGTATTCCAGGTCAACCATTCATCAATCAGTATGATTTTTGATTTGAATTAGTACTTGAGTAATCTGTAATGAAATATGAAGAATTATCTTCACAAATCAGCAAATTTCAAATGAAAAGTCAAATTCAGTAATTTATATTATATATTATTGCCATTAGATACCAGATTACCATTATATTTGTAAAATGATGATGTATTATCGATTGATTAGTATCTTGAAATCAAGAATCATTTAATTTCTGCTTTTTAGACGAAGAAGTTCCCTTTTTTTGAAATAAATGCAATATTTCACTTATCCAATCCTAAATTAAAATCATTTATTAAGTAAACAGCATAATGATCACGTATTCCAGGTCAACCATTCATCAATCAGTACAGTATGATTTTTGATTTGAATTAGTACTTGAGTAATCTGTAATGAAATATGAAGAATTATCTTCACAAATCAGCAAATTTCAAATGAAAAGTCAAATTCAGTAATTTATATTATATATTATTGCCATTAGATACCAGATTACCATTATATTTGTAAAATGATGATGTATTATCGATTGATGAGTATCTTGGAATCAAGACTCATTTAATTTCTGCTCTTTAGACCAAGAAATTCCTTTTTTTTTTTGAAATAAATGCAATATTTCACTTATCCAATCGAAAATTAAAATCATTTATTAAGTAAACAGCATAATGATCACGTCATACCCTGTAATCCAGGTCTAAAATTCATTAATCAGTAAGATTTTTGATTTGAATTATAATTTCAGTACTCTATTACAAAATATGGAGAATTATCTTAACAAATCAGCAAATTTCAAATGAAAAGTCAAATTCAGTAATTTATATTATATATTATTGCCATTAGATACCAGATTACCATTATATTTGAAAAATGATGATGTATTATCGATTGATTAGTATCTTGAAATCAAGAATCATTTAATTTCTGCTTTTTAGACGAAGAAATTCCTTTATTTTTTGAAATAAATGCAATATTTCACTTATCCAATCGAAAATTAAAATCATTTATTAAGTAAACAGCATAATGATCACGTATTCCAGGTCAACCATTCATCAATCAGTACAGTATGATTTTTGATTTGAATTAGTACTTGAGTAATCTGTAATGAAATATGAAGAATTATCTTCACAAATCAGCAAATTTCAAATGAAAAGTCAAATTCAGTAATTTATATTATATATTATTGCCATTAGATACCAGATTACCATTATATTTGAAAAATGATGATGTATTATCGATTGATTAGTATCTTGAAATCAAGAATCATTTAATTTCTGCTTTTTAGACGAAGAAATTCCTTTATTTTTTGAAATAAATGCAATATTTCACTTATCCAATCGAAAATTAAAATCATTTATTAAGTAAACAGCATAATGATCACGTATTCCAGGTCAACCATTCATCAATCAGTACAGTATGATTTTTGATTTGAATTAGTACTTGAGTAATCTGTAATGAAATATGAAGAATTATCTTCACAAATCAGCAAATTTCAAATGAAAAGTCAAATTCAGTAATTTATATTATATATTATTGCCATTAGATACCAGATTACCATTATATTTGTAAAATGATGATGTATTATCGATTGATGGGTATCTTGGAATCAAGACTCATTTAATTTCTGCTCTTTAGACGAAGAAGTTCCTTTTTTTTGAAATAAATGCAATATTTCACTTATCCAATCCTAAATTAAAATCATTTATAAAGTGAACAGAATAATAATCACTCTATTACGAAATATGAAGACATATCTTCACAAATTCCAGGTTAACAATACATAAATTAGTATGATTTTTGACTTGAAATTATAATTTCAGTACCCTTTTACGAAATATGAAGAATTATCTTCACAAATCAGCAAATTTCATATGAAAAGTCAAATTCAGTAATTTATATTAAATATTATTGTCATTAGATACCAGATTACCATGATATTTGTAAAATGATGATGTATTATCGATTGATTAGTAGCTTGAAATCAAGAATCATTTAATTTCTGCTTTTTAGACGAAGAAATTCCTTTATTTTTTGAAATAAATGCAATATTTCACTTATCCAATTGAAAATTAAAATCATTTATTAAGTGAACAGAATAATGATCACGTCATACCCTGTAATCCAGGTCTAAAATTCATTAATCAGTAAGATTTTTGATTTGAATTATAATTTCAGTACTCTATTACGAAATATGGAGGATTATCTTCACAAATCAGCAAATTTCATATGAAAAGTCAAATTCAGTAATTTATATTAAATATTATTGTCATTAGATACCAGATTACCATGATACATGTAAAATGATGATGTATTATCGATTGATGAGTATCTTGGAATCAAGACTCATTTAATTTCTGCTTTTTAGACCAAGAAATTACTTTTTTTGTGAAATAAATACAATATTTCACTTATCCAATCGAAAATTAAAATCATTTATTAAGTGAACAGAACAATGATCACGTATTCCAGGTCAACCATTCATCAATCAGTATGATTTTTGATTTGAATTAGTACTTGAGTAATCTGTAATGAAATATGAAGAATTATCTTCACAAATCAGCAAATTTCAAATGAAAAGTCAAATTCAGTAATTTATATTATATATTATTGCCATTAGATACCAGATTACCATTATATTTGTAAAATGATGATGTATTATCGATTGATTAGTATCTTGAAATCAAGAATCATTTAATTTCTGCTTTTTAGACGAAGAAGTTCCTTTTTTTTGAAATAAATGCAATATTTCACTTATCCAATCCTAAATTAAAATCATTTATTAAGTAAACAGCATAATGATCACGTATTCCAGGTCAACCATTCATCAATCAGTACAGTATGATTTTTGATTTGAATTAGTACTTGAGTAATCTGTAATGAAATATGAAGAATTATCTTCACAAATCAGCAAATTTCAAATGAAAAGTCAAATTCAGTAATTTATATTATATATTATTGCCATTAGATACCAGATTACCATTATATTTGTAAAATGATGATGTATTATCGATTGATGAGTATCTTGGAATCAAGACTCATTTAATTTCTGCTCTTTAGACGATGAAGTTCCTTTTTTTTGAAATAAATGCAATATTTCACTTATCCAATCCTAAATTAAAATCATTTATAAAGTAAACAGCATAATGATCACGTCATACCCTGTAATCCAGATCTAAAATTCATTAATCAGTAAGATTTTTGATATGAATTATAATTTCAGTACTCTATTACGAAATATGAAGAATTATCTTAACAAATCAGCAAATTTCAAATGAAAAGTCAAATTCAGTAATTTATATTATATATTATTGCCATTAGATACCAGATTACCATTATATTTGTAAAATGATGATGTATTATCGATTGATTAGTATCTTGAAATCAAGAATCATTTAATTTCTGCTTTTTAGACGAAGAAGTTCCTTTTTTTTGAAATAAATGCAATATTTCACTTATCCAATCGAAAATTAAAATCATTTATTAAGTAAACAGCATAATGATCACGTATTCCAGGTCAACCATTCATCAATCAGTACAGTATGATTTTTGATTTGAATTAGTACTTGAGTAATCTGTAATGAAATATGAAGAATTATCTTCACAAATCAGCAAATTTCAAATGAAAAGTCAAATTCAGTAATTTATATTATATATTATTGCCATTAGATACCAGATTACCATTATATTTGTAAAATGATGATGTATCATCGATTGATGAGTATCTTGGAATCAAGACTCATTTAATTTCTGCTCTTTAGACGAAGAAGTTCCTTTTTTTTGAAATAAATGCAATATTTCACTTATCCAATCCTAAATTAAAATCATTTATAAAGTAAACAGCATAATGATCACGTCATACCCTGTAATCCAGATCTAAAATTCATTAATCAGTAAGATTTTTGATATGAATTATAATTTCAGTACTCTATTACGAAATATGAAGAATTATCTTAACAAATCAGCAAATTTCAAATGAAAAGTCAAATTCAGTAATTTATATTATATATTATTGCCATTAGATACCAGATCACCATTATATTTGTTAGACAATGATGTATTATCGATTGATGAGTATCTTGAAATCAAGAATCGTTTAATTTCTGCTCTTTAGACCAAGAAATTACTTTTTGTTGACATAAATGCAATATTTCACTAATCCAATCGAAAATAAAAATCGTTTATTAAGTAAACAGAATAATGATCACGTCATACCCTGTATTCGAGGTTACAATTCATAAAAAAATAAGATTTTTGACTTGAATTATAATTTGAGTACTCTATTACGAAATATGAAGAATTATCTTAACAAATCAGCAAATTTCAAATGAAAAGTCAAATTCAGTAATTTATTTTAAATATTATTGTCATTAGATACCAGATCACCATTATATTTGTTAGACAATGATGTATTATCGATTGATGAGTATCTTGAAATCAAGAATCATTTAATTTCTTCTTTTTAGACGAAGAAGTTCCTTTTTTTTGAAAAAAATGCAATTTTTTAATAATCCAATCGAAAATTAAAATCATTTATTAAGTAAACAGCATGATGATCACGTCATACTCTGTATTCCAGGTCTACAATACATAAATCAGTATGATTTTCGACTTGAAATTATAATTTGAGTACTGTATTACGAAATATGAATAATTATCTTAAAAAATCAGAAATAAATGCAATATTTCACTTATCCAATCGAAAATTAAAATCATTTATGAATTGAAGAGGATAAAAATCAGGCTTCCTTGTAATCCAGGTCTAAAATTCATTAATCAGTAAGATTTTTGATTTGAATTATAATTTCAGTACTCTATTACGAAATATGAAGAATTATCTTAACAAATCAGCAAATTTCAAATGAAAAGTCAAATTCAGTAATTTATTTTAAATATTATTGTCATTAGATACCAGATCACCATTATATTTGTTAGACAATGATGTATTATCGATTGATGAGTATCTTGAAATCAAGAATCATTTAATTTCTTCTTTTTAGACGAAGAAGTTCCTTTTTTTTGAAAAAAATGCAATTTTTTAATAATCCAATCGAAAATTAAAATCATTTATTAAGTAAACAGCATGATGATCACGTCATACTCTGTATTCCAGGTCTACAATACATAAATCAGTATGATTTTCGACTTGAAATTATAATTTGAGTACTGTATTACGAAATATGAATAATTATCTTAACAAATCAGAAATAAATGCAATATTTCACTATATCCAATCGAAAATTAAAATCATTTATGAATTGAAGAGGATAAAAATCAGGCCATACCCTGTAATCCAGGTCTAAAATTCATTAATCAGTAAGATTTTTGATTTGAATTATAATTTCAGTACTCTATTACGAAATATGAAGAATTATCTTAACAAATCAGCAAATTTCATATGAAAAGTCAAATTCAGTAATTTATTTTAAATATTATTGTCATTAGATACCAGATTACCATTATATTTGTAAAATGATGATGTATTATCGATTGATGAGTATCTTGGAATCAAGAATCATTTAATTTCTGCTTTTTAGACCAAGAAATTCCTTTTTTTTTGAAATAAATGCAATATTTCACTTATCCAATCGAAAATTAAAATCATTTATTAAGTGAACAGAACAATGATCACGTATTCCAGGTCAACCATTCATCAATCAGTATGATTTTTGATTTGAATTAGTACTTGAGTAATCTGTATTGAAATATGAAGAATTATCTTCACAAATCAGCAAATATCAAATGAAAAGTCAAATTCAGTAATTTATATTATATATTATTGCCATTAGATACCAGATTACCATTATATTTGTAAAATGATGATGTATTATCGATTGATTAGTATCTTGAAATCAAGAAACATTTAATTTCTGCTTTTTCGATCAAGAAATTCCTTTTTTTTTTGAAATAAATTCAATATTTCACTTATCCAATCGAAAATTAAAATCATTTATTAAGTAAACAGCATAATGATCACGTCATACCCTGTAATCCAGGTCTAAAATTCATTAATCAGTAAGATTTTTGATTTGAATTATAATTTCAGTACTCTATTACGAAATATGAAGAATTATCTTAACAAATCAGCAAATTTCATATGAAAAGTCAAATTCAGTAATTTATTTATATATATTATTGTCATTAGATACCAGATTACCATTATATTTGTAAAATGATGATGTATTATCGATTGATGAGTATCTTGGAATCAAGAATCATTTAATTTCTGCTTTTTAGACCAAGAAATTCCTTTTTTTGTGAAATAAATACAGTATTTCACTTATCCAATCGAAAATTAAAATCATTTATTAAGTGAACAGAACAATGATCACGTATTCCAGGTCAACCATTCATCAATCAGTATGATTTTTGATTTGAATTAGTACTTGAGTAATCTGTTATGAAATATGAAGAATTATCTTCACAAATCAGCAAATTTCAAATGAAAAGTCAAATTCAGTAATTTATATTATATATTATTGCCATTAGATACCAGATTACCATTATATTTGTAAAATGATGATGTATTATCGATTGATGAGTATCTTGGAATCAAGACTCATTTAATTTTTGCTCTTTAGACCAAGAAATTCCTTTTTTTTTTTGAAATAAATGCAATATTTCACTTATCCAATCCTAAATTAAAATCATTTATAAAAAGTGAACAGAATAACAATCACTCTATTACGAAATATGAAGGCATATCTTCACAAATTCCAGGTTAACAATACATAAATTAGTATGATTTTTGACTTGAAATTATAATTTCAGTACCCTTTTACGAAATATGAAGAATTATCTTCACAAATCAGCAAATTTCATATGAAAAGTCAAATTCAGTAATTTATATTAAATATTATTGTCATTAGATACTAGATTACCATGATATTTGTAAAATGATGATGTATTATCGATTGATGAGTATCTTGGAATCAAGACTCATTTAATTTCTGCTCTTTAGACCAAGAAATTCCTTTTTTTTTTTTGAAATAAATGCAATATTTCACTTATGCAATCGAAAATTAAAATCATTTATTAAGTGAACAGAACAGTGATTACGTATTCCAGGTCAACCATTCATCAATCAGTATGATTTTTGATTTGAATTAGTACTTGAGTAATCTTTAATGAAATATGAAGAATTATCTTCACAAATCAGCAAATTTCAAATGAAAAGTCAAATTCAGTAATTTATATTATATATTATTGCCATTAGATACCAGATTACCATTATATTTGTAAAATGATGATGTATTATCGATTGATTAGTATCTTGAAATCAAGAAACATTTAATTTCTGCTTCTTAGACCAAGAAATTCCTTTTTTTAGAAATTAATGCAATATTTCACTAATCCAATCGAAAATTAAAATCATTTATTAAGTAAACAGCATAATGATCACGTCATACCCTGTAATCCAGATCTAAAATTCATTAATCAGTAAGATTCTTGATATGAATTATAATTTCAGTACTGTATTACGAAATATGAATAATTATCTTAACAAATCAGAAATAAATGCAATATTTCACTTATCCAATCGAAAATTAAAATCATTTATGAATTGAAGAGGATAAAAATCAGGCCAGACCCTGTAATCCAGGTCTAAAATTCATTAATCAGTAAGATTTTTGATTTGAATTATAATTTCAGTACTCTATTACGAAATATGAAGAATTATCTTAACAAATCAGCAAATTTCAAATGAAAAGTCAAATTCAGTAATTTATTTTAAATATTATTGTCATTAGATACCAGATCACCATTATATTTGTTAGACAATGATGTATTATCGATTGATGAGTATCTTGAAATCAAGAATCATTTAATTTCTTCTTTTTAGACGAAGAAGTTCCTTTTTTTTTGAAAAAAATGCAATTTTTTAATAATCCAATCGAAAATTAAAATCATTTATTAAGTAAACAGCATGATGATCACGTCATACTCTGTATTCCAGGTCTACAATACATAAATCAGTATGATTTTCGACTTGAAATTATAATTTGAGTACTGTATTACGAAATATGAATAATTATCTTAACAAATCAGAAATAAATGCAATATTTCACTTATCCAATCGAAAATTAAAATCATTTATGAATTGAAGAGGATAAAAATCAGGCCATACCCTGTAATCCAGGTCTAAAATTCATTAATCAGTAAGATTTTTGATTTGAATTATAATTTCAGTACTCTATTACGAAATATGAAGAATTATCTTAACAAATCAGCAAATTTCATATGAAAAGTCAAATTCAGTAATTTATTTTAAATATTATTGTTATTAGATACCAGATTACCATTATATTTGTAAAATGATGATGTATTATCGATTGATTAGTATCTTGAAATCAAAAAACATTTAATTTCTGCTTCTTAGACCAAGAAATTCCTTTTTTTAGAAATTAATGCAATATTTCACTAATCCAATCGTAAATTAAAATCATTTATTAAGTAAACAGCATAATGATCACGTCATACCCTGTAATCCAGATCTAAAATTCATTAATCAGTAAGATTTTTGATATGAATAATAATTTCAGTACTCTATTACGAAATATGAAGAATTATCTTAACAAATCAGCAAATTTCATATGAAAAGTCAAATTCAGTAATTTATTTTAAATATTATTGTTATTAGATACCAGATTACCATTATATTTGTAAAATGATGATGTATTATCGATTGATGAGTATCTTAGAATCAAGACTCATTTAATTTCTGCTTTTTAGACCAAGAAATTCCTTTTTTTGTGAAATAAATACAATATTTCACTTATCCAATCGAAAATTAAAATCATTTATTAAGTGAACAGAACAATAATCACGTATTCCAGGTCAACAATTCATCAATCAGTATGATTTTCGACTTGAAATTATAATTTGAGTACTGTATTACGAAATATGAATAATTATCTTAACAAATCAGAAATAAATGCAATATTTCACTTATCCAATCGAAAATTAAAATCATTTATGAATTGAAGAGGATAAAAATCAGGCCATACCCTGTAATCCAGGTCCAAAATTCATTAATCAGTAAGATTTTTGATTTGAATTATAATTTCAGTACTCTATTACGAAATATGAAGAATTATCTTAACAAATCAGCAAATTTCAAATGAAAAGTCAAATTCAGTAATTTATTTTAAATATTATTGTCATTAGATACCAGATTACCATTATATTTGTAAAATGATGATGTATTATCGATTGATGAGTATCTTGGAATCAAGAATAATTTAATTTCTGCTTTTTAGACCAAGAAATTCCTTTTTTTGTGAAATAAATACAGTATTTCACTTATCCAATCGAAAATTAAAATCATTTATTAAGTGAACAGAACAATGATCACGTATTCCAGGTCAACCATTCATCAATCAGTATGATTTTTGATTTGAATTAGTACTTGAGTAATCTGTTATGAAATATGAAGAATTATCTTCACAAATCAGCAAATTTCAAATGAAAAGTCAAATTCAGTAATTTATATCATATATTTTTGCCATTAGATACCAGATCACCATTATATTTGTTAGACAATGATGTATTATCGATTGATCAGTATCTTGAAATCAAGAATCGTTTAATTTCTGCTCTTTAGACCAAGAAATTACTTTTTGTTGACATAAATGCAATATTTCACTAATCCAATCGAAAATAAAAATCGTTTATTAAGTAAACAGAATAATGATCACGTCATACCCTGTATTCGAGGTTACAATTCATAAAAAAATAAGATTTTTGACTTGAATTATAATTTGAGTACTCTATTACGAAATATGAAGAATTATCTTAACAAATCAGCAAATTTCAAATGAAAAGTCAAATTCAGTAATTTATTTTAAATATTATTGTCATTAGATACCAGATCACCATTATATTTGTTAGACAATGATGTATTATCGATTGATGAGTATCTTGAAATCAAGAATCATTTAATTTCTTCTTTTTAGACGAAGAAGTTCCTTTTTTTTGAATAAAATGCAATTTTTTAATAATCCAATCAAAAATTAAAATCATTTATGAAGTAAACAGCATGATGATCACGTCATACTCTGTATTCCAGGTCTACAATACATAAATCAGTATGATTTTCGACTTGAAATTATAATTTGAGTACTGTATTACGAAATATGAATAATTATCTTAACAAATCAGAAATAAATGCAATATTTCACTTATCCAATCGAAAATTAAAATCATTTATGAATTGAAGAGGATAAAAATCAGGCCATACCCTGTAATCCAGGTCCAAAATTCATTAATCAGTAAGATTTTTGATTTGAATTATAATTTCAGTACTCTATTACGAAATATGAAGAATTATCTTAACAAATCAGCAAATTTCAAATGAAAAGTCAAATTCAGTAATTTATTTTAAATATTATTGTCATTAGATACCAGATTACCATTATATTTGTAAAATGATGATGTATTATCGATTGATGAGTATCTTGGAATCAAGAATAATTTAATTTCTGCTTTTTAGACCAAGAAATTCCTTTTTTTGTGAAATAAATACAGTATTTCACTTATCCAATCGAAAATTAAAATCATTTATAAAGTGAACAGAATAATAATCACTCTATTACGAAATATGAAGACATATCTTCACAAATTCCAGGTTAACAATACATAAATTAGTATGATTTTTGACTTGAAATTATAATTTCAGTACCCTTTTACGAAATATGAAGAATTATCTTCACAAATCAGCAAATTTCATATGAAAAGTCAAATTCAGTAATTTATATTAAATATTATTGTCATTAGATACCAGATTACCATGATATTTGTATAATGATGATGTATTATCGATTGATTAGTAGCTTGAAATCAAGAATCATTTAATTTCTGCTTTTTAGACGAAGAAATTCCTTTATTTTTTGAAATAAATGCAATATTTCACTTATCCAATTGAAAATTAAAATCATTTATTAAGTGAACAGAATAATGATCACGTCATACCCTGTATTCCAGGTCTAGATTACATAAATCAGTAAGATTTTTGATTTGAATTATAATTTCAGTACTCTATTACGAAATATGGAGGATTATCTTCACAAATCAGCAAATTTCATATGAAAAGTCAAATTCAGTAATTTATATTAAATATTATTGTCATTAGATACCAGATTACCATTATATTTGTAAAATGATGATGTATTATCGATTGATGAGTATCTTGGAATCAAGAATCATTTAATTTCTCCTTTTTAGACCAAGAAATTCCTTTTCTTTTGAAATAAATGCAATATTTCACTTATCCAATCGAAAATTAAAATCATTTATTAAGTGAACAGAACAATAATCACGTATTCCAGGTCAACAATTCATCAATCAGTATGATTTTTGATTTGAATTAGTACTTGAGTAATCTGTAATGAAATATTTAGAATTATCTTAACAAATCAGCAAATTTCAAATGGAAAGTCAAATTCAGTAATTTATATTATATATTATTGCCATTAGATACCAGATCACCATTATATTTGTTAGACAATGATGTATTATCGATTGATCAGTATCTTGAAATCAAGAATCGTTTAATTTCTGCTCTTTAGACCAAGAAATTACTTTTTGTTGACATAAATGCAATATTTCACTAATCCAATCGAAAATAAAAATCGTTTATAAAGTAAACAGAATAATGATCACGTCATACCCTGTATTCGAGGTTACAATTCATAAAAAAATAAGATTTTTGACTTGAATTATAATTTGAGTACTCTCTTACGAAATATGAAGAATTATCTTAACAAATCAGCAAATTTCAAATGAAAAGTCAAATTCAGTAATTTATTTTAAATATTATTGTCATTAGATACCAGATCACCATTATATTTGTTAGACAATGATGTATTATCGATTGATGAGTATCTTGAAATCAAGAATCATTTAATTTCTTCTTTTTAGACGAAGAAGTTCCTTTTTTTTGAAAAAAATGCAATTTTTTAATAATCCAATCGAAAATTAAAATCATTTATTAAGTAAACAGCATGATGATCACGTCATACTCTGTATTCCAGGTCTACAATACATAAATCAGTATGATTTTCGACTTGAAATTATAATTTGAGTACTGTATTACGAAATATGAATAATTATCTTAACAAATCAGAAATAAATGCAATATTTCACTTATCCAATCGAAAATTAAAATCATTTATGAATTGAAGAGGATAAAAATCAGGCCATACCCTGTAATCCAGGTCTAAAATTCATTAATCAGTAAGATTTTTGATTTGAATTATAATTTCAGTACTCTATTACGAAATATGAAGAATTATCTTAACAAATCAGCAAATTTCATATGAAAAGTCATATTCAGTAATTTATTTTAAATATTATTGTCATTAGATACCAGATTACCATTATATTTGTAAAATGATGATGTATTATCGATTGATGAGTATCTTGGAATCAAGAATCATTTAATTTCTCCTTTTTAGACCAAGAAATTCCTTTTCTTTTGAAATAAATGCAATATTTCACTTATCCAATCGAAAATTAAAATCATTTATTAAGTGAACAGAACAATAATCACGTATTCCAGGTCAACAATTCATCAATCAGTATGATTTTTGATTTGAATTAGTACTTGAGTAATCTGTAATGAAATATTTAGAATTATCTTAACAAATCAGCAAATTTCAAATGGAAAGTCAAATTCAGTAATTTATATTATATATTATTGCCATTAGATACCAGATCACCATTATATTTGTTAGACAATGATGTATTATCGATTGATCAGTATCTTGAAATCAAGAATCGTTTAATTTCTGCTCTTTAGACCAAGAAATTACTTTTTGTTGACATAAATGCAATATTTCACTAATCCAATCGAAAATAAAAATCGTTTATTAAGTAAACAGAATAATGATCACGTCATACCCTGTATTCGAGGTTACAATTCATAAAAAAATAAGATTTTTGACTTGAATTATAATTTGAGTACTCTATTACGAAATATGAAGAATTATCTTAACAAATCAGCAAATTTCAAATGAAAAGTCAAATTCAGTAATTTATTTTAAATATTATTGTCATTAGATACCAGATCACCATTATATTTGTTAGACAATGATGTATTATCGATTGATGAGTATCTTGAAATCAAGAATCATTTAATTTCTTCTTTTTAGACGAAGAAGTTCCTTTTTTTTGAAAAAAATGCAATTTTTTAATAATCCAATCAAAAATTAAAATCATTTATGAAGTAAACAGCATGATGATCACGTCATACTCTGTATTCCAGGTCTACAATACATAAATCAGTATGATTTTCGACTTGAAATTATAATTTGAGTACTGTATTACGAAATATGAATAATTATCTTAACAAATCAGAAATAAATGCAATATTTCACTTATCCAATCGAAAATTAAAATCATTTATGAATTGAAGAGGATAAAAATCAGGCCATACCCTGTAATCCAGGTCCAAAATTCATTAATCAGTAAGATTTTTGATTTGAATTATAATTTCAGTACTCTATTACGAAATATGAAGAATTATCTTAACAAATCAGCAAATTTCAAATGAAAAGTCAAATTCAGTAATTTATTTTAAATATTATTGTCATTAGATACCAGATTACCATTATATTTGTAAAATGATGATGTATTATCGATTGATGAGTATCTTGGAATCAAGAATAATTTAATTTCTGCTTTTTAGACCAAGAAATTCCTTTTTTTGTGAAATAAATACAGTATTTCACTTATCCAATCGAAAATTAAAATCATTTATAAAGTGAACAGAATAATAATCACTCTATTACGAAATATGAAGACATATCTTCACAAATTCCAGGTTAACAATACATAAATTAGTATGATTTTTGACTTGAAATTATAATTTCAGTACCCTTTTACGAAATATGAAGAATTATCTTCACAAATCAGCAAATTTCATATGAAAAGTCAAATTCAGTAATTTATATTAAATATTATTGTCATTAGATACCAGATTACCATGATATTTGTATAATGATGATGTATTATCGATTGATTAGTAGCTTGAAATCAAGAATCATTTAATTTCTGCTTTTTAGACGAAGAAATTCCTTTATTTTTTGAAATAAATGCAATATTTCACTTATCCAATTGAAAATTAAAATCATTTATTAAGTGAACAGAATAATGATCACGTCATACCCTGTATTCCAGGTCTAGATTACATAAATCAGTAAGATTTTTGATTTGAATTATAATTTCAGTACTCTATTACGAAATATGGAGGATTATCTTCACAAATCAGCAAATTTCATATGAAAAGTCAAATTCAGTAATTTATATTAAATATTATTGTCATTAGATACCAGATTACCATGATATTTGTAAAATGATGATGTATTATCGATTGATGAGTATCTTGGAATCAAGACTCATTTAATTTCTGCTCTTTAGACCAAGAAATTCCTTCTTTTTTTTTTGAAATAAATGCAATATTTCACTTATGCAATCGAAAATTAAAATCATTTATTAAGTGAACAGAACAGTGATTACGTATTCCAGGTCAACCATTCATCAATCAGTATGATTTTTGATTTGAATTAGTACTTGAGTAATCTTTAATGAAATATGAAGAATTATCTTCACAAATCAGCAAATTTCAAATGAAAAGTCAAATTCAGTAATTTATATTATATATTATTGCCATTAGATACCAGATTACCATTATATTTGTAAAATGATGATGTATTATCGATTGATTAGTATCTTGAAATCAAGAAACATTTAATTTCTGCTTCTTAGACCAAGAAATTCCTTTTTTTAGAAATTAATGCAATATTTCACTAATCCAATAGAAAATTAAAATCATTTATTAAGTAAACAGCATAATGATCATGTCATACCCTGTAATCCAGATCTAAAATTCATTAATCAGTAAGATTCTTGATATGAATTATAATTTCAGTACTCCATTACGAAATATGAAGAATTATCTTAACAAATCAGCAAATTTCATATGAAAAGTCAAATTCAGTAATTTATTTTAAATATTATTGTTATTAGATACCAGATTACCATTATATTTGTAAAATGATGATGTATTATCGATTGATGAGTATCTTAGAATCAAGACTCATTTAATTTCTGCTTTTTTGACCAAGAAATTCCTTTTTTTGTGAAATAAATACAATATTTCACTTATCCAATCGAAAATTAAAATCATTTATTAAGTGAACAGAACAATGATCACGTATTCCAGGTCAACAATTCATCAATCAGTATGATTTTTGATTTGAATTAGTACTTGAGTAATCTGTAATGAAATATTTAGAATTATCTTAACAAATCAGCAAATTTCAAATGGAAAGTCAAATTCAGTAATTTATATTATATATTATTGCCATTAGATACCAGATCACCATTATATTTGTTAGACAATGATGTATTATCGATTGATGAGTATCTTGAAATCAAGAATCGTTTAATTTCTGCTCTTTAGACCAAGAAATTACTTTTTGTTGACATAAATGCAATATTTCACTAATCCAATCGAAAATAAAAATCGTTTATAAAGTAAACAGAATAATGATCACGTCATACCCTGTATTCGAGGTTACAATTCATAAAAAAATAAGATTTTTGACTTGAATTATAATTTGAGTACTCTCTTACGAAATATGAAGAATTATCTTAACAAATCAGCAAATTTCAAATGAAAAGTCAAATTCAGTAATTTATTTTAAATATTATTGTCATTAGATACCAGATCACCATTATATTTGTTAGACAATGATGTATTATCGATTGATGAGTATCTTGAAATCAAGAATCATTTAATTTCTTCTTTTTAGACGAAGAAGTTCCTTTTTTTTGAAAAAAATGCAATTTTTTAATAATCCAATCGAAAATTAAAATCATTTATTAAGTAAACAGCATGATGATCACGTCATACTCTGTATTCCAGGTCTACAATACATAAATCAGTATGATTTTCGACTTGAAATTATAATTTGAGTACTGTATTACGAAATATGAATAATTATCTTAACAAATCAGAAATAAATGCAATATTTCACTTATCCAATCGAAAATTAAAATCATTTATGAATTGAAGAGGATAAAAATCAGGCCATACCCTGTAATCCAGGTCTAAAATTCATTAATCAGTAAGATTTTTGATTTGAATTATAATTTCAGTACTCTATTACGAAATATGAAGAATTATCTTAACAAATCAGCAAATTTCATATGAAAAGTCATATTCAGTAATTTATTTTAAATATTATTGTCATTAGATACCAGATTACCATTATATTTGTAAAATGATGATGTATTATCGATTGATGAGTATCTTGGAATCAAGAATCATTTAATTTCTCCTTTTTAGACCAAGAAATTCCTTTTCTTTTGAAATAAATGCAATATTTCACTTATCCAATCGAAAATTAAAATCATTTATTAAGTGAACAGAACAATAATCACGTATTCCAGGTCAACAATTCATCAATCAGTATGATTTTTGATTTGAATTAGTACTTGAGTAATCTGTAATGAAATATTTAGAATTATCTTAACAAATCAGCAAATTTCAAATGGAAAGTCAAATTCAGTAATTTATATTATATATTATTGCCATTAGATACCAGATCACCATTATATTTGTTAGACAATGATGTATTATCGATTGATCAGTATCTTGAAATCAAGAATCGTTTAATTTCTGCTCTTTAGACCAAGAAATTACTTTTTGTTGACATAAATGCAATATTTCACTAATCCAATCGAAAATAAAAATCGTTTATTAAGTAAACAGAATAATGATCACGTCATACCCTGTATTCGAGGTTACAATTCATAAAAAAATAAGATTTTTGACTTGAATTATAATTTGAGTACTCTATTACGAAATATGAAGAATTATCTTAACAAATCAGCAAATTTCAAATGAAAAGTCAAATTCAGTAATTTATTTTAAATATTATTGTCATTAGATACCAGATCACCATTATATTTGTTAGACAATGATGTATTATCGATTGATGAGTATCTTGAAATCAAGAATCATTTAATTTCTTCTTTTTAGACGAAGAAGTTCCTTTTTTTTGAAAAAAATGCAATTTTTTAATAATCCAATCAAAAATTAAAATCATTTATGAAGTAAACAGCATGATGATCACGTCATACTCTGTATTCCAGGTCTACAATACATAAATCAGTATGATTTTCGACTTGAAATTATAATTTGAGTACTGTATTACGAAATATGAATAATTATCTTAACAAATCAGAAATAAATGCAATATTTCACTTATCCAATCGAAAATTAAAATCATTTATGAATTGAAGAGGATAAAAATCAGGCCATACCCTGTAATCCAGGTCCAAAATTCATTAATCAGTAAGATTTTTGATTTGAATTATAATTTCAGTACTCTATTACGAAATATGAAGAATTATCTTAACAAATCAGCAAATTTCAAATGAAAAGTCAAATTCAGTAATTTATTTTAAATATTATTGTCATTAGATACCAGATTACCATTATATTTGTAAAATGATGATGTATTATCGATTGATGAGTATCTTGGAATCAAGAATAATTTAATTTCTGCTTTTTAGACCAAGAAATTCCTTTTTTTGTGAAATAAATACAGTATTTCACTTATCCAATCGAAAATTAAAATCATTTATAAAGTGAACAGAATAATAATCACTCTATTACGAAATATGAAGACATATCTTCACAAATTCCAGGTTAACAATACATAAATTAGTATGATTTTTGACTTGAAATTATAATTTCAGTACCCTTTTACGAAATATGAAGAATTATCTTCACAAATCAGCAAATTTCATATGAAAAGTCAAATTCAGTAATTTATATTAAATATTATTGTCATTAGATACCAGATTACCATGATATTTGTATAATGATGATGTATTATCGATTGATTAGTAGCTTGAAATCAAGAATCATTTAATTTCTGCTTTTTAGACGAAGAAATTCCTTTATTTTTTGAAATAAATGCAATATTTCACTTATCCAATTGAAAATTAAAATCATTTATTAAGTGAACAGAATAATGATCACGTCATACCCTGTATTCCAGGTCTAGATTACATAAATCAGTAAGATTTTTGATTTGAATTATAATTTCAGTACTCTATTACGAAATATGGAGGATTATCTTCACAAATCAGCAAATTTCATATGAAAAGTCAAATTCAGTAATTTATATTAAATATTATTGTCATTAGATACCAGATTACCATGATATTTGTAAAATGATGATGTATTATCGATTGATGAGTATCTTGGAATCAAGACTCATTTAATTTCTGCTCTTTAGACCAAGAAATTCCTTCTTTTTTTTTTGAAATAAATGCAATATTTCACTTATGCAATCGAAAATTAAAATCATTTATTAAGTGAACAGAACAGTGATTACGTATTCCAGGTCAACCATTCATCAATCAGTATGATTTTTGATTTGAATTAGTACTTGAGTAATCTTTAATGAAATATGAAGAATTATCTTCACAAATCAGCAAATTTCAAATGAAAAGTCAAATTCAGTAATTTATATTATATATTATTGCCATTAGATACCAGATTACCATTATATTTGTAAAATGATGATGTATTATCGATTGATTAGTATCTTGAAATCAAGAAACATTTAATTTCTGCTTCTTAGACCAAGAAATTCCTTTTTTTAGAAATTAATGCAATATTTCACTAATCCAATAGAAAATTAAAATCATTTATTAAGTAAACAGCATAATGATCATGTCATACCCTGTAATCCAGATCTAAAATTCATTAATCAGTAAGATTCTTGATATGAATTATAATTTCAGTACTCCATTACGAAATATGAAGAATTATCTTAACAAATCAGCAAATTTCATATGAAAAGTCAAATTCAGTAATTTATTTTAAATATTATTGTTATTAGATACCAGATTACCATTATATTTGTAAAATGATGATGTATTATCGATTGATGAGTATCTTAGAATCAAGACTCATTTAATTTCTGCTTTTTTGACCAAGAAATTCCTTTTTTTGTGAAATAAATACAATATTTCACTTATCCAATCGAAAATTAAAATCATTTATTAAGTGAACAGAACAATGATCACGTATTCCAGGTCAACAATTCATCAATCAGTATGATTTTTGATTTGAATTAGTACTTGAGTAATCTGTAATGAAATATTTAGAATTATCTTAACAAATCAGCAAATTTCAAATGGAAAGTCAAATTCAGTAATTTATATTATATATTATTGCCATTAGATACCAGATCACCATTATATTTGTTAGACAATGATGTATTATCGATTGATGAGTATCTTGAAATCAAGAATCGTTTAATTTCTGCTCTTTAGACCAAGAAATTACTTTTTGTTGACATAAATGCAATATTTCACTAATCCAATCGAAAATAAAAATCGTTTATAAAGTAAACAGAATAATGATCACGTCATACCCTGTATTCGAGGTTACAATTCATAAAAAAATAAGATTTTTGACTTGAATTATAATTTGAGTACTCTCTTACGAAATATGAAGAATTATCTTAACAAATCAGCAAATTTCAAATGAAAAGTCAAATTCAGTAATTTATTTTAAATATTATTGTCATTAGATACCAGATCACCATTATATTTGTTAGACAATGATGTATTATCGATTGATGAGTATCTTGAAATCAAGAATCATTTAATTTCTTCTTTTTAGACGAAGAAGTTCCTTTTTTTTGAAAAAAATGCAATTTTTTAATAATCCAATCGAAAATTAAAATCATTTATTAAGTAAACAGCATGATGATCACGTCATACTCTGTATTCCAGGTCTACAATACATAAATCAGTATGATTTTCGACTTGAAATTATAATTTGAGTACTGTATTACGAAATATGAATAATTATCTTAACAAATCAGAAATAAATGCAATATTTCACTTATCCAATCGAAAATTAAAATCATTTATGAATTGAAGAGGATAAAAATCAGGCCATACCCTGTAATCCAGGTCTAAAATTCATTAATCAGTAAGATTTTTGATTTGAATTATAATTTCAGTACTCTATTACGAAATATGAAGAATTATCTTAACAAATCAGCAAATTTCATATGAAAAGTCATATTCAGTAATTTATTTTAAATATTATTGTCATTAGATACCAGATTACCATTATATTTGTAAAATGATGATGTATTATCGATTGATGAGTATCTTGGAATCAAGAATCATTTAATTTCTCCTTTTTAGACCAAGAAATTCCTTTTCTTTTGAAATAAATGCAATATTTCACTTATCCAATCGAAAATTAAAATCATTTATTAAGTGAACAGAACAATAATCACGTATTCCAGGTCAACAATTCATCAATCAGTATGATTTTTGATTTGAATTAGTACTTGAGTAATCTGTAATGAAATATTTAGAATTATCTTAACAAATCAGCAAATTTCAAATGGAAAGTCAAATTCAGTAATTTATATTATATATTATTGCCATTAGATACCAGATCACCATTATATTTGTTAGACAATGATGTATTATCGATTGATCAGTATCTTGAAATCAAGAATCGTTTAATTTCTGCTCTTTAGACCAAGAAATTACTTTTTGTTGACATAAATGCAATATTTCACTAATCCAATCGAAAATAAAAATCGTTTATTAAGTAAACAGAATAATGATCACGTCATACCCTGTATTCGAGGTTACAATTCATAAAAAAATAAGATTTTTGACTTGAATTATAATTTGAGTACTCTATTACGAAATATGAATAATTATCTTAACAAATCAGAAATAAATGCAATATTTCACTTATCCAATCGAAAATTAAAATCATTTATTAAGTGAACAGCATAATGATCACGTCATACCCTGTAATCCAGATCTAAAATTCATTAATCAGTAAGATTTTTGATATGAATAATAATTTCAGTACTCTATTACGAAATATGAAGAATTATCTTAACAAATCAGCAAATTTCAAATGAAAAGTCAAATTCAGTAATTTATTTTAAATATTATTGTCATTAGATACCAGATTACCATTATATTTGTAAAATGATGATGTATTATCGATTGATGAGTATCTTGGAATCAAGAATAATTTAATTTCTGCTTTTTAGACCAAGAAATTCCTTTTTTTGTGAAATAAATACAGTATTTCACTTATCCAATCGAAAATTAAAATCATTTATTAAGTGAACAGAACAATGATCACGTATTCCAGGTCAACCATTCATCAATCAGTATGATTTTTGATTTGAATTAGTACTTGAGTAATCTGTTATGAAATATGAAGAATTATCTTCACAAATCAGCAAATTTCAAATGAAAAGTCAAATTCAGTAATTTATATTATATATTATTGCCATTAGATACCAGATTACCATTATATTTGTAAAATGATGATGTATTATCGATTGATTAGTATCTTGAAATCAAGAAACATTTAATTTCTGCTTCTTAGACCAAGAAATTCCTTTTTTTGGAAATTAATGCAATATTTCACTTATCCAATCCTAAATTAAAATCATTTATAAAGTGAACAGAATAATAATCACTCTATTACGAAATATGAAGACATATCTTCACAAATTCCAGGTTAACAATACATAAATTAGTATGATTTTTGACTTGAAATTATAATTTCAGTACCCTTTTACGAAATATGAAGAATTATCTTCACAAATCAGCAAATTTCATATGAAAAGTCAAATTCGGTAATTTATATTAAATATTATTGTCATTAGATACCAGATTACCATGATATTTGTATAATGATGATGTATTATCGATTGATTAGTAGCTTGAAATCAAGAATCATTTAATTTCTGCTTTTTAGACGAAGAAATTCCTTTATTTTTTGAAATAAATGCAATATTTCACTTATCCAATTGAAAATTAAAATCATTTATTAAGTGAACAGAATAATGATCACGTCATACCCTGTATTCCAGGTCTAGATTACATAAATCAGTAAGATTTTTGATTTGAATTATAATTTCAGTACTCTATTACGAAATATGGAGGATTATCTTCACAAATCAGCAAATTTCATATGAAAAGTCAAATTCAGTAATTTATATTAAATATTATTGTCATTAGATACCAGATTACCATGATATTTGTAAAATGATGATGTATTATCGATTGATGAGTATCTTGGAATCAAGACTCATTTAATTTCTGCTCTTTAGACCAAGAAATTCCTTCTTTTTTTTTTGAAATAAATGCAATATTTCACTTATGCAATCGAAAATTAAAATCATTTATTAAGTGAACAGAACAGTGATTACGTATTCCAGGTCAACCATTCATCAATCAGTATGATTTTTGATTTGAATTAGTACTTGAGTAATCTTTAATGAAATATGAAGAATTATCTTCACAAATCAGCAAATTTCAAATGAAAAGTCAAATTCAGTAATTTATATTATATATTATTGCCATTAGATACCAGATTACCATTATATTTGTAAAATGATGATGTATTATCGATTGATTAGTATCTTGAAATCAAGAAACATTTAATTTCTGCTTCTTAGACCAAGAAATTCCTTTTTTTAGAAATTAATGCAATATTTCACTAATCCAATAGAAAATTAAAATCATTTATTAAGTAAACAGCATAATGATCATGTCATACCCTGTAATCCAGATCTAAAATTCATTAATCAGTAAGATTCTTGATATGAATTATAATTTCAGTACTCCATTACGAAATATGAAGAATTATCTTAACAAATCAGCAAATTTCATATGAAAAGTCAAATTCAGTAATTTATTTTAAATATTATTGTTATTAGATACCAGATTACCATTATATTTGTAAAATGATGATGTATTATCGATTGATGAGTATCTTAGAATCAAGACTCATTTAATTTCTGCTTTTTTGACCAAGAAATTCCTTTTTTTGTGAAATAAATACAATATTTCACTTATCCAATCGAAAATTAAAATCATTTATTAAGTGAACAGAACAATGATCACGTATTCCAGGTCAACAATTCATCAATCAGTATGATTTTTGATTTGAATTAGTACTTGAGTAATCTGTAATGAAATATTTAGAATTATCTTAACAAATCAGCAAATTTCAAATGGAAAGTCAAATTCAGTAATTTATATTATATATTATTGCCATTAGATACCAGATCACCATTATATTTGTTAGACAATGATGTATTATCGATTGATGAGTATCTTGAAATCAAGAATCGTTTAATTTCTGCTCTTTAGACCAAGAAATTACTTTTTGTTGACATAAATGCAATATTTCACTAATCCAATCGAAAATAAAAATCGTTTATAAAGTAAACAGAATAATGATCACGTCATACCCTGTATTCGAGGTTACAATTCATAAAAAAATAAGATTTTTGACTTGAATTATAATTTGAGTACTCTCTTACGAAATATGAAGAATTATCTTAACAAATCAGCAAATTTCAAATGAAAAGTCAAATTCAGTAATTTATTTTAAATATTATTGTCATTAGATACCAGATCACCATTATATTTGTTAGACAATGATGTATTATCGATTGATGAGTATCTTGAAATCAAGAATCATTTAATTTCTTCTTTTTAGACGAAGAAGTTCCTTTTTTTTGAAAAAAATGCAATTTTTTAATAATCCAATCGAAA
Organism: Lepeophtheirus nordmannii; assembly: GCA_963680855.1. Classification (NCBI taxonomy): domain Eukaryota; kingdom Metazoa; phylum Arthropoda; class Copepoda; order Siphonostomatoida; family Caligidae; genus Lepeophtheirus; species Lepeophtheirus nordmannii. Next base: position 13,906,568 of record OY804525.1, read on the forward strand.
ATTAAAATCATTTATTAAGTAAACAGCATGATGATCACGTGATACTCTGTATTCCAGGTCTACAATACATAAATCAGTATGATTTTCGACTTGAAATTATAATTTGAGTACTGTATTACGAAATATGAATAATTATCTTAACAAATCAGAAATAAATGCAATATTTCACTTATCCAATCGAAAATTAAAATCATTTATGAATTGAAGAGGATAAAAATCAGGCCATACCCTGTAATCCAGGTCTAAAATTCATTAATCAGCAAGATTTTTGATTTGAATTATAATTTCAGTACTCTATTACGAAATATGAAGAATTATCTTAACAAATCAGCAAATTTCATATGAAAAGTCATATTCAGTAATTTATTTTAAATATTATTGTCATTAGATACCAGATTACCATTATATTTGTAAAATGATGATGTATTATCGATTGATGAGTATCTTGGAATCAAGAATCATTTAATTTCTCCTTTTTAGACCAAGAAATTCCTTTTCTTTTGAAATAAATGCAATATTTCACTTATCCAATCGAAAATTAAAATCATTTATTAAGTGAACAGAACACTGATCACGTATTCCAGGTCAACCATTCATCAATCAGTATGATTTTTGATTTGAATTAGTACTTGAGTAATCTGTATTGAAATATGAAGAATTATCTTCACAAATCAGCAAATATCAAATGAAAAGTCAAATTCAGTAATTTATATTATATATTATTGCCATTAGATACCAGATTACCATTATATTTGTAAAATGATGATGTATATCGATTGATTAGTATCTTCCAATCAAGAAACATTTAATTTCTGCTTTTTAGACGAAGAAATTCCTTTATTTTTTGAAATAAATGCAATATTTCACTTATCCAATCGAAAATTAAAATCATTTATTATGTAAACAGCATAATGATCACGTCATACCCTGTAATCCAGGTCTAAAATTCATTAATCAGTAAGATTTTTGATTTGAATTATAATTTCAGTACTCTATTACGAAATATGAAGAATTATCTTAACAAATCAGCAAATTTCATATGAAAAGTCAAATTCAGTAATTTATTTTAAATATTATTGTCATTAGATACCAGATTACCATTATATTTGTAAAATGATGATGTATTATCGATTGATGAGTATCTTGGAATCAAGAATCATTTAATTTCTGCTTTTTAGACCAAGAAATTCCTTTTTTTGTGAAATAAATACAATATTTCACTTATCCAATTGAAAATTAAAATCATTTATTAAGTGAACAGAATAATGATCACGTATTCCAGGTCAACCATTCATCAATCAGTATGATTTTTGATTTGAATTAGTACTTGAGTAATCTGTAATGAAATATCTTTCGACCAAGAAATTCCTTTTTTTTTTTGAAATAAATGCAATATTTCACTTATCCAATCCTAAATTAAAATCATTTATAAAGTGAACAGAATAATAATCACTCTATTACGAAATATGAAGACATATTTTCACAAATTCCAGGTTAACAATACATAAATTAGTATGATTTTTGACTTGAAATTATAATTTCAGTACCCTTTTACGAAATATGAAGAATTATCTTCACAAATCAGCAAATTTCATATGAAAAGTCAAATTCAGTAATTTATATTAAATATTATTGTCATTAGATACCAGATTACCATGATATTTGTAAAATGATGATGTATTATCGATTGATTAGTAGCTTGAAATCAAGAATCATATAATTTCTGCTTTTTAGACGAAGAAATTCCTTTATTTTTTGAAATAAATGCAATATTTCACTTATCCAATTGAAAATTAAAATCATTTATTAAGTGAACAGAATAATGATCACGTCATACCCTGTATTCCAGGTCTAGATTACATAAATCAGTAAGATTTTTTATTTGAATTATAATTTTAGTACTCTATTACGAAATATGGAGGATTATCTTCACAAATCAGCAAATTTCATATGAAAAGTCAAATTCAGTAATTTATATTAAATATTATTGTCATTACATACCAGATTACCATTATATTTGTAAAATGATGATGTATTATCGATTGATGAGTATCTTGGAATCAAGACTCATTTAATTTCTGCTCTTTAGACCAAGAAATTCCTTTATTTTTTTGAAATAAATGCAATATTTCACTTATGCAATCGAAAATTAAAATCATTTAATAAGTGAACAGAACAGTGATCACGTATTCCAGGTCAACCATTCATCAATCAGTATGATTTTTGATTTGAATTAGTACTTGAGTAATCTGTATTGAAATATGAAGAATTATCTTCACAAATCAGCAAATATCAAATGAAAAGTCAAATTCAGTAATTTATATTATATATTATTGTCATTAGATACCAGATTACCATGATATTTGTATAATGATGATGTATTATCGATTGATTAGTAGCTTGAAATCAAGAATCATTTAATTTCTGTTTTTTAGACGAAGAAATTCCTTTATTTTTTGAAATAAATGCAATATTTCACTTATCCAATTGAAAATTAAAATCATTTATTAAGTGAACAGAATAATGATCACGTCATACCCTGTATTCCAGGTCTAGATTACATAAATCAGTAAGATTTTTGATTTGAATTATAATTTCAGTACTCTATTACGAAATATGAAGAATTATCTTAACAAATCAGCAAATTTCATATGAAAAGTCAAATTTAGTAATTTATTTTAAATATTATTGTCATTAGATACCAGATTACCATTATATTTGTAAAATGATGATGTATTATCGATTGATGAGTATCTTGGAATCAAGAATCATTTAATTTCTGCTTTTTAGACCAAGAAATTCCTTTTTTTGTGAAATAAATACAGTATTTCACTTATCCAATCGAAAATTAAAATCATTTATTAAGTGAACAGAACAATGATCACATATTCCAGGTCAACCATTCATCAATCAGTATGATTTTTGATTTGAATTAGTACTTGAGTAATCTGTTATGAAATATGAAGAATTATCTTCACAAATCAGCAAATTTCAAATGAAAAGTCAAATTCAGTAATTTATATTATATATTATTGCCATTAGATACCAGATTACCATTATATTTGTAAAATGATGATGTATTATCGATTGATGAGTATCTTGGAATCAAGACTCATTTAATTTCTGCTCTTTAGACCAAGAAATTCCTTTTTTTTTTTGAAATAAATGCAATATTTCACTTATCCAATCCTAAATTAAAATCATTTATAAAGTGAACAGAATAATAATCACTCTATTACGAAATATGAAGACATATCTTCACAAATTCCAGGTTAACAATACATAAATTAGTATGATTTTTGACTTGAAAATAAATATTATTTTTACGAAATATGAAGAATTATCTTCACAAATCAGCAAATTTCATATGAAAAGTCAAATTCAGTAATTTATATTAAATATTATTGTCATTAGATACCAGATTACCATGATATTTGTATAATGATGATGTATTATCGATTGATTAGTATCTTGAAATCAAGAAACATTTAATTTCTGCTTCTTAGACCAAGAAATTCCTTTTTTTAGAAATTAATGCAATATTTCACTAATCCAATAGAAAATTAAAATCATTTATTAAGTAAACAGCATAATGATCATGTCATACCCTGTAATCCAGATCTAAAATTCATTAATCAGTAAGATTCTTGATATGAATTATAATTTCAGTACTCCATTACGAAATATGAAGAATTATCTTAACAAATCAGCAAATTTCATATGAAAAGTCAAATTCAGTAATTTATTTTAAATATTATTGTTATTAGATACCAGATTACCATTATATTTGTAAAATGATGATGTATTATCGATTGATGAGTATCTTAGAATCAAGACTCATTTAATTTCTGCTTTTTTGACCAAGAAATTCCTTTTTTTGTGAAATAAATACAATATTTCACTTATCCAATCGAAAATTAAAATCATTTATTAAGTGAACAGAACAATGATCACGTATTCCAGGTCAACAATTCATCAATCAGTATGATTTTTGATTTGAATTAGTACTTGAGTAATCTGTAATGAAATATTTAGAATTATCTTAACAAATCAGCAAATTTCAAATGGAAAGTCAAATTCAGTAATTTATATTATATATTATTGCCATTAGATACCAGATCACCATTATATTTGTTAGACAATGATGTATTATCGATTGATGAGTATCTTGAAATCAAGAATCGTTTAATTTCTGCTCTTTAGACCAAGAAATTACTTTTTGTTGACATAAATGCAATATTTCACTAATCCAATCGAAAATAAAAATCGTTTATTAAGTAAACAGAATAATGATCACGTCATACCCTGTATTCGAGGTTACAATTCATAAAAAAATAAGATTTTTGACTTGAATTATAATTTGAGTACTCTATTACGAAATATGAAGAATTATCTTAACAAATCAGCAAATTTCAAATGAAAAGTCAAATTCAGTAATTTATTTTAAATATTATTGTCATTAGATACCAGATCACCATTATATTTGTTAGACAATGATGTATTATCGATTGATGAGTATCTTGAAATCAAGAATCATTTAATTTCTTCTTTTTAGACGAAGAAGTTCCTTTTTTTTGAAAAAAATGCAATTTTTTAATAATCCAATCGAAAATTAAAATCATTTATTAAGTAAACAGCATGATGATCACGTGATACTCTGTATTCCAGGTCTACAATACATAAATCAGTATGATTTTCGACTTGAAATTATAATTTGAGTACTGTATTACGAAATATGAATAATTATCTTAACAAATCAGAAATAAATGCAATATTTCACTTATCCAATCGAAAATTAAAATCATTTATGAATTGAAGAGGATAAAAATCAGGCCATACCCTGTAATCCAGGTCTAAAATTCATTAATCAGCAAGATTTTTGATTTGAATTATAATTTCAGTACTCTATTACGAAATATGAAGAATTATCTTAACAAATCAGCAAATTTCATATGAAAAGTCATATTCAGTAATTTATTTTAAATATTATTGTCATTAGATACCAGATTACCATTATATTTGTAAAATGATGATGTATTATCGATTGATGAGTATCTTGGAATCAAGAATCATTTAATTTCTCCTTTTTAGACCAAGAAATTCCTTTTCTTTTGAAATAAATGCAATATTTCACTTATCCAATCGAAAATTAAAATCATTTATTAAGTGAACAGAACACTGATCACGTATTCCAGGTCAACCATTCATCAATCAGTATGATTTTTGATTTGAATTAGTACTTGAGTAATCTGTATTGAAATATGAAGAATTATCTTCACAAATCAGCAAATATCAAATGAAAAGTCAAATTCAGTAATTTATATTATATATTATTGCCATTAGATACCAGATTACCATTATATTTGTAAAATGATGATGTATATCGATTGATTAGTATCTTCCAATCAAGAAACATTTAATTTCTGCTTTTTAGACGAAGAAATTCCTTTATTTTTTGAAATAAATGCAATATTTCACTTATCCAATCGAAAATTAAAATCATTTATTATGTAAACAGCATAATGATCACGTCATACCCTGTAATCCAGGTCTAAAATTCATTAATCAGTAAGATTTTTGATTTGAATTATAATTTCAGTACTCTATTACGAAATATGAAGAATTATCTTAACAAATCAGCAAATTTCATATGAAAAGTCAAATTCAGTAATTTATTTTAAATATTATTGTCATTAGATACCAGATTACCATTATATTTGTAAAATGATGATGTATTATCGATTGATGAGTATCTTGGAATCAAGAATCATTTAATTTCTGCTTTTTAGACCAAGAAATTCCTTTTTTTGTGAAATAAATACAATATTTCACTTATCCAATTGAAAATTAAAATCATTTATTAAGTGAACAGAATAATGATCACGTATTCCAGGTCAACCATTCATCAATCAGTATGATTTTTGATTTGAATTAGTACTTGAGTAATCTGTAATGAAATATCTTTCGACCAAGAAATTCCTTTTTTTTTTTGAAATAAATGCAATATTTCACTTATCCAATCCTAAATTAAAATCATTTATAAAGTGAACAGAATAATAATCACTCTATTACGAAATATGAAGACATATTTTCACAAATTCCAGGTTAACAATACATAAATTAGTATGATTTTTGACTTGAAATTATAATTTCAGTACCCTTTTACGAAATATGAAGAATTATCTTCACAAATCAGCAAATTTCATATGAAAAGTCAAATTCAGTAATTTATATTAAATATTATTGTCATTAGATACCAGATTACCATGATATTTGTAAAATGATGATGTATTATCGATTGATTAGTAGCTTGAAATCAAGAATCATATAATTTCTGCTTTTTAGACGAAGAAATTCCTTTATTTTTTGAAATAAATGCAATATTTCACTTATCCAATTGAAAATTAAAATCATTTATTAAGTGAACAGAATAATGATCACGTCATACCCTGTATTCCAGGTCTAGATTACATAAATCAGTAAGATTTTTTATTTGAATTATAATTTTAGTACTCTATTACGAAATATGGAGGATTATCTTCACAAATCAGCAAATTTCATATGAAAAGTCAAATTCAGTAATTTATATTAAATATTATTGTCATTACATACCAGATTACCATTATATTTGTAAAATGATGATGTATTATCGATTGATGAGTATCTTGGAATCAAGACTCATTTAATTTCTGCTCTTTAGACCAAGAAATTCCTTTATTTTTTTGAAATAAATGCAATATTTCACTTATGCAATCGAAAATTAAAATCATTTAATAAGTGAACAGAACAGTGATCACGTATTCCAGGTCAACCATTCATCAATCAGTATGATTTTTGATTTGAATTAGTACTTGAGTAATCTGTATTGAAATATGAAGAATTATCTTCACAAATCAGCAAATATCAAATGAAAAGTCAAATTCAGTAATTTATATTATATATTATTGTCATTAGATACCAGATTACCATGATATTTGTATAATGATGATGTATTATCGATTGATTAGTAGCTTGAAATCAAGAATCATTTAATTTCTGTTTTTTAGACGAAGAAATTCCTTTATTTTTTGAAATAAATGCAATATTTCACTTATCCAATTGAAAATTAAAATCATTTATTAAGTGAACAGAATAATGATCACGTCATACCCTGTATTCCAGGTCTAGATTACATAAATCAGTAAGATTTTTGATTTGAATTATAATTTCAGTACTCTATTACGAAATATGAAGAATTATCTTAACAAATCAGCAAATTTCATATGAAAAGTCAAATTTAGTAATTTATTTTAAATATTATTGTCATTAGATACCAGATTACCATTATATTTGTAAAATGATGATGTATTATCGATTGATGAGTATCTTGGAATCAAGAATCATTTAATTTCTGCTTTTTAGACCAAGAAATTCCTTTTTTTGTGAAATAAATACAGTATTTCACTTATCCAATCGAAAATTAAAATCATTTATTAAGTGAACAGAACAATGATCACATATTCCAGGTCAACCATTCATCAATCAGTATGATTTTTGATTTGAATTAGTACTTGAGTAATCTGTTATGAAATATGAAGAATTATCTTCACAAATCAGCAAATTTCAAATGAAAAGTCAAATTCAGTAATTTATATTATATATTATTGCCATTAGATACCAGATTACCATTATATTTGTAAAATGATGATGTATTATCGATTGATGAGTATCTTGGAATCAAGACTCATTTAATTTCTGCTCTTTAGACCAAGAAATTCCTTTTTTTTTTTGAAATAAATGCAATATTTCACTTATCCAATCCTAAATTAAAATCATTTATAAAGTGAACAGAATAATAATCACTCTATTACGAAATATGAAGACATATCTTCACAAATTCCAGGTTAACAATACATAAATTAGTATGATTTTTGACTTGAAAATAAATATTATTTTTACGAAATATGAAGAATTATCTTCACAAATCAGCAAATTTCATATGAAAAGTCAAATTCAGTAATTTATATTAAATATTATTGTCATTAGATACCAGATTACCATGATATTTGTATAATGATGATGTATTATCGATTGATTAGTATCTTGAAATCAAGAAACATTTAATTTCTGCTTCTTAGACCAAGAAATTCCTTTTTTTAGAAATTAATGCAATATTTCACTAATCCAATAGAAAATTAAAATCATTTATTAAGTAAACAGCATAATGATCATGTCATACCCTGTAATCCAGATCTAAAATTCATTAATCAGTAAGATTCTTGATATGAATTATAATTTCAGTACTCCATTACGAAATATGAAGAATTATCTTAACAAATCAGCAAATTTCATATGAAAAGTCAAATTCAGTAATTTATTTTAAATATTATTGTTATTAGATACCAGATTACCATTATATTTGTAAAATGATGATGTATTATCGATTGATGAGTATCTTAGAATCAAGACTCATTTAATTTCTGCTTTTTTGACCAAGAAATTCCTTTTTTTGTGAAATAAATACAATATTTCACTTATCCAATCGAAAATTAAAATCATTTATTAAGTGAACAGAACAATGATCACGTATTCCAGGTCAACAATTCATCAATCAGTATGATTTTTGATTTGAATTAGTACTTGAGTAATCTGTAATGAAATATTTAGAATTATCTTAACAAATCAGCAAATTTCAAATGGAAAGTCAAATTCAGTAATTTATATTATATATTATTGCCATTAGATACCAGATCACCATTATATTTGTTAGACAATGATGTATTATCGATTGATGAGTATCTTGAAATCAAGAATCGTTTAATTTCTGCTCTTTAGACCAAGAAATTACTTTTTGTTGACATAAATGCAATATTTCACTAATCCAATCGAAAATAAAAATCGTTTATTAAGTAAACAGAATAATGATCACGTCATACCCTGTATTCGAGGTTACAATTCATAAAAAAATAAGATTTTTGACTTGAATTATAATTTGAGTACTCTATTACGAAATATGAAGAATTATCTTAACAAATCAGCAAATTTCAAATGAAAAGTCAAATTCAGTAATTTATTTTAAATATTATTGTCATTAGATACCAGATCACCATTATATTTGTTAGACAATGATGTATTATCGATTGATGAGTATCTTGAAATCAAGAATCATTTAATTTCTACTTTTTAGACGAAGAAGTTCCTTTTTTTTGAAAAAAATGCAATTTTTTAATAATCCAATCGAAAATTAAAATCATTTATTAAGTAAACAGCATGATGATCACGTCATACTCTGTATTCCAGGTCTACACTACATAAATCAGTATGATTTTCGACTTGAAATTATAATTTGAGTACTGTATTACGAAATATGAATAATTATCTTAACAAATCAGAAATAAATGCAATATTTCACTTATCCAATCGAAAATTAAAATCATTTATGAATTGAAGAGGATAAAAATCAGGGCATACCCTGTAATCCAGGTCTAAAATTCATTAATCAGTAAGATTTTTGATTTGAATTATAATTTTAGTACTCTATTACGAAATATGGAGGATTATCTTCACAAATCAGCAAATTTCATATGAAAAGTCAAATTCAGTAATTTATATTAAATATTATTGTCATTAGATACCAGATTACCATGATATTTGTAAAATGATGATGTATTATCGATTGATCAGTATCTTGGAATCAAGACTCATTTAATTTCTGCTCTTTAGACCAAGAAATTCCTTTATTTATTTTTAAATAAATGCAATATTTCACTTATGCAATCGAAAATTAAAATCATTTAATAAGTGAACAGAACAGTGATCACGTATTCCAGGTCAACCATTCATCAATCAGTATGATTTTTGATTTGAATTAGTACTTGAGTAATCTTTAATGAAATATGAAGAATTATCTTCACAAATCAGTAAATTTCAAATGAAAAGTCAAATTCAGTAATTTATATTATATATTATTGCCATTAGATACCAGATTACCATTATATTTGTAAAATGATGATGTATTATCGATTGATTAGGATCTTGAAATCAAGAAACATTTAATTTCTGCTTCTTAGACCAAGAAATTCCTTTTTTAGAAATTAATGCAATATTTCACTAATCCAATCGAAAATTAAAATCATTTATTAAGTAAACAGCATAATGATCACGTCATACCCTGTAATCCAGATCTAAAATTCATTAATCAGTAAGATTTTTGATATGAATTATAATTTCAGTACTCTATTACCAAATATGAAGAATTATCTTAACAAATCAGCAAGTTTCATATGAAAAGTCAAATTCAGTAATTTATATTATATATTATTGTCATTAGATACCAGATTACCATTATATTTGTAAAATGATGATGTATTATCGATTGATTAGTATCTTGAAATCAAGAAACATTTAATTTCTGCTTTTAAGCCGAAGAAGTTCCTTTTTTTTAAAAAAAGGCAATTTTTTAATAATCCAATCGAAAATTAAAATCATTTATTAAGTAAACAGAATAATGATCACGTCATACCCTGTATTTCAAGTCTAAAATACATAATCAGTAAGATTTTTGACTTGAATTATAATTTGAGTACTCTATTACGAAATATGAAGAATTATCTTAACAAATCAGCAAATTTCATATGAAAAGTCAAATTCAGTAATTTATATTAAATATTATTGTCATTAGATACCAGATTACCATGATATTTGTAAAATGATGATGTATTATCGATAGATTAGTATCTTGAAATCAAGAATCATTTAATTTCTGCTTTTTAGACAAAGAAATTCCTTTTTTTTGAAATAAATGCAATATTTCACTAATCCAATCGAAAATAAAAATCATTTAATAAGTGAACAGAACAGTGATCATGTATTCCAGGTCAACCATTCATCAATCAGTATGATTTTTGATTTGAATTAGTACTTGAGTAATCTTTAATGAAATATGAAGAATTATCTTCACAAATCAGTAAATTTCAAATGAAAAGTCAAATTCAGTAATTTATATTATATATTATTGCCATTAGATACCAGATTACCATTATATTTGTAAAATGATGATGTATTATCGATTGATTAGGATCTTGAAATCAAGAAACATTTAATTTCTGCTTCTTAGACCAAGAAATTCCTTTTTTTAGAAATTAATGCAATATTTCACTAATCCAATCGAAAATTAAAATCATTTATTAAGTAAACAGCATAATGATCACGTCATACTCTGTATTCTAGGTCTACAATACATAAATCAGTAAGATTTTTGATTTGAATTATAATTTCAGTACTCTATTACGAAATATGGAGAATTATCTTCACAAATCAGCAAATTTCATATGAAAAGTCAAATTCAGTAATTTATATTAAATATTATTGTCATTAGATACCAGATTACCATGATATTTGTAAAATGATGATGTATTATCGATTGATTAGTGTCTTGAAATCAAGAATCGTTAAATTTCTGCTTTTTAGACAAAGAAATTCCTTTTTTTTGAAATAAATGCAATATTTCACTAATCCAATCGAAAATAAAAATCATTTATTATGGGAACAAAATAATGATCACGTCAAAACCCTGTATTCCAGGTCTAAAATTCTTAAATCAGTAAGATTTTTGATTTGAATAATAATTTGAGTACTCTATTACGAAATATGAATCATTATCTTCACAAATCAGCAAATTTCAAATGAAAAGTCGAATTCAGTAATTTATATTCAATATTATTGTCATTAAATACCAGGTCACCAATATATTTGTAAGATGATGGTGTATTATTGATAAATGAGTATCTTGAAATCAAGACTCATTTAATTTCTGCTTTTTAGACCAAGAAATTCCTTTTTTTGTGAAATAAATACAATATTTCACTTATCCAATCGAAAATTAAAATCATTTATTAAGTGAACAGAACAATGATCACGTATTCCAGGTCAACCATTCATCAATCAGTATGATTTTTGATTTGAATTAGTACTTGAGTAATCTGTAATGAAATATGAAGAATTATCTTCACAAATCAGCAAATTTCAAATGAAAAGTCAAATTCAGTAATTTATATTATATATTATTGCCATTAGATACCAGATTACCATTATATTTGTAAAATGATGATGTATTATCGATTGATTAGTATCTTGAAATCAAGACACATTTATTTCTGCTTTTTAGACCAAGAAATTCCTTTTTTTTGAAATTAATGCAATATTTCACTAATCCAATCGAAAATTAAAATCATTTATTAAGTAAACAGAATAATGATCACGTCATACCCTGTATTCCAGGTCTAAAATACATTAATCAGTAAGATTTTTGATATGAATTATAATTTCAGTACTCTATTACGAAATATGAAGAATTATCTTAACAAATCAGCAAATTTCAAATGAAAAGTCAAATTCAGTAATTTATATTATATATTATTGCCATTAGATACCAGATTACTATTATATTTGTAAAATGATGATGTATTATCGATTGATGAGTATCTTGGAATCAAGACTCATTTAATTTCTGCTTTTTAGACCAAGAAATTCCTTTTTTTGTGAAATAAATACAATATTTCACTTATCCAATCGAAAATTAAAATCATTTATTAAGTGAACAGAACAATGATCACGTATTCCAGGTCAACCATTCATCAATCAGTATGATTTTTGATTTGAATTAGTACTTGAGTAATCTGTAATGAAATATGAAGAATTATCTTCACAAATCAGCAAATTTCAAATGGAAAGTCAAATTCAGTAATTTATATTATATATTATTGCCATTAGATACCAGATTACCATGATATTTGTAAAATGATGATGTATTATCGATTGATTAGTATCTTGAAATCAAGAAACATTTAATTTCTGCTTTTTAGACGAAGAAGTTCCTTTTTTTTAAAAAAAGGCAATTTTTTAATAATCCAATCGAAAATTAAAATCATTTATTAAGTAAACAGAATAATGATCACGTCATACCCTGTATTCCAAGTCTAAAATACATAATCAGTAAGATTTTTGACTTGAATTATAATTTGAGTACTCTATTACGAAATATGAAGAATTATCTTAACAAATCAGCAAATTTCAAATGAGAAGTCGAATGCGGTAACTTATATTATATATTATTGCCATTAGATACCAGATTACCATTATATTTGTAAAATGATGATGTATTATCGATTGATTAGTATCTTGAAATCAAGAATCATTTAATTTCTGCTTTTTAGACAAAGAAATTCCTTTTTTTTGAAATAAATGAAATATTTCACTAATCCAATCGAAAATAAAAATCATTTATTAAGGGAACAAAATAATGATCACGTCAAAACCCTGTATTCCAGGTCTAAAATTCTTAAATCAGTAAGATTTTTGATTTGAATATTAATTTGAGTACTCTATTACAAAATATGAATCATTATCTTCACAAATCAGCAAATTTCAAATGAAAAGTCGAATTCAGTAATTTATATTCAATATTATTGTCATTAAATACCAGGTCACCAATATATTTGTAAGATGATGATGTATTATTGATAAATGAGTATCTTGAAATCAAGACTCATTTAATTTCTGCTTTTTAGACGAAGAAATTCCTTTTTTTGTGAAATAAATACAATATTTCACTTATCCAATCGAAAATTAAAATCATTTATTAAGTGAACAGAACAATGATCACGTATTCCAGGTCAACAATAGATCAATCAGTATGATTTTTGATTTGAATTAGTACTTGAGTAATCTGTAATGAAATATGAAGAATTATCTTCACAAATCAGCAAATTTCATATGAAAAGTCAAATTCAGTAATTTATATTATATATTATTGCCATTAGATACCAGATTACCATTATATTTGTAAAATGATGATGTATTATCGATTGATGAGTATCTTGGAATCAAGACTCATTTAATTTCTGCTTTTTAAGCCTAGAAATTCCTTTTTTTGTGAAATAAATACAATATTTCACTTATCCAATCGAAAATTAAAATCATTTATTAAGTGAACAGAACAATGATCACGTATTCCAGGTCAACCATTCATCAATCAGTATGATTTTTGATTAGAATTAGTACTTGAGTAATCTGTAATGAAATATGAAGAATTATCTTTACAAATCAGCAAATTTCAAATGAAAAGTCAAATTCAGTAATTTATATTAAATATTATTGTCATTAGATACCAGATTACCATTATATTTGTAAAATGATGATGTATTATCGAATGACTAGTATCTTGAAATCAAGAATCATTTAATTTCTGCTTTTTAGACGAAGAAATTCCTTTATTTTTTGAAATAAATGTAATATTTCACTTATCCAATTGAAAATTAAAATCATTCATTAAGTGAACACAATAATGATCACGTCATACCCTGTATTCCAGGTCTAGATTACATAAATCAGTAAGATTTTTGATTTGAATTATAATTTGAGTACTGTTTTACGAAATATGAATAATTATCTTAACAAATCAGAAATAAATGCAATATTTCACTTATCCAACCGAAAATTAAAATCATTTATTAAGTAAACAGCATAATGAATACGTCATACCCTGTAATCCAGGTCTAAAATTCATTAATCAGTAAGATTTTTGATTTGAATTATAATGTCAGTACTCTATTACGAAATATGAATAATTATCTTAACAAATCAGCAAATTTCATATGAAAAGTCAAATTCAGTAATTTATTTTAAATATTATTGTCATTAGATACCAGATTACCATTATATTTGTAAAATGATGATGTATTATCGATTGATTAGTATCTTGAAATCAAGAATCATTTACTTTCTGCTTTTTAGACGAAGAAATTCCTTTTTTTTTTTGAAATATACGCAATATTTCACTTATCCCATTGAAAATTAAAATCATTCATTAAGTGAACACAATAATGATCACGTCATTCCCTGTATTCCAGGTCTAGATTACATAAATCAGTAAGATTTTTGATTTGAATTATAATTTGAGTACTGTTTTACGAAATATGAATAATTATCTTAACAAATCAAAAATAAATGCAATATTTCACTTATCCAATCGAAAATTAAAATCATTTATTAAGTAAACAGCATAATGATCACGTCATACCCTGTAATCCAGGTCTAAAATTCATTAATCAGTAAGATTTTTGATTTGAATTATAATGTCAGTACTCTATTACGAAATATGGAGGATTATCTTCACAAATCAGCAAATTTCATATGAAAAGTCAAATTCAGTAATTTATATTAAATATTATTGTCATTAGATACCAGATTACCATGATATTTGTAAAATGATGATGTATTATCGATTGATTAGTATCTTAAAATCAAGAATCATTTAATTTCTGCTTTTTAGACGAAGAAATTCCTTTATTTTTGAAATAAATGCAATATTTACTTATCCAATTGAAAATTAAAATCATTTATTATGTGAACAGAACAATGATCACGTATTCCAGGTCAACCATTCAGCAATCAGTATGATTTTTGATTTGAATTAGTACTTGAGTAATCTGTAATGATATATGAAGAATTATCTTCACAAATCAGCAAATTTCAAATGAAAAGTCAAATTCAGTAATTTATATTATATATTATTGCCATTAGATACCAGATTACCATTATATTTGTTAAATGATGATGTATTATCGATTGATGAGTATCTTGAAATCAAGAATCGTTTAATTTCTGCTCTTTAGACCAAGAAATTACTTTTTGTTAACATAAATGCAATATTTCACTAATCCAATCGAAAATTAAAATCGTTTATTAAGTAAACAGAATAATGATCACGTCATACCCTGTATTTGAGGTTACAATTCATAAAAAAATAAGATTTTTGAATTGAATTATAATTTGAGTACTCTATTACGAAATATGGAGAATTATCTACACATATCAGCAAATTTGAAATGAAAAGTCAAATTCAGTAATTTATATTAAATATTATTGTTATTAGATACCAGATTACCATTATATTTGTAAAATGATGATGTATTATCGATTGATTAGTATCTTGAAATCAAGAACCATTTAATTTCTGCTTTTTAGACCAAGAAATTCCTTTTTTTGAAATTAATGCAATATTTCACTAATCCAATCGAAAATTAAAATCATTTATTAAGTAAACAGCATAATGATCACGTCATACTCTGTATTCCAGGTCTACAATATATAAATCAGTAAGATTTTTGATTTGAATTATAATTTCAGTACTCTATTACGAAATATGGAGAATTATCTTCACAAATCAGCAAATTTTAAATGAAAAGTCAAATTCAGTAATATATATTAAATATTATTGTCATTAGATACCAGATTACCATGATATTTGTAAAATGATGATGTATTATCGATTGATTAGTATCTTGAAATCAAGAATCATTTAATTTCTGCTTTTTATACGAAGAAATTCCTTTTTTTGAAATATATTAAATATTTCACTAATCCAATCGAAAATTAAAATCATTTATGAATTGAAGAGGATAATTATCAGGCCATACCCTGTAATCCAGGTCTTAAATTCATTAATCAGTAAGATTTTTGATTTGAATTATAATTTCAGTACTCTATTACGAAATATGAAGAATTATCTTAACAAATCAGCAAATTTCATATGAAAAGTCAAATTCAGTAATTTATTTTAAAAAATTATTGTCATTAGATACCAGATTACCATTATATTTGTAAAATGATGATGTTTTATCGATTGATGAGTATCTTGGAATCAATACTCTTTTAATTTCTGCTTTTTAGACCAAGAAATTCCTATATTTGTGAAATAAATACAATATTTCACTTATCCAATCGAAAATTAAAATCATTTATGAATTGAAGAGGATAATTATCAGGCCATACCCTGTACTCCAGGTCTAAAATTCATTAATTAGTAAGATTTTTGATTTGAATTATAATTTAAGTACTCTATTACGAAATATGAAGAATTATCTTAACAAATCAGAAATAAATGCAATATTTCACTAATCCAATCGAAAATTAAAATCATTTATGAATGGAAGAGGATAATTATCAGGCAATACCCTGTACTCCAGGTCCAAAATTCATTAATTAGTAAGATTTTTGATTTGAATTATAATTTAAGTACTCTATTACGAAATATGAAGAATTATCTTAACAAATCAGCAAATTTCATATGAAAAGTCAAATTCAGTAATTTATATTAAATATTATTGTCATTAGATACCAGATTACCATTATATTTGTAAAATGATGATGTTTTATCGATTGATTAGTATCTTGATATCAAGAATCATTTAATTTCTGCTTTTTAGACCTAGAAATTCCTTTTTT
Organism: Lepeophtheirus nordmannii; assembly: GCA_963680855.1. Taxonomy (NCBI): domain Eukaryota; kingdom Metazoa; phylum Arthropoda; class Copepoda; order Siphonostomatoida; family Caligidae; genus Lepeophtheirus; species Lepeophtheirus nordmannii. The sequence goes on from OY804525.1 coordinate 13,923,833, forward strand.
TTTTGAAATAAATTCAATATTTCACTTATCCAATTGAAAATTAATATCATTTATTAAGTGAACAGAATAATGATCACGTCATACCCTGGATTCCAGGTCTAGATTACATAAATCTGTAAGATTTTTGATTTGAATTATAATTTGAGTACTGTATTACGAAATATGAATAATTATCTTAACAAATCAGAAATAAATGCAATATTTCACTTATCCAATCGAAAATTAAAATCATTTATAAAGTGAACAGAACAATGATCACGTCATACCCTGTATTCCAGGTCAACAATTCATAAGTCGGTAAGATTTTTGACTTGAATTATAATTTGAGTACTCTATTACCAAATATGAAGAATTATCTTAACAAATCAGCAAATTTCACATGAAAATTCAAATTCAGTAATTTATATTATATATTATTGCTATTAGATACCAGGTCACCATTATATTTGTTAGACAATGATGTATTATCAATTGATGAGTATCTTGAAATCAAGAATCATTTAATTTCTGCTTTTTAGACGAAGAAGTTCCTTTTTTTTGAAAAAAAATGCAATTTTTTAATAATCCAATCGAAAATTAAAATCATTTATTAAGTAAACAGAATAATGATCACGTCATACCCTGTATTCCAGGTCTAAAATACATAAATCAGTAAGATTTTTGACTTGAATTATAATTTGAGTACTCTATTACGAAATATGGAGAATTATCTTCACAAATCAGCAAATTTCATATGAAAAGTCAAATTCAGTAATTTATATTAAATATTATTGTCATTAGATACCAGATTACCATGATATTTGTAAAATGATGATGAATTATCGATTGATTAGTATCTTGAAATCAATAATCATTTAATTTCTGCTTTTTAGACGAAGAAATTCCTTTATTTTATGAAATAAATGCAATATTTCACTTATCCAATCGAAAATTAAAATCATTTATGAATTGAAGAGGATAATAATCAGGCCATACCCTGTAATCCAGGTCTAAAATTCATTAATCAGTAAGATTTTTGATTTGAATTATAATTTCAGTACTCTATTACGAAATATGAAGAATTATCTTAACAAATCAGCAAATTTCAAATGAAAATTCAAATTCAGTAATTTATATTATATATTATTGCTATTAGATACCAGATTACCATTATATTTGTTAGACAATGATGTATTATCAATTGATGAGTATCTTGAAATCAAGAATCATTTAATTTCTGCTTTTTAGAAGAAGAAGTTCCTTTTTTTTGAAAAAAAATGCAATTTTTTAATAATCCAATCGAAAATTAAAATCATTTATTAAGTAAACAGCATAATGATCACGTCAAACCTTGTATTCCAGGTCTACAATACATAAATCAGTAAGATTTTTGACTTGATTTATAATTTGAGTACTCTATTACCAAATATGAAGAATTATCTTCACAAATCAGCAAATTTCATATGAAAAGTCAAATTCAGTAATTTATTTTAAATATTATTGTCATTAGATACCAGGTTACCATTATATTTGTAAAATGATGATGTATTATCGATTGATTAGTTTCTTGAAATCAAGAATCATTTAATTTCTGCTTTTTAGACCAAGAAATCCCTTTATTTTTTGAAATAAATGCAATATTTCACTTATCCAATTGAAAATTAAAATCATTTATTAAGTGAACAGAATAATGATCACGTCATACCCTGTATTGCAGGTCTAGATTACATAAATCAGTAAGATTTTTGATTTGAATTATAATTTGAGTACTGTATTACGAAAAATGAATAATTATCTTAACAAATCAGAAATAAATGCAATATTTCACTTATCCAATCGAAAATTAAAATCATTTATTAAGTAAACAGCATAATGAATACGTCATACCCTGTAATCCAGGTCTAAAATTCATTAATCAGTAAGATTTTTGATTTGAATTATAATGTCAGTACTCTATTACGAAATATGAAGAATTATCTTCACAAATCAGCAAATTTGAAATGAAAAGTCGAATTCAGTAATTTAATTTAAATATTATTGTTATTAGATACCAGATTACCATTATATTTGTAAAATGATGATGTATTATCGATTGATTAGTATCTTGAAATCAAGAAACATTTAATTTCTGCTTTTTAGACCGAGAAATTCTTTTTTTTTTAAAATTAATGCAATATTTCACTAATCCAATCAAAAATTAAAATCATTTATTAAGTAAACAGCATAATTATCAGGCCATACCCTGTAATCCAGGTCTTAAATTCATTAATCAGTAAGATTTTTGATTTGAATTATAATTTGTGTACTGTATTACGAAATATGAATAATTATCTTAACAAATCAGCAAATTTCAAATGAAAAGTCAAATTCAGTAATTTATATTAAATATTATTGTCGTTAGATACCAGATTACCATGATATTTGTAAAATGATGATGTATTATCGATTGATGAGTATCTTGAAATCAAGAATCATTTAATTTCTGCTTTTTAGACGAAGAAATTCTTTTTTTTTGAAATTATTGCAATATTTCACTAATCCAATCGAAAATTAAAATCATTTATTAAGTAAACAGCATAATGATCACGTCATACTCTGTATTCCAGGTCTACAATACATAAATCAGTAAGATTTTTGATTTGAATTATAATTTGAGTACTCTATTACGAAATATGGAGAATTATCTTCACAAATCAGCAAATTTCATATGAAAAGTCAAATTCAGTAATTTATATTAAATATTATTGTCATTAGATACCAGATTACCATTATATTTGTAAAATGATGATGTATTATCGATTGATTAGTATCTTGAAATCAAGAATCATTTAATTTCTGCTTTTTAGACCGAGAAATTCTTTTTTTTTTAAAATTAATGCAATATTTCACTTATACAATTGAAAATTAAAATCATTTATTAAGTAAACAGAATAATGACACGTCATACCCTGTATTCCAGGTCTAGATTTCATAAATCAGTAAGATTTTTGATTTGAATTATAATTTCGTACTCTATTACGAAATATGAAGAATTATCTTAACAAATCAGCAATTTTCATGTGAAAAGTCAAATTCAGTAATTTATTTTAAATATTATTGTCATTAGATACCAGATTACCATTATATATGTAAAATGATGATGTATCATCGATTGATAAGTATCTTGGAATCAAGACTCATTTAATTTCTACTTTTTAGACGAAGAAGTTCCTTTTTTTGAAAAAAATGCAATATTTTAATAATCCAATCGAAAATTAAAATCATTTATTAAGTGAACAGAATAATAATCACGTCATACCCTGGATTCCAGGTGTAGATTACATAAATCAGTAAGATTTTTGATTTGAATTATAATTTGAGTACTGTATTACGAAATATGAATAATTATCTTAACAAATCAGAAATAAGTGCAATATTTCACTGATCCAATCGAAAATTAAAATCATTTATAAAGTGAACAGAACAATGTTCACGTCATACCCTGTATTCCAGGTCAACAATTCATAAGTTGGTAAGACTTTTTTATTTGAATTATAATTTCAGTACTCTATTACGAAATATGAAGAATTATCTTAACAAATCAGCAAATTTCAAATGAAAAGTCAAATTCAGTAATTTATATTATAAATTATTGCCATTAGATACCTGATCACCATTATATTTGTTAGACAATGATGTATTATCGATTGATGAGTATCTTGAAATCAAAAATCATTTAATTTCTGCTTTTTAGACCGAGAAATTCTTTTTTTTTTAAAATTAATGCAATATTTCACAAATCCAATCAAAAATTAAAATCATTTATTAAGTAAACAGCATAATTATCAGGCCATACCCTGTAATCCAGGTCTTAAATTCATTAATCAGTAAGATTTTTGATTTGAATTATAATTTGAGTACTGTATTACGAAATATGAAGAATTATCTTAACAAATCAGCAAATTTCAAATGAAAAGTCAAATTCAGTAATTTATATTAAATATTATTGTCGTTAGATACCAGATTACCATGATATTTGTAAAATGATGATGTATTATCGATTGATGAGTATCTTGAAATCAAGAATCATTTAATTTCTGCTTTTTAGACGAAGAAATTCCTTTTTTTTGAAATTATTGCAATATTTCACTAATCCAATCGAAAATTAAAATCATTTATTAAGTAAACAGCATAATGATCACGTCATACTCTGTATTCCAGGTCTACGATACATAAATCAGTAAGTTTTTTGATTTGAATTATAATTTCAGTACTCTATTACGAAATATGAAGAATTATCTTAACAAATCAGCAAATTTCATATGAAAAGTCAAATTCAGTAATTTATATTAAATATTATTGTCATTAGATACCAGATTACCATTATATTTGTAAAATGATGATGTTTTATCGATTGATTAGTATCCTGATATCAAGAATCATTTAATTTCTGCTTTTTAGACCAAGAAATTCCTTTTTTTTTGAAATAAATGCAATATTTCACTTATCCAATCGAAAATTAAAATCAATTATGAATTGAAGAGGATAATAATCAGGCCATACCCTGTAATCCAGGTCTAAAATTCATTAATCAGTAAGATTTTTGATTTGAATTATAATTTCAGTACCCTTTTACAAAATATGAAGAATTATCTTCACAAATCAGCAAATTTCATATGAAAAGTCAAATTCAGTAATTTATATTAAATATTATTGTCATTAGATACCAGATTACCATGATATTTGTAAAATGATGATGTATTATCGATTGATTAGTATCTTGAAATCAAGAATCATTTAATTTCTGCTTTTTAGACCAAGAAATTCCATTTTTTTTTTAAATAAATGCAATATTTCACTTATCCAATTGAAAATTAAAAGCATTTATTAAGTGAACAGTATAATGATCACGTCATACCCTGTATTCCAGGTCTACGATACATAAATCAGTAAGTTTTTTGATTTGAATTATAATTTCAGTACTCTATTACGAAATATGAAGAATTATCTTAACAAATCAGCAAATTTCATATGAAAAGTCAAATTCAGTAATTTATATTAAATATTATTGTCATTAGATACCTGATCACCATTATATTTGTTAGACAATGATGTATTATCGATTGATGAGTATCTTGAAATCAAAAATCATTTAATTTCTGCTTTTTAGACGAAGAAATTCCTTTATTTTTTGAAATAAATGCAATATTTCACTTATCCAATTGAAAATTAAAATCATTAATTAAGTGAACAGAATAATGATCACGTCATAACCTGTATTCCAGGTCTAGATTACATAAATCAGTAAGATTATTGATTTGAATTATAATTTGAGTACTGTATTACGAAATATGAATAATTATCTTAACAAATCAGCAATTTTCATGTGAAAAGTCAAATTCAGTAATTTATTTTAAATATTATTGTCATTAGATACCAGATTACCATTATATTTGTAAAATGATGATGTATTATCGATTGATGAGTATCTTGGAATCAAGACTCATTTAATTTCTACTTATTAGACGAAGAAGTTCCTTTTTTTGAAAAAAATGCAATATTTTAATAATCCAATCGAAAATTAAAATCATTTATTAAGTGAACAGAACAATGTTCACGTCATACCCTGTATTCCAGGTCAACAATTCATAAGTTGGTAAGACTTTTTTATTTGAATTATAATTTCAGTACTCTATTACGAAATATGAAGAATTATCTTAACAAATCAGCAAATTTCAAATGAAAAGTCAAATTCAGTAATTTATATTATAAATTATTGCCATTAGATACCTGATCACCATTATATTTGTTAGACAATGATGTATTATCGATTGATGAGTATCTTGAAATCAAAAATCATTTAATTTCTGCTTTTTAGACCGAGAAATTCTTTTTTTTTTAAAATTAATGCAATATTTCACAAATCCAATCAAAAATTAAAATCATTTATTAAGTAAACAGCATAATTATCAGGCCATACCCTGTAATCCAGGTCTTAAATTCATTAATCAGTAAGATTTTTGATTTGAATTATAATTTGAGTACTGTATTACGAAATATGAAGAATTATCTTAACAAATCAGCAAATTTCAAATGAAAAGTCAAATTCAGTAATTTATATTAAATATTATTGTCGTTAGATACCAGATTACCATGATATTTGTAAAATGATGATGTATTATCGATTGATGAGTATCTTGAAATCAAGAATCATTTAATTTCTGCTTTTTAGACGAAGAAATTCCTTTTTTTTGAAATTATTGCAATATTTCACTAATCCAATCGAAAATTAAAATCATTTATTAAGTAAACAGCATAATGATCACGTCATACTCTGTATTCCAGGTCTACGATACATAAATCAGTAAGTTTTTTGATTTGAATTATAATTTCAGTACTCTATTACGAAATATGAAGAATTATCTTAACAAATCAGCAAATTTCATATGAAAAGTCAAATTCAGTAATTTATATTAAATATTATTGTCATTAGATACCAGATTACCATTATATTTGTAAAATGATGATGTTTTATCGATTGATTAGTATCCTGATATCAAGAATCATTTAATTTCTGCTTTTTAGACCAAGAAATTCCTTTTTTTTTGAAATAAATGCAATATTTCACTTATCCAATCGAAAATTAAAATCAATTATGAATTGAAGAGGATAATAATCAGGCCATACCCTGTAATCCAGGTCTAAAATTCATTAATCAGTAAGATTTTTGATTTGAATTATAATTTCAGTACCCTTTTACAAAATATGAAGAATTATCTTCACAAATCAGCAAATTTCATATGAAAAGTCAAATTCAGTAATTTATATTAAATATTATTGTCATTAGATACCAGATTACCATGATATTTGTAAAATGATGATGTATTATCGATTGATTAGTATCTTGAAATCAAGAATCATTTAATTTCTGCTTTTTAGACCAAGAAATTCCATTTTTTTTTTAAATAAATGCAATATTTCACTTATCCAATTGAAAATTAAAAGCATTTATTAAGTGAACAGTATAATGATCACGTCATACCCTGTATTCCAGGTCTAGATTACATAAATCAGTAAGATTTTTGACTTGAATTATAATTTGAGTACTGTATTACGAAATATGAATAATTATCTTGACAAATCAGAAATAAATGCAATATTTCACTTATCCAATTGAAAATTAAAAGCATTTATTAAGTGAACAGAATAATGATCACGTCATACCCTGTATTGAAGGTCTAGATTACATAAATCAGTAAGATTTTTGATTTGAATTATAATGTCAGTACTCTATTACGAAATATGGAGAATTATCTTCACAAATCAGCAAATTTGAAATGAAAAGTCGAATTCAGTAATTTAATTTAAATATTATTGTTATTAGATACCAGATTACCATTATATTTGTAAAATGATGATGTATTATCGATTGATTAGTATCTTGAAATCAAGAAACATTTAATTTCTGCTTTTTAGACCGAGAAATTCTTTTTTTTTTAAAATTAATGCAATATTTCACAAATCCAATCAAAAATTAAAATCATTTATTAAGTAAACAGCATAATTATCAGGCCATACCCTGTAATCCAGGTCTTAAATTCATTAATCAGTAAGATTTTTGATTTGAATTATAATTTGAGTACTGTATTACGAAATATGAAGAATTATCTTAACAAATCAGCAAATTTCAAATGAAAAGTCAAATTCAGTAATTTATATTAAATATTATTGTCGTTAGATACCAGATTACCATGATATTTGTAAAATGATGATGTATTATCGATTGATGAGTATCTTGAAATCAAGAATCATTTAGTTTCTGCTTTTTAGACGAAGAAATTCCTTTTTTTTGAAATTATTGCAATATTTCACTAATCCAATCGAAAATTAAAATCATTTATTAAGTAAACAGCATAATGATCACGTCATACTCTGTATTCCAGGTCTACGATACATAAATCAGTAAGTTTTTTGATTTGAATTATAATTTCAGTACTCTATTACGAAATATGAAGAATTATCTTAACAAATCAGCAAATTTCATATGAAAAGTCAAATTCAGTAATTTATTTTAAATATTATTGTCATTATATTAATATTATTGTCGTTAGATACCAGATTACCATGATATTTGTAAAATGATGATGTATTATCGATTGATTATTATCTTGAAATCAAGAATCATTTAATTTCTGCCTTTAGACGAAGAAATTCCTTTATTTTTTGAAATAAATGCAATATTTCACTTATCCAATCGAAAATTATAATCAATTATGAATTGAAGAGGATAATAATCAGGCCATACCCTGTAATCCAGGTCTAAAATTCATTAATCAGTAAGATTTTTGATTTGAATTATAATTTCAGTACCCTTTTACAAAATATGAAGAATTATCTTCACAAATCAGCAAATTTCATATGAAAAGTCAAATTCAGTAATTTAAATTAAATATTATTGTCATTAGATACCAGATTACCATGATATTTGTAAAATGATGATGTATTAACGATTGATTAGTATCTTGAAATCAAGAATCATTTAATTTCTGCTTTTTAGACCAAGAAATTCCTTTTTTTGTGAAATTAATACAATATTTCACTTATCCAATCGAAAATTAAAATCATTTATTAAGTGAACAGAACAATGATCACGTATTCCAGGTCAACCATTCATCAATCAGTATGATTTTTGATTTGAATAAGTACTTGAGTAATCTGTAATGAAATATGAAGAATTATCTTAACATATCAGCAAATTTGAAATGAAAAGTCAAATTCAGTAATTTAATTTATATATTATTTTTATTAGATACCATATTACCATTATATTTGTAAAATGATGATGTATTATCGATTGATTAGTATCTTGAAATCAAGAAACATTTAATTTATGCTTTTTAGACCAAGAAATTCCTTTTTTTTTTAAATTAATGCAATATTTCACTAATCCAATCAAAAATTAAAATCATTTATTAAGTAAACAGCATAATGATCACGTCATACCCTGTATTCCAGGTCAACCATTCATCAATCAGTAAGATTTTTGATTTGAATTATAATTTCAGTACTCTATTACGAAATATGGAGAATTATCTTCACAAATCAGTAAATTTCAAATGAAAAGTCAAATTCAGTAATTTATATTATATATTATTGTTATTAGATACCAGATTACCATTATATTTGTTAAATGATGATGTATTATCGATTGATTAGTATCTTGAAATCAAGAATCATTTAATTTCTGCTTTTTAGACCAAGAAATTCCTTTTTTTGTGAAATAAATGCAATATTTCACTTATCCAATTGAAAATTAAAATCATTAATTAAGTGAACAGAATAATGATCACGTCATAACCTGTATTCCAGGTCTAGATTACATAAATCAGTAAGATTATTGATTTGAATTATAATTTCGTACTCTATTACGAAATATGAATAATTATCTTAACAAATCAGAAAAAAGTGCAATATTTCACTTATCCAATCGAAAATTAAAATCATTTATAAAGTGAACAGAACAATGTTCACGTCATACCCTGTATTCCAGGTCAACAATTCATAAGTTGGTAAGACTTTTTTATTTGAATTATAATTTCAGTACTCTATTACGAAATATGAAGAATTATCTTAACAAATCAGCAAATTTCAAATGAAAAGTCAAATTCAGTAATTTATATTATAAATTATTGCCATTAGATACCTGATCACCATTATATTTGTTAGACAATGATGTATTATCGATTGATGAGTATCTTGAAATCAAAAATCATTTAATTTCTGCTTTTTAGACGAAGAAATTCCTTTATTTTTTGAAATAAATGCAATATTTCACTTATCCAATAAAAAATTAATATCATTTATTAAGTGAACAGAATAATGATCACGTCATACCCTGTATTCCAGGTTACAATTCATAAATAAATAAGATTTTTGTTTGAATTATAATTTTAGTACTCTATTACGAAATATGAAGAATTATCTTAACAAATCAGCAAATTTCATATGAAAAGTCAAATTCAGTAAAATGATGATGTATTATCGATTGATTAGTATCTTGAAATCAAGAATCATATAATTTCTGCTTGTTAGACGAAGAAATTCATTTTTTTTTAAAATAAATGCAATATTTCACTTATACAATTGAAAATTAAAATCATTTATTAAGTAAACAGAATAATGACACGTCATACCCTGTATTCCAGGTCTAGATTTCATAAATCAGTAAGATTTTTGATTTGAATTATAATTTGTGTACTGTATTACGAAATATGAATAATTATCTTAACAAATCAGAAATAAATGCAATATTTCACTAATCCAATCAAAAATTAAAATCATTTATGAATTGAAGAGGATAATTATCAGGCCAAACCCTGTAATCAAGGTCTAAAATTCATTAATCAGTAAGATTTTTGATTTGAATTATAATTTCAGTACTCTATTACGAAATATGAAGAATTATCTTAACAAATCAGCAAATTTCATATGAAAAGTCAAATTCAGTAATTTATATTAAATATTATTGTCATTAGATACCAGATTACCATTATATTTGTAAAATGATGATGTTTTATCGATTGATTAGTATCCTGATATCAAGAATCATTTAATTTCTGCTTTTTAGACCAAGAAATTCCTTTTTTTTGAAATTAATGCAATATTTCACTAATCCAATCGAAAATTAAAATCATTTATTAAGTAAACAGAATAATGATCACGCCATACCCTGTATTCCAGGTCTAAAATACATAATCAGTAAGATTTTTGACTTGAATTATAATTTGAGTACTCTATTACCAAATATGAAGAATTATCTTAACATATCAGCAAATTTGAAATGAAAAGTCAAATTCGGTAATTTATATATTAAATATTATTGTTATTAGATACCAGATTACCATTATATTTGTTAAATGATGATGTATTATCGATTGATTAGTATCTTGAAATCAAGAATCATTTAATTTCTGCTTTTTAGACCAAGAAATTCCTTTTTTTGTGAAATTAATACAATATTTCACTTATCCAATCGAAAATTAAAATCATTTATTAAGTGAACAGAACAATGATCACGTATTCCAGGTCAACCATTCATCAATCAGTATGATTTTTGATTTGAATAAGTACTTGAGTAATCTGTAATGAAATATGAAGAATTATCTTAACAAATCAGCAAATTTCAAATGAAAAGTCAAATTCAGTAATTTATATTAAATATTATTGTCGTTAGATACCAGATTACCATGATATTTGTAAAATGATGATGTATTATCGATTGATGAGTATCTTGAAATCAAGAATCATTTAATTTCTGCTTTTTAGACGAAGAAATTCCTTTTTTTTGAAATTATTGCAATATTTCACTAATCCAATCGAAAATTAAAATCATTTATTAAGTAAACAGCATAATGATCACGTCATACTCTGTATTCCAGGTCTACGATACATAAATCAGTAAGTTTTTTGATTTGAATTATAATTTCAGTACTCTATTACGAAATATGAAGAATTATCTTAACAAATCAGCAAATTTCATATGAAAAGTCAAATTCAGTAATTTATTTTAAATATTATTGTCATTAGATACCAGATTACCATTATATTTGTAAAATGATGATGTATTATCGATTGATGAGTATCTTGGAATCAAGACTCATTTAATTTCTACTTATTAGACGAAGAAGTTCCTTTTTTTGAAAAAAATGCAATATTTTAATAATCCAATCGAAAATTAAAATCAATTATGAATTGAAGAGGATAATAATCAGGCCATACCCTGTAATCCAGGTCTAAAATTCATTAATCAGTAAGATTTTTGATTTGAATTATAATTTCAGTACCCTTTTACAAAATATGAAGAATTATCTTCACAAATCAGCAAATTTCATATGAAAAGTCAAATTCAGTAATTTATATTAAATATTATTGTCATTAGATACCAGATTACCATGATATTTGTAAAATGATGATGTATTATCGATTGATTAGTATCTTGAAATCAAGAATCATTTAATTTCTGCTTTTTAGACCAAGAAATTCCATTTTTTTTTTAAATAAATGCAATATTTCACTTATCCAATTGAAAATTAAAAGCATTTATTAAGTGAACAGTATAATGATCACGTCATACCCTGTATTCCAGGTCTAGTTACATAAATCAGTAAGATTTTTGACTTGAATTATAATTTGAGTACTGTATTACGAAATATGAATAATTATCTTGACAAATCAGAAATAAATGCAATATTTCACTTATCCAATTGAAAATTAAAAGCATTTATTAAGTGAACAGAATAATGATCACGTCATACCCTGTATTGAAGGTCTAGATTACATAAATCAGTAAGATTTTTGATTTGAATTATAATGTCAGTACTCTATTACGAAATATGGAGAATTATCTTCACAAATCAGCAAATTTCAAATGAAAAGTCGAATTCAGTAATTTAATTTAAATATTATTGTTATTAGATACCAGATTACCATTATATTTGTAAAATGATGATGTATTATCGATTGATTAGTATCTTGAAATCAAGAAACATTTAATTTCTGCTTTTTAGACCGAGAAATTCTTTTTTTTTTTAAATTAATGCAATATTTCACAAATCCAATCAAAAATTAAAATCATTTATTAAGTAAACAGCATAATTATCAGGCCATACCCTGTAATCCAGGTCTTAAATTCATTAATCAGTAAGATTTTTGATTTGAATTATAATTTGAGTACTGTATTACGAAATATGAAGAATTATCTTAACAAATCAGCAAATTTCAAATGAAAAGTCAAATTCAGTAATTTATATTAAATATTATTGTCGTTAGATACCAGATTACCATGATATTTGTAAAATGATGATGTATTATCGATTGATGAGTATCTTGAAATCAAGAATCATTTAATTTCTGCTTTTTAGACGAAGAAATTCCTTTTTTTTGAAATTATTGCAATATTTCACTTATCCAATCGAAAATTATAATCAATTATGAATTGAAGAGGATAATAATCAGGCCATACCCTGTAATCCAGGTCTAAAATTCATTAATCAGTAAGATTTTTGATTTGAATTATAATTTCAGTACCCTTTTACAAAATATGAAGAATTATCTTCACAAATCAGCAAATTTCATATGAAAAGTCAAATTCAGTAATTTAAATTAAATATTATTGTCATTAGATACCAGATTACCATGATATTTGTAAAATGATGATGTATTATCGATTGATTAGTATCTTGAAATCAAGAAACATTTAATTTATGCTTTTTAGACCAAGAAATTCCTTTTTTTTTAAAATTAATGCAATATTTCACTAATCCAATCAAAAATTAAAATCATTTATTAAGTAAACAGCATAATGATCACGTATTCCAGGTCAACCATTCATCAATCAGTATGATTTTTGATTTGAATAAGTACTTGAGTAATCTGTAATGAAATATGAAGAATTATCTTAACATATCAGCAAATTTGAAATGAAAAGTCAAATTCAGTAATTTAATTTATATATTATTTTTATTAGATACCAGATTACCATTATATTTGTAAAATGATGATGTATTATCGATTGATTAGTATCTTGAAATCAAGAAACATTTAATTTATGCTTTTTAGACCAAGAAATTCCTTTTTTTTTAAAATTAATGCAATATTTCACTAATCCAATCAAAAATTAAAATCATTTATTAAGTAAACAGCATAATGATCACGTCATACCCTGTATTCCAGGTCAACCATTCATCAATCAGTAAGATTTTTGATTTGAATTATAATTTCAGTACTCTATTACGAAATATGGAGAATTATCTTCACAAATCAGTAAATTTCAAATGAAAAGTCAAATTCAGTAATTTATATTATATATTATTGTTATTAGATACCAGATTACCATTATATTTGTTAAATGATGATGTATTATCGATTGATTAGTATCTTGAAATCAAGAATCATTTAATTTCTGCTTTTTAGACCAAGAAATTCCTTTTTTTGTGAAATAAATACAATATTTCACTTATCCAATCGAAAATTAAAATCATTTATTAAGTGAACAGAACAATGATCACGTATTCCAGGTCAACCATTCATCAATCAGTATGATTTTTGATTTGAATAAGTAGTTGAGTAATCTGTAATGAAATATGAAGAATTATCTTAACATATCAGCAAATTTGAAATGAAAAGTCAAATTCAGTAATTTAATTTAAATATTATTTTTATTAGATACCAGATTACCATTATATTTGTAAAATGATGATGTATTATCGATTGATTAGTATCTTGAAATTAAGAAACATTTAATTTATGCTTTTTAGACCAAGAAATTCCTTTTTTTTTTAAAATTAATGCAATATTTCACTAATCCAATCAAAAATTAAAATCATTTATTAAGTAAACAGCATAATGATCACGTCATACCCTGTATTCCAGGTCAACCATTCATCAATCAGTATGATTTTTGATTCAAATTATAATTTCAGTACTCTATTACGAAATATTGAGAATTATCTTCACAAATCAGCAAATTTCAAATGAAAAGTCAAATTCAGTAATTTATATTATATGTTATTGCCATGAGATACCAGATCACCATTATATTTGTTAGACAATGATGTATTATCGATTGATGAGTATCTTGAAATCAAGAATAATTTAATTTCTGCTTTTTAGACCAAGAAATTTTTTTTTTTTTTAAATAAATACAATATTTCACTTATCCAATCCTAAATTAAAATCATTTATTAAGTGAACAGAATAATAATCACTCTATTACGAAATATGAAGAATTATCTTAACAAATCAGCAAATTTCAGATGAAAAGTCAAATTCAGTAATTTATATTAAATATTATTGTCATTAGATACCAGATTACCATGATATTTGTAAAATGATGATGTATTATCGATTGATTAGTATCTTGAAATCAAGAAACATTTAATTTCTGCTTTTTAGACCGAGAAATTCTTTTTTTTTTTAAATTAATGCAATATTTCACAAATCCAATCAAAAATTAAAATCATTTATTAAGTAAACAGCATAATTATCAGGCCATACCCTGTAATCCAGGTCTTAAATTCATTAATCAGTAAGATTTTTGATTTGAATTATAATTTGAGTACTGTATTACGAAATATGAAGAATTATCTTAACAAATCAGCAAATTTCAAATGAAAAGTCAAATTCAGTAATTTATATTAAATATTATTGTCGTTAGATACCAGATTACCATGATATTTGTAAAATGATGATGTATTATCGATTGATTAGTATCTTGAAATCAAGAAACATTTAATTTATGCTTTTTAGACCAAGAAATTCCTTTTTTTTTAAAATTAATGCAATATTTCACTAATCCAATCAAAAATTAAAATCATTTATTAAGTAAACAGCATAATGATCACGTCATACCCTGTATTCCAGGTCAACCATTCATCAATCAGTAAGATTTTTGATTTGAATTATAATTTCAGTACTCTATTACGAAATATGGAGAATTATCTTCACAAATCAGTAAATTTCAAATGAAAAGTCAAATTCAGTAATTTATATTATATATTATTGTTATTAGATACCAGATTACCATTATATTTGTTAAATGATGATGTATTATCGATTGATTAGTATCTTGAAATCAAGAATCATTTAATTTCTGCTTTTTAGACCAAGAAATTCCTTTTTTTGTGAAATAAATACAATATTTCACTTATCCAATCGAAAATTAAAATCATTTATTAAGTGAACAGAACAATGATCACGTATTCCAGGTCAACCATTCATCAATCAGTATGATTTTTGATTTGAATAAGTAGTTGAGTAATCTGTAATGAAATATGAAGAATTATCTTAACATATCAGCAAATTTGAAATGAAAAGTCAAATTCAGTAATTTAATTTAAATATTATTTTTATTAGATACCAGATTACCATTATATTTGTAAAATGATGATGTATTATCGATTGATTAGTATCTTGAAATTAAGAAACATTTAATTTATGCTTTTTAGACCAAGAAATTCCTTTTTTTTTAAAATTAATGCAATATTTCACTAATCCAATCAAAAATTAAAATCATTTATTAAGTAAACAGCATAATGATCACGTCATACCCTGTATTCCAGGTCAACCATTCATCAATCAGTATGATTTTTGATTCAAATTATAATTTCAGTACTCTATTACGAAATATGGAGAATTATCTTCACAAATCAGCAAATTTCAAATGAAAAGTCAAATTCAGTAATTTATATTATATGTTATTGCCATGAGATACCAGATCACCATTATATTTGTTAGACAATGATGTATTATCGATTGATGAGTATCTTGAAATCAAGAATAATTTAATTTCTGCTTTTTAGACCAAGAAATTTTTTTTTTTTTTAAATAAATACAATATTTCACTTATCCAATCCTAAATTAAAATCATTTATTAAGTGAACAGAATAATAATCACTCTATTACGAAATATGAAGAATTATCTTAACAAATCAGCAAATTTCAGATGAAAAGTCAAATTCAGTAATTTATATTAAATATTATTGTCATTAGATACCAGATTACCATGATATTTGTAAAATGATGATGTATTATCGATTGATTAGTATCTTGAAATCAAGAAACATTTAATTTCTGCTTTTTAGACCGAGAAATTCTTTTTTTTTTTAAATTAATGCAATATTTCACAAATCCAATCAAAAATTAAAATCATTTATTAAGTAAACAGCATAATTATCAGGCCATACCCTGTAATCCAGGTCTTAAATTCATTAATCAGTAAGATTTTTGATTTGAATTATAATTTGAGTACTGTATTACGAAATATGAAGAATTATCTTAACAAATCAGCAAATTTCAAATGAAAAGTCAAATTCAGTAATTTATATTAAATATTATTGTCGTTAGATACCAGATTACCATGATATTTGTAAAATGATGATGTATTATCGATTGATGAGTATCTTGAAATCAAGAATCATTTAATTTCTGCTTTTTAGACGAAGAAATTCCTTTTTTTTGAAATTATTGCAATATTTCACTAATCCAATCGAAAATTAAAATCATTTATTAAGTAAACAGCATAATGATCACGTCATACTCTGTATTCCAGGTCTACGATACATAAATCAGTAAGATTTTTGATTTGAATTATAATTTCAGTACTCTATTACGAAATATGAAGAATTATCTTAACAAATCAGCAAATTTCATATGAAAAGTCAAATTCAGTAATTTATTTTAAATATTATTGTCATTATATTAATATTATTGTCGTTAGATACCAGATTACCATGATATTTGTAAAATGATGATGTATTATCGATTGATTATTATCTTGAAATCAAGAATCATTTAATTTCTGCTTTTTAGACGAAGAAATTCCTTTATTTTTTGAAATAAATGCAATATTTCACTTATCCAATCGAAAATTAAAATCAATTATGAATTGAAGAGGATAATAATCAGGCCATACCCTGTAATCCAGGTCTAAAATTCATTAATCAGTAAGATTTTTGATTTGAATTATAATTTCAGTACCCTTTTACAAAATATGAAGAATTATCTTCACAAATCAGCAAATTTCATATGAAAAGTCAAATTCAGTAATTTATATTAAATATTATTGTCATTAGATACCAGATTACCATGATATTTGTAAAATGATGATGTATTAACGATTGATTAGTATCTTGAAATCAAGAATCATTTAATTTCTGCTTTTTAGACCAAGAAATTCCTTTTTTTGTGAAATTAATACAATATTTCACTTATCCAATCGAAAATTAAAATCATTTATTAAGTGAACAGAACAATGATCACGTATTCCAGGTCAACCATTCATCAATCAGTATGATTTTTGATTTGAATAAGTACTTGAGTAATCTGTAATGAAATATGAAGAATTATCTTAACATATCAGCAAATTTGAAATGAAAAGTCAAATTCAGTAATTTAATTTATATATTATTTTTATTAGATACCAGATTACCATTATATTTGTAAAATGATGATGTATTATCGATTGATTAGTATCTTGAAATCAAGAAACATTTAATTTATGCTTTTTAGACCAAGAAATTCCTTTTTTTTTAAAATTAATGCAATATTTCACTAATCCAATCAAAAATTAAAATCATTTATTAAGTAAACAGCATAATGATCACGTCATACCCTGTATTCCAGGTCAACCATTCATCAATCAGTAAGATTTGGATTTGAATTATAATTTCAGTACTCTATTACGAAATATGGAGAATTATCTTCACAAATCAGTAAATTTCAAATGAAAAGTCAAATTCAGTAATTTATATTATATATTATTGTTATTAGATACCAGATTACCATTATATTTGTTAAATGATGATGTATTATCGATTGATTAGTATCTTGAAATCAAGAATCATTTAATTTCTGCTTTTTAGACCAAGAAATTCCATTTTTTTTTTAAATAAATGCAATATTTCACTTATCCAATTGAAAATTAAAATCATTTATTAAGTGAACAGAATAATGATCACGTCATACCCTGGATTCCAGGTCTAGATTACATAAATCAGTAAGATTTTTGACTTGAATTATAATTTGAGTACTGTATTACGAAATATGAATAATTATCTTAACAAATCAGAAATAAATGCAATATTTCACTTCTCCAATATAAAATTAAAATCATTTATCAATTGAAGAGGATAATCATCAGGCCATACCCTGTAATCCAGGTCTAAAATTCATTAATCAGTAAGATTTTTGATTTGAATTATAATTTCAGTACTCTATTACGAAATATGAAGAATTATCTTAACAAATCAGCAAATTTCATATGAAAAGTCAAATTCAATAATTTATTTTAAATATTATTGTCATTAGATACCAGATTACCATTATATTTGTAAAATGATGATGTATTATCGATTGATGAGTATCTTGGAATCAAGACTCATTTAATTTCTGCTTTTTAGACCAAGAAATTCCTTTTTTTGTGAAATAAATACAATATTTCACTTATCCAATCCTAAATTAAAATCATTTATTAAGTGAACAGAATAATAATCACTCTATTACGAAATATGAAGAATTATCTTAACAAATCAGCAAATTTCAAATGAAAAGTCAAATTCAGTAATTTATATTAAATATTATTGTCATTAGATACCAGATTACCATGATATTTGTAAAATGATGATGTATTATCGATTGATTAGTATCTTGAAATCAAGAATCATTTAATTTCTGCTTTTTAGACGAAGAAATTCCTTTATTTTTTGAGATAAATGCAATGTTTCACTTATCCAATTGAAAATTAAAATCATTAATTAAGTGAACAGAATAATGATCACGTCATAACCTGTATTCCAGGTCTAGATTACATAAATCAGTAAGATTATTGATTTGAATTATAATTTCGTACTCTATTACGAAATATGAAGAATTATCTTAACAAATCAGCAATTTTCATGTGAAAAGTCAAATTCAGTAATTTATTTTAAATATTATTGTCATTAGATACCAGATTACCATTATATTTGTAAAATGATGATGTACTATCGATTGATGAGTATCTTGGAATCAAGACTCATTTAATTTCTGCTTTTTAGACGAAGAAGTTCCTTTTTTTGAAATAAATGCAATATTCCACAAATCCAATTGAAAATTAAAATCATTTATTAAGTGAACAGAATATTGATCACGTCATACCCTGTATTCCAGGTCTAGATTACATAAATCAGTAAGATTTTTGATTTGAATTATAATTTGAGTACTGTATTACGAAATATGAAGAAGTATCTTAACAAATCAGCAAATTTCATATGAAAAGTCAAATTCAGTAGTTTATTTTAAATATTATTGTCATTAGATACCAGATTACCATTATATTTGTAAAATGATGATGTATTATCGATTGATGAGTATCTTGGAATCAAGACTCATTTAATTTCTGCTTTTTAGACCAAGAAATTCCTTTTTTTGTGAAATAAATACAATATTTCACTTATCCAATCGAAAATTAAAATCATTTATTAAGTGAACAGCATAATGATCACGTCATACTCTGTAATCCAGGTCTAAAATTCATTAATCAGTAAGATTTTTGATTTGAATTATAATTTCAGTACTCTATTACGAAATATGAAGAATTATCTTAACAAATCAGCAAATTTCATATGAAAAGTCAAATTCAGTAGTTTATTTTAAATATTATTGTCATTAGATACCAGATTACCATTATATTTGTAAAATGATGATGTATTATCGATTGATGAGTATCTTGGAATCAAGACTCATTTAATTTCTGCTTTTTAGACCAAGAAATTCCTTTTTTTGTGAAATAAATACAATATTTCACTTATCCAATCGAAAATTAAAATCATTTATTAAGTGAACAGAACAATGATCACGTATTCCAGGTCAACCATTCATCAATCAGTATGATTTTTGATTTGAATAAGTACTTGAGTAATCTGTAATGAAATATGAAGAATTATCTTAACATATCAGCAAATTTGAAATGAAAAGTCAAATTCAGTAATTTAATTTATATATTATTTTTATTAGATACCAGATTACCATTATATTTGTAAAATGATGATGTATTATCGATTGATTAGTATCTTGAAATCAAGAAACATTTAATTTATGCTTTTTAGACCAAGAAATTCCTTTTTTTTTAAAATTAATGCAATATTTCACTAATCCAATCAAAAATTAAAATCATTTATTAAGTAAACAGCATAATGATCACGTCATACCCTGTATTCCAGGTCAACCATTCATCAATCAGTATGATTTTTGATTTAAATTATAATTTCAGTACTCTATTACGAAATATGGAGAATTATCTTCACAAATCAGCAAATTTCAAATGAAAAGTCAAATTCAGTAATTTATATTATATGTTATTGCCATGAGATACCAGATCACCATTATATTTGTTAGACAATGATGTATTATCGATTGATGAGTATCTTGAAATCAAGAATAATTTAATTTCTGCTTTTTAGACCAAGAAATTTTTTTTTTTTTTTAAATAAATACAATATTTCACTTATCCAATCCTAAATTAAAATCATTTATTAAGTGAACAGAATAATAATCACTCTATTACGAAATATGAAGAATTATCTTAACAAATCAGCAAATTTCAAATGAAAAGTCAAATTCAGTAATTTATATTAAATATTATTGTCATTAAATACCAGATTACCATGATATTTGTAAAATGATGATGTATTATCGATTGATTAGTATCTTGAAATCAAGAAACATTTAATTTCTGCTTTTTAGACCGAGAAATTCTTTTTTTTTTAAAATTAATGCAATATTTCACAAATCCAATCAAAAATTAAAATCATTTATTAAGTAAAGAGCATAATTATCAGGCCATACCCTGTAATCCAGGTCTTAAATTCATTAATCAGTAAGATTTTTGATTTGAATTATAATTTGAGTACTGTATTACGAAATATGAAGAATTATCTTAACAAATCAGCAAATTTTAAATGAAAAGTCAAATTCAGTAATTTATATTAAATATTATTGTCGTTAGATACCAGATTACCA
Organism: Lepeophtheirus nordmannii; assembly: GCA_963680855.1. Classification (NCBI taxonomy): domain Eukaryota; kingdom Metazoa; phylum Arthropoda; class Copepoda; order Siphonostomatoida; family Caligidae; genus Lepeophtheirus; species Lepeophtheirus nordmannii. Next base: position 13,945,346 of record OY804525.1, read on the forward strand.
TGATATTTGTAAAATGATGATGTATTATCGATTGATGAGTATCTTGAAATCAAGAATCATTTAATTTCTGCTTTTTAGACGAAGAAATTCCTTTTTTTTGAAATTATTGCAATATTTCACTAATCCAATCGAAAATTAAAATCATTTATTAAGTAAACAGCATAATGATCACGTCATACCCTGTATTCCAAATTACAATTCATAAATAAATAAGATTTTTGATTTGAATTATAATTTCAGTACTCTGAAATATGGAGAATTATCTTCACAAATCAGAAATATATGCAATATTTCACTAATCCAATCGAAAATTAAAATCATTCATTAAGAAAACAGAATAATGATCACGTCACCCCCTATATTACAGGATACAATTCATCAATAAATAAGATTTTTGACTTGAATTATAATTTGAGTACTCTATTACGAAATATGGTTAATTATCTTACAAATCAGATATAAATGCAATATTTCACTTATCCAATCGAAAGTTAAAATCATTTATAAAGCGAACAGAACAATGATCACGTCATACCCTGTATTCTAGGTCAACAATTCATAAGCCGGTAAGATTTTTGATTTGAATTATAATTTCAGTACTCTATTACGAAATATGAAGAATTATCTTAACAAAACAGCAAATTTCAAATGAAAAGTCAAATTCAGTAATTTATATTAAATATTATTGTCATTAGATACCAGATTACCATTATATTTGTAAAATGATGATGTATTATCGATTGATTAGTATCTTGAAATCAAGAATCATTTAATTTCTACTTTTTAGACCAAGAAATTCCTTTTTTTTTGAAATAAATGCAATATTTCACTTATCCAATCGAAAATTAAAATCATTTATAATGTGAACAGAACAATGATCACGTCATACCCTGTATTCTAGGTCAACAATTCATAAGTCGGTAAGATTTTTGATTTGAATTATAATTTCAGTACTCTATTACGAAATATGAAGAATTATCTTAACAAAACAGCAAATTTCAAATGAAAAGTCAAATTCAGTAATTTATATTAAATATTATTGTTATTAGATACCAGATTACCATTATATTTGTAAAATGATGATGTATTATCGATTGATTAGTATCTTGAAATCAAGAATCATTTAATTTCTACTTTTTAGACCAAGAAATTCCTTTTTTTTTGAAATAAATGCAATATTTCACTTATCCAATCGAAAATTAAAATCATTTATGAATTGAAGAGGGTAATTATCAGGCCATACCCTGTAATCCAGGTCTAAAATTCGTTAATCAGTAAGATTTTTGATTTGAATTATAATTTCAGTACTCTATTACGAAATATGGAGAATTATCTTCACAAATCAGCAAATTTCAAATGAAAAGTCAAATTCAGTAATTTAATTTAAATATTATTTTTATTAGATACCAGATTACCATTATATTTGTAAAATGATGATGTATTATCGATTGATGAGTATCTTGGAATCAAGACTCATTTAATTTCTGCTTTTTAGACCAAGAAATTCCTTTTTTTGTGAAATAAATACAATATTTCACTTATCCAATCCTAAATTAAAATCATTTATTAAGTGAACAGAATAATAATCACTCTATTACGAAATATGAAGAATTATCTTAACAAATCAGCAAATTTCAAATGAAAAGTCAAATTCAGTAATTTATATTAAATATTATTGTCATTAGATACCAGATTACCATGATATTTGTAAAATGATGATGTATTATCGATTGATTAGTATCTTGAAATCAAGAATCATTTAATTTCTGCTTTTTAGACGAAGAAATTCCTTTATTTTTTGAAATAAATGCAATATTTCACTTATCCAATTGAAAATTAAAATCATTAATTAAGTGAACAGAATAATGATCACGTCATAACCTGTATTCCAGGTCTAGATTACATAAATCAGTAAGATTTTTGACTTGAATTATAATTTGAGTACTGTATTACGAAATATGAATAATTATCTTAACAAATCAGCAATTTTCATGTGAAAAGTCAAATTCAGTAATTTATTTTAAATATTAATGTCATTAGATACCAGATTACCATTATATTTGTAAAATGATGATGTATTATCGATTGATGAGTATCTTGGAATCAAGACTCATTTAATTTCTGCTTTTTAGACGAAGAAGTTCCTTTTTTTGAAATAAATGCAATATTCCACAAATCCAATTGAAAATTAAAATCATTTATTAAGTGAACAGAATATTGATCACGTCATACCCTGTATTCCAGGTCTAGATTACATAAATCAGTAAGATTTTTGATTTGAATTATAATTTGAGTACTGTATTACGAAATATGAAAACGTATCTTAACAAATCAGAAATAAATGCAATATTTCACTTATCCAATCGAAAATTAAAATCATTTATTAAGTGAACAGCATAATGATCACGTCATACTCTGTAATCCAGGTCTAAAATTCATTAATCAGTACGATTTTTGATTTGAATTATAATTTCAGTACTCTATTACGAAATATGAAGAATTATCTTAACAAATCAGCAAATTTCATATGAAAAGTCAAATTCAGTAGTTTATTTTAAATATTATTGTCATTAGATACCAGATTACCATTATATTTGTAAAATGATGATGTATTATCGATTGATGAGTATCTTGGAATCAAGACTCATTTAATTTCTGCTTTTTAGACCAAGAAATTCCTTTTTTTGTGAAATAAATACAATATTTCACTTATCCAATCGAAAATTAAAATCATTTATTAAGTGAACAGAACAATGATCACGTATTCCAGGTCAACCATTCATCAATCAGTATGATTTTTGATTTGAATAAGTAGTTGAGTAATCTGTAATGAAATATGAAGAATTATCTTAACATATCAGCAAATTTGAAATGAAAAGTCAAATTCAGTAATTTAATTTAAATATTATTTTTATTAGATACCAGATTACCATTATATTTGTAAAATGATGATGTATTATCGATTGATTAGTATCTTGAAATCAAGAAACATTTAATTTATGCTTTTTAGACCAAGAAATTCCTTTTTTTTTTAAATTAATGCAATATTTCACTAATCCAATCAAAAATTAAAATCATTTATTAAGTAAACAGCATAATGATCACGTCATACCCTGTATTCCAGGTCAACCATTCATCAATCAGTATGATTTTTGATTTAAATTATAATTTCAGTACTCTATTACGAAATATGGAGAATTATCTTCACAAATCAGCAAATTTCAAATGAAAAGTCAAATTCAGTAATTTATATTATATGTTATTGCCATGAGATACCAGATCACCATTATATTTGTTAGACAATGATGTATTATCGATTGATGAGTATCTTGAAATCAAGAATAATTTAATTTCTGCTTTTTAGACCAAGAAATTCTTTTTTTTTTTAAATTAATGCAATATTTCACAAATCCAATCAAAAATTAAAATCATTTATTAAGTAAACAGCATAATTATCAGGCCATACCCTGTAATCCAGGTCTTAAATTCATTAATCAGTAAGATTTTTGATTTGAATTATAATTTGAGTACTCTATTACGAAATATGGAGAATTATCTTCACAAATCAGCAAATTTCAAATGAAAAGTCAAATTCAGTAATTTATATTATATGTTATTGCCATGAGATACCAGATCACCATTATATTTGTTAGACAATGATGTATTATCGATTGATGAGTATCTTGAAATCAAGAATAATTTAATTTCTGCTTTTTAGACCAAGAAATTTTTTTTTATTTTTAAATAAATACAATATTTCACTTATCCAATCCTAAATTAAAATCATTTATTAAGTGAACAGAATAATAATCACTCTATTACGAAATATGAAGAATTATCTTAACAAATCAGCAAATTTCAAATGAAAAGTCAAATTCAGTAATTTATATTAAATATTATTGTCATTAGATACCAGATTACCATGATATTTGTAAAATGATGATGTATTATCGATTGATTAGTATCTTGAAATCAAGAAACATTTAATTTCTGCTTTTTAGACCGAGAAATTCTTTTTTTTTTAAAATTAATGCAATATTTCACAAATCCAATCAAAAATTAAAATCATTTATTAAGTAAACAGCATAATTATCAGGCCATACCCTGTAATCCAGGTCTTAAATTCATTAATCAGTAAGATTTTTGATTTGAATTATAATTTGAGTACTGTATTACGAAATATGAAGAATTATCTTAACAAATCAGCAAATTTCAAATGAAAAGTCAAATTCAGTAATTTATATTAAATATTATTGTCGTTAGATACCAGATTACCATGATATTTGTAAAATGATGATGTATTATCGATTGATGAGTATCTTGAAATCAAGAATCATTTAATTTCTGCTTTTTAGACGAAGAAATTCCTTTTTTTTGAAATTATTGCAATATTTCACTAATCCAATCGAAAATTAAAATCATTTATTAAGTAAACAGCATAATGATCACGTCATACCCTGTATTCCAAATTACAATTCATAAATAAATAAGATTTTTGATTTGAATTATAATTTCAGTACTCTGAAATATGGAGAATTATCTTCACAAATCAGAAATATATGCAATATTTCACTAATCCAATCGAAAATTAAAATCATTCATTAAGAAAACAGAATAATGATCACGTCACCCCCTATATTACAGGATACAATTCATAAATAAATAAGATTTTTGACTTGAATTATAATTTGAGTACTCTATTACGAAATATGGTTAATTATCTTACAAATCAGAAATAAATGCAATATTTCACTTATCCAATCGAAAATTAAAATCATTTATAAAGTGAACAGAACAATGATCACGTCATACCCTGTATTCTAGGTCAACAATTCATAAGTCGGTAAGATTTTTGATTTGAATTATAATTTCAGTACTCTATTACGAAATATGAAGAATTATCTTAACAAAACAGCAAATTTCAAATGAAAAGTCAAATTCAGTAATTTATATTAAATATTATTGTCATTAGATACCAGATTACCATTATATTTGTAAAATGATGATGTATTATCGATTGATTAGTATCTTGAAATCAAGAATCATTTAATTTCTACTTTTTAGACCAAGAAATTCCTTTTTTTTTGAAATAAATGCAATATTTCACTTATCCAATCGAAAATTAAAATCATTTATAATGTGAACAGAACAATGATCACGTCATACCCTGTATTCTAGGTCAACAATTCATAAGTCGGTAAGATTTTTGATTTGAATTATAATTTCAGTACTCTATTACGAAATATGAAGAATTATCTTAACAAAACAGCAAATTTCAAATGAAAAGTCAAATTCAGTAATTTATATTAAATATTATTGTTATTAGATACCAGATTACCATTATATTTGTAAAATGATGATGTATTATCGATTGATTAGTATCTTGAAATCAAGAATCATTTAATTTCTACTTTTTAGACCAAGAAATTCCTTTTTTTTTGAAATAAATGCAATATTTCACTTATCCAATCGAAAATTAAAATCATTTATGAATTGAAGAGGGTAATTATCAGGCCATACCCTGTAATCCAGGTCTAAAATTCGTTAATCAGTAAGATTTTTGATTTGAATTATAATTTCAGTACTCTATTACGAAATATGGAGAATTATCTTCACAAATCAGCAAATTTGAAATGAAAAGTCAAATTCAGTAATTAATATTAAATATTATTGTTATTAGATACCAGATTACCTTTAGATTTGTAAAATGATGATGTATTATCGATTGATTAGTATCTTGAAATCAAGAAACATTTAATTTCTGCTTTTTAGACCAAGAAATTCCTTTTTTTTGAAATTAATGCAATATTTCACTAATCCAATCGAAAATTAAAATCATATATTAAGTGAACAGAACAATGATCACGTATTCCAGGTCAACCATTCATCAATCAGTATGATTTTTGATTTAAATTAGTACATGAGTAATCTGTAATGAAATATTTAGAATTATCTTAACAAATCAGCAAATTTCAAATGAAAAGTCAAATTCAGTAATTTATATTAAATATTATTGTCATTACATACCAGCTTACCATTATATTTCTAAAATGATGATGTATTATCGATTGATTATTATCTTGAAATCAAGAATCATTTAATTTCTGCTTGTTAGACTAAAAAATTCTTTTTTTTGAAATAAATGCAATATTTCACTAATCCAATCGAAAATTAAAATCATTCATTAAGAAAACAGAACAATGATCACGTCATACCCTGTATTCCAGGTCTACAATACATAAATCAGTAAGATTTTTGATTTGAATTAATACTTGAGTACTCTGTTATGAAATATGAAGAATTATCTTAACAAATCAGCAAAATTCAAATGAAAAGTCGAATTCAGTAATTTATATTATATATTATTGCCATTAGATACCAGATCACCATTATATTTTTTAGACAATGATGTATTATCGATTGATGAGTATCTTGAAATCAAGAATCATTTAATTTCTGCTTTTTAAACGAAGAAGTTCCTTTTTTTGAAATTAATGCAATATTTCACAAATCCAATCCAAAATTAAAATCATTTATTAAGTAAACAGCATAATGATCACGTCATACCCTGTATTCCAAATTACAATTCATAAATAAATAAGATTTTTGATTTGAATTATAATTTCAGTACTCTATTACGAAATATGGAGAATTATCTTCACAAATCAGAAATATATGCAATATTTCACTAATCCAATCGAAAATTAAAATCATTCATTAAGAAAACAGAATAATGATCACGTCACCCCCTATATTACAGGATACAATTCATAAATACATAAGATTTTTGACTTGAATTATAATTTGAATACTCTATTACGAAATATGGTTAATTATCTTACAAATCAGAAATAAATGCAATATTTCACTTATCCAATCGAAAATTAAAATCATTTATAATGTGAACAGAACAATGATCACGTCATAACCTGTATTCTAGGTCAACAATTCATAAGTCGGTAAGATTTTTGATTTGAATTATAATTTCAGTACTCTATTACGAAATATGAAGAATTATCTTAACAAAACAGCAAATTTCAAATGAAAAGTCAAATTCAGTAATTTATATTAAATATTATTGTTATTAGATACCAGATTACCATTATATTTGTAAAATGATGATGTATTATCGATTGATTAGTATCTTGAAATCAAGAATCATTTAATTTCTACTTTTTAGACCAAGAAATTCCTTTTTTTTTGAAATAAATGCAATATTTCACTTATCCAATCGAAAATTAAAATCATTTATGAATTGAAGAGGGTAATTATCAGGCCATACCCTGTAATCCAGGTCTAAAATTCGTTAATCAGTAAGATTTTTGATTTGAATTATAATTTCAGTACTCTATTACGAAATATGGAGAATTATCTTCACAAATCAGCAAATTTGAAATGAAAAGTCAAATTCAGTAATTAATATTAAATATTATTGTTATTAGATACCAGATTACCTTTAGATTTGTAAAATGATGATGTATTATCGATTGATTAGTATCTTGAAATCAAGAAACATTTAATTTCTGCTTTTTAGACCAAGAAATTCCTTTTTTTTGAAATTAATGCAATATTTCACTAATCCAATCGAAAATTAAAATCATGTATTAAGTGAACAGAACAATGATCACGTATTCCAGGTCAACCATTCATCAATCAGTATGATTTTTGATTTGAATTAGTACTTGAGTAATCTGTAATGAAATATTTAGAATTATCTTAACAAATCAGCAAATTTCAAATGAAAAGTCAAATTCAGTAATTTATATTAAATATTATTGTCATTACATACCAGCTTACCATTATATTTGAAAGATAATGATGTATTATCGATTGATGAGTATCTTGAAATCAAGAATCATTTAATTTCTACTTTTTAGACGAAGAAGTTCCTTTTTTTGAAAAAAATGCAATATTTTAATAATCCAATCGGAAATTAAAATCATTTATTAAGTAAACAGAATAATGATCACGTCATACCCTGTATTCTAGTTCTACAATACATAATCAGTAAGATTTTTGATTTGAATTAATACTTGAGTACTCTGTTATGAAATATGAAGAATTATCTTAACAAATCAGCAAAATTCAAATCAAAAGTCGAATTCAGTAATTTATATTATATATTATTGCCATTAGATACCAGATCACCATTATATTTGTTAGACAATGATGTATTATCGATTAATGAGTATCTTGAAATCAAGAATCGTTTAATTTCTGCTCTTTAGATCAAAAAATTCATTTTTTTGAAATAAGTGCAATATTTCACTAATCCAATCGAAAATTAAAATCATTTATAAAGTGAACAGAATAATGATGACTTTATTACGAAATATGAAGAACTATCTTCAGAAATTCCAGGTTAACAATACATAAAAAAATAAGATTTTTGATTTGAATTAATACTTGAGTACTCTATTACGAAATATGAAGAATTATCTTAACAAATCAGCAAATTTCAAATGAAAAGTCATACTCAGTACTAAATATTATATAATAATGTCACTAGATACAAAATAAACATTATATTAGAAAGATAATGATGTATTATCGATTGATGAGTATCTTGAAATCAAGAATCGTTTAATTTCTGCTCGTTAGATCAAGAAATTCATTTTTTTGAAATAAATGCAATATTTCACTAATCCAATCGAAAATTAAAATCATTTATAAAGAAAACAGAATAATGATCACGTCATACCCTGTATTCCAGGTTATAATTCATAGAAAAATAAGATTTTTGATTTGAATTAATACTTGAGTACCCTTTTACGAAATATGAAGAATTATCTTAACAAATCAGCAAATTTCAAATGAAAAGTCATACTCAGTACTAAATATTATATAATAATGTCACTAGATACAAAATAAACATTATATTAGAAAGATAATGATGTATTATCGATTGATGAGTATCTTGAAATCAAGAATCGTTTAATTTCTGCTCGTTAGATCAAGAAATTCATTTTTTTGAAATAAATGCAATATTTCACTAATCCAATCGAAAATTAAAATCATTCATTAAGAAAACAGAATAATGATCACGTCATACCCTGTATTCCAGGTTACAATTCATAAATAAATAAGATTTTTGACTTGAATTATAATTTGAGTACTCTATTACGAAATATGAAGAATTATCTTAACAAATCAGCAAATTTCTAATGAAAAGCCATATTCAGTACTAAATATTATATAATAATGTCACTAGATACAAAAAAAACATTATATTTGAAAGATAATGATGTATTATCGATTGATGAGTATCTTGAAAATCAAGAATCGTTTAATTTCTGCTCTTTAGACAAAGAAATTCCTTTTTTTGAAATAAATGCAATATTTCACTAATCCAATCAAAAATTAAAATCATTTATAAAGAAAACAGAATAATGATCACGTCATACCCTGTATTCCAGGTTACAATTCATGAAAAAATAAGATTTTTGACTTGAATTATAATTTGAGTACTCTTTTACGATATATGAAGAATTATCTTAATAAATCAGCAAAATTCAAATGAAAAGTCGAATTCAGTAATTTATATTAAATATTATTGTTATTAGATACCAGATCACCATTATATTTGTTAGACAATGATGTATTATCGATTGATGAGTATTTTGAAATCAAGAATCATTTAATTTCTGCCTTTTAGACGAAGAAATTCCTTTTTTTTATAAATAAATGCAATATTTCACTAATCCAATCGAAAATTAAAATTATTTAATAAGGAAACAGAATAATGATCACGTTATACCCTGTATTCTAGTTTTCCAATACATAATCAGTAAGATTTTTGATTTGAATTAATACCTGAGTACTCTGTTATGAAATATGAAGAATTATCTTAACAAATCAGCAAACTTCAAATGAAAAGTCAAATTCAGTAATTTAAATTATATATTATTGTCATTGGATACCAGATCACCATTATATTTGTTAGAAAATGATGTATTATCGATTGATGAGTATATTAAATATTATTGTTATTTGATACCAGATTACCATTATATTTGAAAGATAATGATGTATTATCGATTGATGAGTATCTTGAAATCAAGAATCATTTAATTTCTGCTTTTTAGACGAAGAAGTTCCTTTTTTTGAAAAAAATGCAATATTTTAATAATCCAATCGAAAATTAAAATCATTTATTAAGTAAACAGAATAATGATCACGTCATACCCTGTATTCCAGGTCTAAAATACATAATCAGTAAGATTTTTGATTTGAATTAATATTTGAGTACTCTGTTATGAAATATGAAGAATTATCTTAACAAATCAGCAAAATTAAAATGAAAAGTCGAATTCAGTAATTTATATTATATATTATTGCCATTAGATACCAGATCACCATTATATTTGTTAGACAATGATGTATTATCGATTAATGAATATCTTGAAATCAAGAATCATTTAATTTCTACTTTTTACACCAAGAAATTCCTAATTTTGAATTAAATTAAATATTTCGCAAATCCAATCGAAAATAAAAATCATTTATAAAGTGAACAGAATAATGATCACTCTATTACGAAATATGAAGAATTATATACACAAATTCCAGGTTTACAATACATAAATCTGTATGATTTTTGACTTGAATTATAATTTCAGTACCCTTTTACGAAATATGAAGAATTATCAAAACAAATCAGCAAATTTCAAATGAAAAGTCAAATTCAGTAATTTATATTAAATATTATTGTTATTTGATACCAGATTACCATTATATTTGAAAGATAATGATGTATTTTTGATTGATGAGTATCTTGGAATCAAGAATCGTTTAATTTCTGCTCGTTAGATCAAGAAATTCATTTTTTTGAAATAAATGCAATATTTCACTAATCCAATCGAAAATTAAAATCATTTATTAAGGAAATAGAATAATGATCACGTCATACCCTGGATTCCAGGTTACAATTTATAAAAAAATAAGATTTTTGATTTGAATTAATACTTGAGTACTCTATTACTATATATGAAGAATTATCAAAACAAATCAGCAAATTTCAAATGAAAAGTCAAATTCAGTAATTTATATTAAATATTATTGTTATTTGATACCAGATTACCATTATATTTGAAAGATAATGATGTATTTTCGATTGATGAGTATCTTGAAATCTAGACTCATTTAATTTCTGCGTGTTAGACCAAAAAACTTTTTTTTTGAAAGAAATGCAATATTTCACTAATCCAATCGAAAATTAAAATCATTCATTAAGAAAACAGAATAATGATCACGTCATACCCTGTATTCCAGGTTACAATTCATAAATAAATAAGATTTTTGACTTGAATTATAATTTGAGTACTCTATTACCAAATATGAAGAATTATCTTAACAAATCAGCAAATTTCAAATGAAAAGCCATATTCAGTACTAAATATTATATAATAATGTCACTAGATACAAAATAAACATTATATTTGAAAGATAATGATGTATTATCGATTGATGAGTATCTTGAAATCAAGAATCGTTTAATTTCTGCTCTTTAGACAAAGAAATTCCTTTTTTTGAAATAAATGCAATATTTCACTAATCCAATCGAAAATTAAAATCATTTATTAAGAAAACAGAATAATGATCACGTCATACCCTGTATTCCAGGTTACAATTCATGAAAAAATAAGATTTTTGACTTGAATTATAATTTGAGTACTATATTACGATATATGAAGAATTATCTTAACAAATCAGTAAAATTCAAATGAAAAGTCGAATTCAGTAATTTATATTATATATTATAGCCATTAGATACAAGATCATGATTATATTTTTTAGACAATGATAAATTATCGATTGATGAGTATTTTGAAATCAAGAATCATTTAATTTCTGCCTTTTAGACGAAGAAATTCCTTTTTTTTTTAAATAAATGCAATATTTCACTAATCCAATCGAAAATTAAAATTATTTATTAAGGAAACAGAATAATGATCACGTTATACCCTGTATTCTAGTTTTCCAATACATAATCAGTAAGATTTTGACTTGAATTAATACCTGAGTACTCTGTTATGAAATATGAAGAATTATCTTAACAAATCAGCAAACTTCAAATGAAAAGTCAAATTCAGTAATTTAAATTATATATTATTGTCATTGGATACCAGATCACCATTATATTTGTTAGAAAATGATGTATTATCGATTGATGAGTATCTTGAAATCAAGAATCGTTTAATTTCTGCTCTTTAGATCAAGAAATTCCTTTTTTTGAAATAAATGCAATATTTCACTAATCCAATCGAAAATTAAAATCATTTATTAAGAAAACAGAATAATGATCACGTCATACCCTGTATTCCAGGTTACAATTCATGAAAAAATAAGATTTTTGACTTGAATTATAATTTGAGTACTATATTACGATATATGAAGAATTATCTTAACAAATCAGTAAAATTCAAATGAAAAGTCGAATTCAGTAATTTATATTATATATTATAGCCATTAGATACAAGATCACCATTATATTTGAAAGATAATGATGTATTATCGATTGATGAGTATCTTGAAATCAAGAATCATTTAATTTCTGCTTTTTAGACGAAGAAGTTCCTTTTTTTGAAAAAAATGCAATATTTTAATAATCCAATCGAAAATTAAAATCATTTATTAAGTAAACAGGATAATGATCACGTCATACCCTGTATTCCAGGTCTAAAATACATAATCAGTAAGATTTTTGATTTGAATTAATACTTGAGTACTCTGTTATGAAATATGAAGAATTATCTTAACAAATCAGCAAAATTCAAATGAAAAGTCGAATTCAGTAATTTATATTATATATTATTGCCATTAGATACCAGATCACCATTATATTTGTTAGACAATGATGTATTATCGATTAATGAATATCTTGAAATCAAGAATCATTTAATTTCTACTTTTTACACCAAGAAATTCCTAATTTTGAATTAAATTAAATATTTCGCAAATCCAATCGAAAATAAAAATCATTTATAATGTGAACAGAATAATGATCACTCTATTACGAAATATGAAGAATTATCTACACAAATTCCAGGTTTACAATACATAAATCTGTATGATTTTTGACTTGAATTATAATTTCAGTACCCTTTTACGAAATATGAAGAATTATCAAAACAAATCAGCAAATTTCAAATGAAAAGTCAAATTCAGTAATTTATATTAAATATTATTGTTATTTGATACCAGATTACCATTATATTTGAAAGATAATGATGTATTTTTGATTGATGAGTATCTTGAAAACAAAAATCGTTTAATTTCTGCTCGTTAGATCAAGAAATTCATTTTTTTGAAATAAATGCAATATTTCACTAATCCAATCGAAAATTAAAATCATTTATTAAGGAAATAGAATAATGATCACGTCATACCCTGGATTCCAGGTTACAATTTATAAAAAAATAAGATTTTTGATTTGAATTAATACTTGAGTACTCTATTACGATATATGAAGAATTATCAAAACAAATCAGCAAGTTTCAAATGAAAAGTCAAATTCAGTAATATATATTAAATATTATTGTTATTAGATACCAGATTACTATTATATTTGTAAAATGATGATGTATTATCGATTGATGAGTATCTTGAAATCAAGAATCGTTTAATTTCTGCGTGTTAGACCAAAAAACTTTTTTTTTGAAAGAAATGCAATATTTCACTAATCCAATCGAAAATTAAAATCATTCATTAAGAAAACAGAATAATGATCACGTCATACCCTGTATTCCAGGTTACAATTCATAAATAAATAAGATTTTTGACTTGAATTATAATTTGAGTACTCTATTACCAAATATGAAGAATTATCTTAACAAATCAGCAAATTTCAAATGAAAAGCCATATTCAGTACTAAATATTATATAATAATGTCACTAGATACAAAATAAACATTATATTTGAAAGATAATGATATATTATCGATTGATGAGTATCTTGAAATCAAGAATCGTTTAATTTCTGCTCTTTAGACAAAGAAATTCCTTTTTTTGAAATAAATGCAATATTTCACTAATCCAATCGAAAATTAAAATCATTTATTAAGAAAACAGAATAATGATCACGTCATACCCTGTATTCCAGGTTACAATTCATGAAAAAATAAGATTTTTGACTTGAATTATAATTTGAGTACTATATTACGAAATATGAAGAATTATCTTAACATATCAGCAAATTTGAAATGAAAAGTCAAATTCAGTAATATATATTAAATATTATTGTTATTAGATACCAGATTACCATTATATTTGTAAAATGATGATGTATTATCGATTGATGAGTATCTTGAAATCAAGAATCGTTTAATTTCTGCTCTTTAGATCAAGAAATTCTTTTTTTTGAAATAAATGCAATATTTCACTAATCCAATCGAAAATTAAAATTATTTATTAAGTGAACAGAATAATGATCACTCTATTACGAAATATGAAGAACTATCTTCACAAATTCCAGGTTAAAAATACATAAATCATTATGATTTTTGACTTGAATTATAATTTCAGTACCCTTTTACGAAATATGAAGAATTATCTTAACATATCAGCAAATTTGAAATGAAAAGTCAAATTCAGTAATTTATATTAAATATTATTGTTATTTGATACCAGATTACCATTATATTTGAAAGATAATGATGTATTTTCGATTGATGAGTATCTTGAAATCAAGAATCGTTTAATTTCTGCTCGTTAGATCAAGAAATTCCTTTTTTTGAAATGAATGCAATGTTATAATAATCCAATCGAAAATTAAAATCATTTATTAAGTAAACAGGATAATGATCACGTCATACCCTGTATTCCAGGTCTAAAATACATAATCAGTATGATTTTTGATTTGAATTAATACTTGAGTACTCTGTTATGAAATATGAAGAATTATCTTAACAAATCAGCAAAATTAAAATGAAAAGTCGAATTCAGTAATTTATATTATATATTATTGCCATTAGATACCAGATCACCATTATATTTTTTAGACAATGATGTATTATCGATTGATGAGTATCTTGGAATCAAGACTCATTTAATTTCTGCGTGTTAGACCAAAAACCTTTTTTTTTTGAAAGAAATGCAATATTTGAAAAATCCAATCGAAAATTAAAATCATTTATTAAGAAAACAGAATAATGATCACGTCATACCCTGTATTCCAGGTTACAATTCATGAAAAAATAAGATTTTTGACTTGAATTATAATTTGAGTACTCTGTTTTGAAATATGAAGAATTATCTTAACAAATCAGCAAATTTCAAATGAAAAGTCATATTCAGTAATTTAAATTATATATTATTGTCATTCAGATCACCATTATATTTGTTATAAAATGATGTATTATCGATTGATGAGTATCTTGAAACAAGAATCGTTTAATTTCTGCTCTTTAGATCAAGAAATTCCTTTTTTTGAAATAAATGCAATATTTCACTAATCCAATCGAAAATTAAAATTAGTTATTAAGTGAACAGAATAATGATCACTCTATTACGAAATATGAAGAACTATCTTCACAAATTCCAGTTTAAAAATACATAAATCATTATGATTTTTGACTTGAATTATAATTTCAGTACCCTTTTACGAAATATGAAGAATTATCTTAACATATCAGCAAATTTGAAATGAAAAGTCAAATTCAGTAATTTATATTAAATATTATTGTTATTTGATACCAGATTACCATTATATTTGAAAGATAATGATGTATTATCGATTGATGAGTATCTTGAAATCAAGAATCATTTAATTTCTGATTTTTAGACGAAGAAGTTCCTTTTTTTGAAAAAAATGCAATATTTTAATAATCCAATCGAAAATTAAAATCATTTATTAAGTAAACAGGATAATGATCACGTCATACCCTGTATTCCAGGTCTAAAATACATAATCAGTAAGATTTTTGATTTGAATTAATACTTGAGTACTCTGTTATGAAATATGAAGAATTATCTTAACAAATCAGCAAAATTAAAATGAAAAGTCGAATTCAGTAATTTATATTATATATTATTGCCATTAGATACCAGATCACCATTATATTTGTTAGACAATGATGTATTATCGATTAATGAATATCTTGAAATCAAGAATCATTTAATTTCTACTTTTTACACCAAGAAATTCCTAATTTTGAATTAAATTAAATATTTTGCAAATCCAATCGAAAATAAAAATCATTTATAAAGTGAACAGAATAATGATCACTCTATTACGAAATATGAAGAATTATCTACACAAATTCCAGGTTTACAATACATAAATCTGTATGATTTTTGACTTGAATTATAATTTCAGTAACCTTTTACGAAATATGAAGAATTATCAAAACAAATCAGCAAATTTCAAATGAAAAGTCAAATTCAGTAATTTATATTAAATATTATTGTTATTTGATACCAGATTACCATTATATTTGAAAGATAATGATGTATTTTTGATTGATGAGTATCTTGAAATCAAGAATCGTTTAATTTCTGCTCGTTAGATCAAGAAATTCATTTTTTTGAAATAAATGCAATATTTCACTAATCCAATCGAAAATTAAAATCATTTATTAAGGAAATAGAATAATGATCACGTCATACCCTGTATTCCAGGTTACAATTTATAAAAAAATAAGATTTTTGATTTGAATTAATACTTGAGTACTCTATTACGATATATGAAGAATTATCTTAACAAATCAGCAAATTTCAAATGAAAAGCCATATTCAGTACTAAATATTATATAATAATGTCACTAGATACAAAATAAACATTATATTTGAAAGATAATGATGTATTATCGATTGATGAGTATCTTGAAATCAAGAATCGTTTAATTTCTGCTCTTTAGACAAAGAAATTCCTTTTTTTGAAATAAATGCAATATTTCACTAATCCAATCGAAAATTAAAATCATTTATTAAGAAAACACAATAATGATCACGTCATACCCTATATTCCAGGTTACAATTCATGAAAAAATAAGATTTATGACTTGAATTATAATTTGAGTACTATATTACGAAATATGAAGAATTATCTTAACATATCAGCAAATTTGAAATGAAAAGTCAAATTCAGTAATATATATTAAATATTATTGTTATTAGATACCAGATTACCATTATATTTGTAAAATGATGATGTATTATCGATTGATGAGTATCTTGAAATCAAGAATCGTTTAATTTCTGCTCTTTAGATCAAGAAATTCTTTTTTTTGAAATAAATGCAATATTTCACTAATCCAATCGAAAATTAAAATCATTTATTAAGAAAACACAATAATGATCACGTCATACCCTATATTCCAGGTTACAATTCATGAAAAAATAAGATTTTTGACTTGAATTATAATTTCAGTACCCTTTTACGAAATATGAAGAATTATCTTAACATATCAGCAAATTTGAAATGAAAAGTCAAATTCAGTAATTTATATTAAATATTATTGTTATTTGATACCAGATTACCATTATATTTGAAAGATAATGATGTATTATCGATTGATGAGAATCTTGAAATCAAGAATCATTTAATTTCTGCTTTTTAGACGAAGAAGTTCCTTTTTTTGAAAAAAATGCAATGTTTTAATAATCCAATCGAAAATTAAAATCATTTATTAAGTAAACAGGATAATGATCACGTCATACCCTGTATTCCAGGTCTAAAATACATAATCTGTATGATTTTTGACTTGAATTATAATTTCAGTACCCTTTTACGAAATATGAAGAATTATCTTAACATATCAGCAAATTTGAAATGAAAAGTCAAATTCAGTAATTTATATTAAATATTATTGTTATTTGATACCAGATTACCATTATATTTGAAAGATAATGATGTATTATCGATTGATGAGAATCTTGAAATCAAGAATCATTTAATTTCTGCTCTTTAGACAAAGAAATTCCTTTTTTTGAAATAAATGCAATATTTCACTAATCCAATCGAAAATTAAAATCATTTATTAAGAAAACAGAATAATGACCACGTTATACCCTGTATTCTAGTTTTCCAATACATAATCAGTAAGATTTTTGATTTGAATTAATACCTGAGTACTCTGTTATGAAATATGAACAATTATCTTAACAAATCAGCAAACTTCAAATGAAAAGTCAAATTCAGTAATTTATATTAAATATTATTGTTATTTGATACCAGATTACCATTATATTTGAAAGATAATGATGTATTATCGATTGATGAGTATCTTGAAATCAAGAATCATCTAATTTCTACTTTTTAGACGAAGAAGTTCCTTTTTTTGAAAAAAATGCAATATTTTAAAAATCCAATCGAAAATTAAAATCATTTATTAAGTAAACAGAATAATGATCACGTCATACCCTGTATTCCAGGTTACAATTCATAAAAAAATAAGATTTTTGATTTGAATTAATACTTGAGTACTCTATTACGATATATGAAGAATTATCTTAACAAATCAGTAAAATTCAAATAAAAGTCGAATTCAGTAATTTATATTATATATTATTGCCATTAGATACCAGATCACCATTATATTTTTTAGACAATGATGTATTATCGATTGATGAGTATCTTGGAATCGAGACTCATTTAATTTCTGCGTGTTAGACCAAAAAACTTTTTTTTTTGAAAGAAATGCAATATTTCACTAATCCAATCGAAAATTAAAATCATTCATTAAGAAAACAAAATAATGATCACGTCATACCCTGTATTCCAGGTTACAATTCATAAATAAATAAGATTTTTGACTTGAATTATAATTTGAGTACTCTATTACCAAATATGAAGAATTATCTTAACATATCAGCAAATCTGAAATGAAAAGTCAAATTCAGTAATATATATTAAATATTATTGTTATTAGATACCAGATTACCATTATATTTGTAAAATGATGATGTATTATCGATTGACGAGTATCTTGATATCAAGAATCTTTTAATTTCTGCTTTTTAGACGAAGAAGTTCCTTTTTTTTGAAATAAATGCAATATTTCACTTATCCAATCGAAAATTAAAATTATTTATTAAGGAAACAAAATAATGATCACGTCATACCCTGTATTCCAGGTCTAAAATACATAATCAGTAAGATTTTTGATTTGAATTAATACTTGAGTACTCTGTTATGAAATATGAAGAATTATCTTAACAAATCAGCAAAATTCAAATGAAAAGTCGAATTCAGTAATTTATATTATATATTATTGCCATTATATACCAGATCACCATTATATTTGTTAGAAAATGATGTATTATCGATTGATGAGTATCTTGAAACAAGAATCGTTTAATTTCTGCTCTTTAGATCAAGAAATTCCTTTTTTTGAAATAAATGCAATATTTCACTAATCCAATCGAAAATTAAAATCATTTATCAAGAAAACAGAATAATGATCACGTCATATCCTGTATTCCAGGTTACAATTCATAAAAAAATAAGATTTTTGACTTGAATTATAATTTGAGTACTCTATTACGATATATGAAGAATTATCTTAACAAATCAGCAAAATTCAAATGAAAAGTCGAATTCAGTAATTTATATTATATATTATTGCCATTAGATACCAGATCACCATTATATTTGTTAGACAATGATGTATTATCGATTGATGAGTATCTTGAAATCAAGAATCATTTAATTTCGGCCTTTTAGACGAAGAAGTTCCTTTTTTATGAAATAAATGCAATATTTCACTAATCCAATCGAAAATTAAAATCATTTATTAAGTAAACAGAATAATGATCACGTCATACCATGTATTCCAGGTCTCAAATACATAATCAGTAAGATTTTTGATTTGAATTAATACTTGAGTACTCTGTTATGAAATATGAAGAATTATCTTAACAAATCAGCAAATTTGAAATGAAAAGTCGAATTCAGTAATTTATATTATATATTATTGCCATTAGATACCAGATCACCATTATATTTGTTAGACAATGATGTATTATCGATTAATGAGTATCTTGAAATCAAGAATCGTTTAATTTCTGCTCTTTAGATCAAGAAATTCCTTTTTTTGAAATAAATGCAATATTTCACAAATCCAATCGAAAATTAAAATTATTTAATAAGTGAACAGAATAATAATCACTCTATTACGAAATATGAAGAACTATCTTCACAAATTCCAGGTTAAAAATACATAAATCAGTATGATTTTTGACTTGAATAATAATTTCAGTACCCTTTTACGAAATATGAAGAATTATCTTAACATATCAGCAAATTTCAAATGAAAAGTCATACTCAGTACTAAATATTATATAATAATGTCACTAGATACAAAATAAACATTATATTTGAACGATAATGATGTATTATCGATTGATTAGTATCTTGAAATCAAGAATCGTTTCATTTCATCTCATTAGACCAAGAAATTCCTTTTTTTGAAATAAATGCAATATTTCACTAATCCAATCGAAAATTAAAATTATTTATCAAGAAAACAGAATAATGATCACGTCAAACCCTGTATTTCAGGTTACAATTCATAAAAAAATAAGATTTTTGACTTGAATTATAATTTGAGTACTCTATTACGATATATGAAGAATTATCTTAACAAATCAGCAAAATTCAAATGAAAAGTCGAATTCAGTAATTTATATTATATATTATTGCCATTAGATACCAGATCACCATTATATTTGTTAGACAATGATGTATTATCGATTGATGAGTATCTTGAAATCAAGAATCATTTAATTTCTGCCTTTTAGACGAAGAAGTTCCTTTTTTTGAAAAAAATGCAATATTTCAATAATCCAATCGAAAATTAAAATCATTTATTAAGTAAACAGAATAATGATCACGTCATACCATGTATTCCAGGTCTCAAATACATAATCAGTTAGATTTTTGATTTGAATTAATACTTGAGTACTCTGTTATGAAATATGAAGAATTATCTTAACAAATCAGCAAAATTCAAATGAAAAGTCGAATTCAGTAATTTATATTATATTTTATTGTCATTAGATACCTGATCACCATTATATTTGTTAGACAATGATGTATTATCGATTAATGAGTATCTTGAAATCAAGAATCATTTAATTTCTACTTTTTACACCAAAAAACTTTTTTTTTTTGAAAGAAATGCAATATTTCACTAATCCAATCCAAAAATTAAAATCATTCATTAAGAAAACAAAATAATGATCACTTCATACCCTGTATTCCAGGTTACAATTCATAAATAAATAAGATTTTTGACTTGAATTATAATTTGAGTACTCTATTACGAAATATGAAGAATTATCTTAACATATCAGTAAAATTCAAATGAAAAGTCGAATCAGTAATTTATATTATATATTATTGTCATTAGATACCAGATCACCATTATATTTTTTAGACAATGATGTATTATCAATTGATGAGTATCTTGAAATCAAGACTCATTTAATTTTTGCGTGTTAGACCAAAAAACTTTTTTTTTTAAAAGAAATGCAATATTTCACTAATCCAATCGAAAATTAAAATCATTCATTAAGAAAACAAAATAATGATCACGTCATACCCTGTATTCCAGGTTACAATTCATAAATAAATAAGATTTTTGACTTGAATTATAATTTGAGTACTCTATTACGAAATATGAAGAATTATCTTAACAAATCAGCAAATTTCAAATGAAAAGCCATATTCAGTACTAAATATTATATAATAATGTCACTAGATACAAAATAAACATTATATTTGAAAGATAATGATGTATTATCGATTGATGAGTATCTTGAAATCAAGAATCGTTTAATTTCTGCTCTTTAGACAAAGAAATTCCTTTTTTTGAAATAAATGCAATATTTCACTAATCCAATCGAAAATTAAAATCATTTATTAAGAAAACAGAATAATGATCACGTCATCCCCTCTATTCCAGGTTACAATGCATGAAAAAATAAGATTTTTGACTTGAATTATAATTTGAGTACTCTATTACGAAATATGAAGAATTATCTTAACATATCAGCAAATTTGAAATGAAAAGTCAAATTCAGTAATAAATATTAAATATTATTGTTATTAGATACCAGATTACCATTATATTTGTAAAATGATGATGTATTATCGATTGATGAGTATCTTGAAATCAAGAATCATTTAATTCCTGCTTTTTAGACCAAGAAATTCCTTTTTTTTTGAAATTAATGCAATATTTCACTAATCCAATCGAAAATTAAAATCATTTATTAAGTGAACAAAACAATGATCATGTTTTCCAGGTCAACCATTATATTTGTTAGACAATGATGTATTATCGATTAATGAGTATCTTGAAATCAAGAATCATTTAATTTCTACTTTTTACACCAAGAAATTCCTAATTTTGAATTAAATTAAATATTTCGCAAATCCAATCGAAAATAAAAATCATTTATTAAGTGAACAGAATAATGATCACTCTATTATGAAATATGAAGAATTATCTTCACAAATTCCAGGTTTACAATACATAAATCTGTAAGATTTTTGACTTGAATTATAATTTGAGTACCCTTTTACGAACTATGAAGAATTATCAAAATAAATCAGCAAATTTCAAATGAAAAGTCAAATTCAGTAATTTATATTAAATATTATTGTTATTTGATACCAGATTACCATTATATTTGAAAGATAATGATGTATTATCGATTGATGAGTATCTTGAAATCAAGAATCGTTTAATTTCTGCTCGTTAGATCAAGAAATTCATTTTTTTGAAAAAAAATGCAATATTTTAATAATCCAATCGAAAATTAAAATCATTTTTTAAGTAAACCGAATAATGATCACGTCATACCCTGTATTTCAGGTCTAAACTACATAATCAGTAAGATTTTTGATTTGAATTAATACTTGAGTACTCTGTTATGAAATATGAAGAATTATCTTAACAAATCAGCAAAATTCAAATGAAAAGTCGAATTCAGTAATTTATATTATATATTATTGTCATTAGATACCAGATCACCATTATATTTGTTAGACAATGATGTATTATCGATTAATGAGTATCTTGAAATCAAGAATCATTTAATTTCTACTTTTTACACCAAAAAACTTTTTTTTTTGAAAGAAATGCAATATTTCACTAATCCAATCGAAAATTAAAATCATTCATTAAGAAATCAGAATAATGATCACGTCATAACCTGTATTCCAGGTTACAATTCATAAATAAATAAGATTTTTGACTTGAATTATAATTTGAGTACTCTATTACGAAATATGAAGAATTATCTTAACATATCAGCAAATTTGAAATGAAAAGTCAAATTCAGTAATATATATTAAATATTATTGTTATTAGATACCAGATTACCATTATATTTGTTAGACAATGATGTATTATCGATTGATGAGTATCTTGAAATCAAGAATCATTTAATTTCTACTTTTTACACCAAGAAATTCCTAATTTTGAATTAAATTATATATTTCGCAAATCCAATCGAAAATAAAAATCATTTATTAAGTGAACAGAATAATGATCACTCTATTACGAAATATGAAGAACTATCTTCACAAATTCCAGGTTAACAATACATAAATCAGTATGATTTTTGACTTGAATTATAATTTCAGTACCCTTTTACGAAATATGAAGAATTATCTTAACAAATCAGCAAATTTCAAATGAAAAGTCATACTCAGTACTAAATATTATATAATAATGTCACTAGATACAAAATAAACATTATATTTGAAAGATAATGATTTATTTTCGATTGATGAGTATCTTGAAATCAAGAATCGTTTAATTTCTGCTCGTTAGATCAAGAAATTCATTTTTTTGAAAAAAAATGCAATATTTTAATAATCCAATCGAAAATTAAAATCATTTTTTAAGTAAACCGAATAATGATCACGTCATACCCTGTATTCCAGGTCTAAACTACATAATCAGTAAGATTTTTGATTTGAATTAATACTTGAGTACTCTGTTATGAAATATAAAGAATTATCTTAACAAATCAGCAAAATTCAAATGAAAAGTCGAATTCAGTAATTTATATTATATATTATTGTCATTAGATACCAGATCACCATTATATTTGTTAGACAATGATGTATTATCGATTAATGAGTATCTTGAAATCAAGAATCATTTAATTTCTACTTTTTACACCAAAAAACTTTTTTTTTTGAAAGAAATGCAATATTTCACTAATCCAATCGAAAATTAAAATCATTCATTAAGAAATCAGAATAATGATCACGTCATAACCTGTATTCCAGGTTACAATTCATAAATAAATAAGATTTTTGACTTGAATTATAATTTGAGTACTCTATTACGAAATATGAAGAATTATCTTAACATATCAGCAAATTTGAAATGAAAAGTCGAATTCAGTAATTTATATTATATATTATAGCCATTAGATACCAGATTACCATTATATTTGTAAAATGATGATGTATTATCGATTGATGAGTATCTTGAAATCAATAATCGTTCAATTTCTGCTCTTTAGATCAAGAAATTCCTTTTTTTTGAAATAAATGCAATATTTCACTAATCCAATCGAAAATTAAAATAATTTTTAAGGAAACAGAATAATGATCACGTTATACCCTGTATTGTAGTTCTACAATACATAATCAGTAAGATTTTTGATTTGAATTAATACTTGAGTACTCTGTTATGAAATATGAAGAATTATCTTAACAAATCAGCACAATTCAAATGAAAAGTCGAATTCAGTAATTTATCTTATATATTATTGCCATTAGATACCAGATCACCATTATATTTGTTAGACAATGATGTATTATCGATTGATGAGTATCTTGAAATCAAGAATCATTTAATTTCTACTTTTTACACCAAGAAATTCCTAATTTTGAATTAAATTATATATTTCGCAAATCCAATCGAAAATAAAAATCATTTATTAAGTGAACAGAATAATGATCACTCTATTACGAAATATGAAGAACTATCTTCACAAATTCCAGGTTAACAATACATAAATCAGTATGATTTTTGACTTGAATTATAATTTCAGTACCCTTTTACGAAATATGAAGAATTATCTTAACAAATCAGCAAATTTCAAATGAAAAGTCATACTCAGTACTAAATATTATATAATAATGTCACTAGATACAAAATAAACATTATATTTGAAAGATAATGATTTATTTTCGATTGATGAGTATCTTGAAATCAAGAATCGTTTAATTTCTGCTCGTTAGATCAAGAAATTCATTTTTTTGAAAAAAAATGCAATATTTTAATAATCCAATCGAAAATTAAAATCATTTTTTAAGTAAACCGAATAATGATCACGTCATACCCTGTATTCCAGGTCTAAACTACATAATCAGTAAGATTTTTGATTTGAATTAATACTTGAGTACTCTGTTATGAAATATGAAGAATTATCTTAACAAATCAGCAAAATTCAAATGAAAAGTCGAATTCAGTAATTTATATTATATATTATTGTCATTAGATACCAGATCACCATTATATTTCTTAGACAATGATGTATTATCGATTAATGAGTATCTTGAAATCATGAATCATTTAATTTCTACTTTTTACACCAAAAAACTTTTTTTTTTGAAAGAAATGCAATATTTCACTAATCCAATCGAAAATTAAAATCATTCATTAAGAAATCAGAATAATGATCACGTCATAACCTGTATTCCAGGTTACAATTCATCAATAAATAAGATTTTTGACTTGAATTATAATTTGAGTACTCTATTACGAAATATGAAGAATTATCTTAACATATCAGCAAATTTGAAATGAAAAGTCAAATTCAGTAATATATATTAAATATTATTGTTATTAGATACCAGATTACCATTATATTTGTAAAATGATGATGTATTATCGATTGATGAGTATCTTGAAATCAATAATCGTTCAATTTCTGCTCTTTAGATCAAGAAATTCCTTTTTTTTGAAATAAATGCAATATTTCACTAATCCAATCGAAAATTAAAATAATTTTTAATGAAACAGAATAATGATCACGTTATAACCTGTATTGTAGTTCTACAATACATAATCAGTAAGATTTTTGATTTGAATTAATACTTGAGTACTCTGTTATGAAATATGAAGAATTATCTTAACAAATCAGCAAATTTCAAATGAAAAGTCAAATTCAGTAATTTAAATTATATATTATTGTCATTAGATACCAGATCACCATTATATTTGTTAGAGAATGATGTATTATCGATTGATGAGTATCTTGAAATCAAGAATCGTTTAATTTCTGCTCTTTAGACAAGGAAATTACTTTTTTTGAAATAAATGCAATATTTCACTAATCCAATCGAAAATTAAAATCATTTATTAAGAAAACAGAATAATGTTCACGTCATACCCTGTATTCCTGGTTACAATTCATGAAAAAATAAGATTTTTGAATTGAATTAATACTTGAGTACTCTGTTATGAAATATGAAGAATTATCTTAACAAATCAGCAAAATTCAAATGAAAAGTCATATTCAGTACTAAATATTATATAATAATGTCACTAGATACAAAATAAACATTATATTTGAAAGATAATGATGTATTATCGATTGATGAGTATCTTGAAATCAAGAATCGTTTAATTTCTGCTCATTAGATCAAGAAATTCATTTTTTTGAAATAAATGCAATATTTCACTAATCCAATCGAAAATTAAAATTATTTATTAAGGAAACAGAATAATGATCACGTCATACCCTGTATTCCAGGTTACAATTCATAAAAAAATAAGATTTTTGATTTGAATTAATACTTGAGTACGTAATTACGATATATGAAGAATTATCTTAACAAATCAGCAAAATTCAAATGAAAAGTCGAATTCAGTAATTTATATTACATATTATTGCCATTAGATACCAGATCACCATTATATTTTTTAGACAATGATGTATTATCGATTGGTGAGTATCTTGGAATCAAGACTCATTTAATTTCTACTTTTTACACCAAGAAATTCCTTTTTTTGATTTAAATTAAATATTTCGCAAATCCAATCGAAAATAAAAATCATTTATTAAGTGAACAGAATAATGATCACTACATTACGAAATATGAAGAATTATCTTAACAAATCAGCACAATTCAAATGAAAAGTCGAATTCAGTAATTTATCTTATATATTATTGCCATTAGATACCAGATCACCATTATATTTGTTAGACAATGATGTATGATCGATTGATGAGTATCTTGAAATCAAGAATCATTTAATTTCTACTTTTTACACCAAGAAATTCCTAATTTTGAATTAAATTATATATTTCGCAAATCCAATCGAAAATAAAAATCTTTTATTAAGTGAACAGAATAATGATCACTCTATTACGAAATATGAAGAACTATCTTCACAAATTCCAGGTTAACAATACATAAATCAGTATGATTTTTGACTTGAATTATAATTTCAGTACCCTTTTACGAAATATGAAGAATTATCTTAACAAATCAGCAAATTTCAAATGAAAAGTCATACTCAGTACTAAATATTATATAATAATGTCACTAGATACAAAATAAACATTATATTTGAAAGATAATGATGTATTATCGATTGATTAGTATCTTGAAATCAAGAATCGTTTCATTTCATCTCATAAGACCAAGAAATTCCTTTTTTTGAAATAAATGCAATATTTCACTAATCCAATCGAAAATTAAAATCATTTATCAAGAAAACAGAATAATGATCACGTCATACCCTGTATTCCAGGTTACAATTCATAAAAAAATAAGATTTTTGACTTGAATTATAATTTGAGTACTCTATTACGATATATGAAGAATTATCTTAACATATCAGCAAATTTCAAATGAAAAGTCATACTCAGTACTAAATATTATATAATAATGTCACTAGATACAAAATAAACATTATATTTGAAAGATAATGATGTATTATCGATTGATGAGTATCTTGAAATCAAGAATCATTTAATTTCTACTTTTTACACCAAGAAATTCCTAATTTTGAATTAAATTATATATTTCGCAAATCCAATCGAAAATAAAAATCTTTTATTAAGTGAACAGAATAATGATCACTCTATTACGAAATATGAAGAACTATCTTCACAAATTCCAGGTTAACAATACATAAATCAGTATGATTTTTGACTTGAATTATAATTTCAGTACCCTTTTACGAAATATGAAGAATTATCTTAACAAATCAGCAAATTTCAAATGAAAAGTCATACTCAGTACTAAATATTATATAATAATGTCACTAGATACAAAATAAACATTATATTTGAAAGATAATGATGTATTATCGATTGATTAGTATCTTGAAATCAAGAATCGTTTCATTTCATCTCATAAGACCAAGAAATTCCTTTTTTTGAAATAAATGCAATATTTCACTAATCCAATCGAAAATTAAAATCATTTATCAAGAAAACAGAATAATGATCACGTCATACCCTGTATTCCAGGTTACAATTCATAAAAAAATAAGATTTTTGATTTGAATTAATACTTGAGTACGTAATTACGATATATGAAGAATTATCTTAACAAATCAGCAAAATTCAAATGAAAAGTCGAATTCAGTAATTTATATTACATATTATTGCCATTAGATACCAGATCACCATTATATTTGTTAGACAATGATGTATTATCGATTGATGAGTATCTTGAAATCAAGAATCATTTAATTTCTACTTTTTACACCAAGAAATTCCTAATTTTGAATTAAATTATATATTTCGCAAATCCAATCGAAAATAAAAATCATTTATTAAGTGAACAGAATAATGATCACTCTATTACGAAATATGAAGAACTATCTTCACAAATTCCAGGTTAACAATACATAAATCAGTATGATTTTTGACTTGAATTATAATTTCAGTACCCTTTTACGAAATATGAAGAATTATCTTAACAAATCAGCAAATTTCAAATGAAAAGTCATACTCAGTACTAAATATTATATAATAATGTCACTAGATACAAAATAAACATTATATTTGAAAGATAATGATGTATTATCGATTGATTAGTATCTTGAAATCAAGAATCGTTTCATTTCATCTCATAAGACCAAGAAATTCCTTTTTTTGAAATAAATGCAATATTTCACTAATCCAATCGAAAATTAAAATCATTTATCAAGAAAACAGAATAATGATCACGTCATACCCTGTATTCCAGGTTACAATTCATAAAAAAATAAGATTTTTGACTTGAATTATAATTTGAGTACTCTATTACGATATATGAAGAATTATCTTTACAAATCAGCAAAATTCAAATGAAAAGTCGAATTCAGTAATTTATATTATATATTATTGCCATTAGATACCAGATCACCATGATATTTGTTAGACAATGATGTATTATCGATTGATGAGTATCTTGAAATCAAGAATCATTTAATGTCTGCCTTTTAGACGAAGAAGTTCCTTTTTTTGAAAAAAATGCAATATTTTAATAATCCAATCGAAAATTAAAATCATTTATTAAGTAAACAGAATAATGATCACGTCATACCATGTATTCCAGGTCTCAAATACATAATCAGTTAGATTTTTGATTTTAATTAATACTTGAGTACTCTATTACGATATATGAAGAATTATCTTAACAAATCAGCAAAATTCAAATGAAAAGTCGAATTCAGTAATTTATATTATATATTATTGCCATTAGATACCAGATTACCATTATATTTGAAAGATAATGATGTATTTTCGATTGATGAGTATCTTGAAATCAAGAATCGTTTAATTTCTGCTCGTTAGATCAAGAAATTCATTTTTTTGAAAGAAATGCAATATTAGACTAATCCAATCGAAAATTAAAATCATTCATTAAGAAAACAGAATAATGATCATGTCATACCCTGTATTCCAGGTAACAATTCATCAATAAATAAGATTTTCGACTTGAATTATAATTTGAGTACTCTATTACGAAATATGAAGAATTATCTTAACAAATCAGCAAATTTCAAATGAAAAGTCATATTCAGTACTAAATATTATATAATAATGTCACTAGATACAAAATAAACATTATATTTGAAAGATAATGATGTATTATCGACTGATGAGTATCTTGAAATCAAGAACCGTTTAATTTCTGCTCTTTAGACAAAGAAATTCCTTTTTTTGAAATAAATGCAATATTTCACTAATCCAATCGAAAATTAAAATCATTTATTAAGAAAACAGAATAATGATCACGTCATCCCCTCTATTCCAGTTTACAATTCATGAAAAAATAAGATTTTTGACTTGAATTATTATTTGAGTACTCTATTACGAAATATGAAGAATTATCTTAACATATCAGCAAATTTGAAATGAAAAGTCAAATTCAGTAATATATATTAAATATTATTGTTATTAGATACCAGATTACCATTATATTTGTAAAATGATGATGTATTTTCGATTGATGAGTATCTTGAAATCAAGAATCGTTTAATTTCTGCTCGTTAGATCAAGAAATTACTGTTTTTGAAATAAATGCAATATTACACTAATCCAATCGAAAATTAAAATCATTTATTAAGAAAACAGAATAATGTTCACGTCATACCCTGTATTCCAGGTTACAATTCATAAATAAATAAGATTTTTGACTTGAACTATAATTTGAGTACTCTATTACAAAATATGAAGAATTATCTTAACATATCAGCAAATTTGAAATGAAAAGTCATATTCAGTACTAAATATTATATAATAATGTCATTAGATACAAAATAAACATTATATTTGAAAGATGATAATGTATTATCGACTGATGAGTATCTTGAAATCAAGAATCGTTTAATTTCTGCTCTTTAGACAAAGAAATTCCTTTTTTTGAAATAAATGCAATATTTCACTAATCCAATCGAAAATTAAAATCATTTATTAAGAAAACAGAATAATGATCACGTCATCCCCTCTATTCCAGGTTACAATTCATGAAAAAATAAGATTTTTGACTTGAATTATAATTTGAGTACTCTATTACGAAATATGAAGAATTATCTTAACATATCAGCAAATTTGAAATGAAAAGTCAAATTCAGTAATATATATTAAATATTATTGTTATTAGATACCAAATTACCATTATATTTGTAAAATGATGATGTATTATCGATTAATGAGTATCTTGAAATCAAGAATCGTTTAATTTCTGCTCATTAGATCAAGAAATTCCTTTTTTTGAAATAAATGCAATATTTCACTAATCCAATCGAAAATTAAAATTATTTAATAAGTGAACAGAATAATGATCACTCTATTACGAAATATGAAGAACTATCTTCACAAATTCCAGGTTAAAAATACATAAATCAGTATGATTTTTGACTTGAATTATAATTTCAGTACCCTTTTACGAAATATGAAGAATTATCTTAACATATCAGCAAATTTCAAATGAAAAGTCATATTCAGTACTAAATATTATATAATAATGTCACTAGATACAAAATAAACATTATATTTGAAAGATAATGATGTATTATCGACTGATGAGTATCTTGAAATCAAGAACCGTTTAATTTCTGCTCTTTAGACAAAGAAATTCCTTTTTTTGAAATAAATGCAATATTTCACTAATCCAATCGAAAATTAAAATCATTTATTAAGAAAACAGAATAATGATCACGTCATCCCCTCTATTCCAGGTTACAATTCATAAAAAAATAAGATTTTTGACTTGAATTATAATTTGAGTACTCTATTACAATATATGAAGAATTATCTTAACAAATCAGCAAAATTCAAATGAAATGTCGAATTCAGTAATTTATATTATATATTATTGCCATTAGATACCAGATCACCATGATATTTGTTAGACAATGATGTATTATCGATTGATGAGTATCTTGAAATCAAGAATCATTTAATTTCTGCCTTTTAGACGAAGAAGTTCCTTTTTTTGAAAAAAATGCAATATTTTAATAATCCAATCGAAAATTAAAATCATTTATTAAGTAAACAGAATAATGATCACGTCATACCCTGTATTCCAGGTTACAATTCATAAAAAAATAAGATTTTTGACTTGAATTATAATTTGAGTACTCTATTACGATATATGAAGAATTATCTTAACAAATCAGCAAAATTCAAATGAAAAGTCGAATTCAGTAATTTATATTATATATTATTGCCATTAGATACCAGATCACCATTACATTTGTTAGAGAATGATGAATTATCGATTGATGAGTATCTTGAAATCAAGAATCATTTAATTTCTACTTTTTACACCAAGAAATTCCTAATTTTGAATTAAATAAAATATTTCGCAAATCCAATCGAAAATAAAAATCATTTATTAAGTGAACAGAATAATGATCACTCTATTACGAAATATGAAGAACTATCTTCACAAATTCCAGGTTAACAATACATAAATCAATATGATTTTTGACTTGAATTATAATTTCAGTACCCTTTTACGAAATATGAAGAATTATCTTAACAAATCAGCAAAATTCAAATGAAAAGTCATATTCAGTACTAAATATTATATAATAATGTCACTAGATACAAAATAAACATGATATTTGTTAGACAATGATGTATTATCGATTGATGAGTATCTTGAAATCAAGAATCATTTAATTTCTGCCTTTTAGACGAAGAAGTTCCTTTTTTTGAAAAAAATGCAATATTTTAATAATCCAATCGAAAATTAAAATCATTTATTAAGTAAACAGAATAATGATCACGTCATACCCTGTATTCCAGGTTACAATTCATAAAAAAATAAGATTTTTGATTTGAATTAATACTTGAGTACGTAATTACGATATATGAAGAATTATTTTAACAAATCAGCAAAATTCAAATGAAAAGTCGAATTCAGTAATTTATATTACATATTATTGCCATTAGATACCAGATCACCATTATATTTATTAGAGAATGATGAATTATCGATTAATGAGTATCTTGAAATCAAGAATCGTTAAATTTCTGCTCTTTAGACCAAGAAATTACTTTTTTTGAAAAAAATGCAATATTTCACTAATCCAATCGAAAATTAAAAATATTTATTAAGGAAACAGAATAATGATCACGTCATACCCTGTATTCAAGGTTACAATTCATAAAAAAATAAGATTTTTGATTTGAATTAATACTTGACTACTCTATTACGATATATGAAGAATTATCTTAACAAATCAGCAAAATTCAAATGAAAAGTCGAATTCAGTAATTTATATTATATATTATTGCCATTAGATACCAGATCACCATTATATTTATTAGAGAATGATGAATTATCGATTGATGAGTATCTTGAAATCAAGAATCGTTAAATTTCTGCTCTTTGGACCAAGAAATTACATTTTTTGAAAAAAATGCAATATTTTACTAATCCAATCGAAAATAAAAATAACTTATTAAGTGAACAGAATAATGATCACGTCATACCCTGTATTCCAGGTTACAATTCATAAAAAAATAAGATTTTTGACTTGAATTATAATTTGAGTACTCTATTACGAAATATGAAGAATTATCTTAACAAATCAGCAAATTTCAAATGAAAAGTCATATTCAGTACTAAATATTATATAATAATGTCACTAGATACAAAATAAACATTATATTTGAAAGATAATGATGTATTATCGACTGATGAGTATCTTGAAATCAAGAATCGTTTAATTTCTGCTCTTTAGACAAAGAAATTCCTTTTTTTGAAATAAATGCAATATTTCACTAATCCAATCGAAAATTAAAATCATTTATTAAGAAAACAGAATAATGATCACGTCATCCCCTCTATTCCAGGTTACAATTCATGAAAAAATAAGATTTTTGACTTGAATTATAATTTGAGTACTCTATTACGAAATATGAAGAATTATCTTAACATATCAGCAAATTTGAAATGAAAAGTCAAATTCAGTAATATATATTAAATATTATTGTTATTTGATACCAGATTACCATTATATTTGAAAGATAATGATGTATTTTCGATTGATGAGTATCTTGAAATCAAGAATCATTTAATTTCTGCTTGTTAGACCAAAAAATTCTTTTTTTTGAAATAAATGCAATATTTCAGTAATCCAATCGAAAATTAAAATCATTCATTAAGAAAACAGAATAATGATCACGTCATACCCTGTATTCCAGGTTAAAATACATAAATCAGTAAGATTTTTGATTTGAATTATAGTTTTAGTACTCTATTACGAAATATGAAGAATTATCTTAACAAATCAGCACAATTCAAATGAAAAGTCAAATTCAGTAATTTATATTAAATATTATTGTCATTAGATACCAGATTACCATTATATTTGTAAAATGATGATGTATTATCGATTGATGAGTATCTTGAAATCAAGAATCATTTAATTTCTGCTTTTTAGACGAAGAAGTTCCTTTTTTTGAAAAAAATGCAATATTTTAATAATCCAATCGAAAATTAAAATCATTTATTAAGTGAACAAAACAATGATCATGTTTTCCAGGTCAACCATTCATCAATCAGTATGATTTTTGATTTGAATAGTACTTGAATTATCAAAATTCAAATGAAAAGTCGAATTCAGTAATTTATATTATATATTATTGTCATTAGATACCAGATTACCATTATATTTGTAAAATGATGATGTATTATCGATTGATGAGTATCTTGAAATCAAGAATCGTTTAATTTCTGCTCTTTAGACAAAGAAATTCCTTTTTTTTGAAATAAATGCAATTTTTCACTAATCCAATCGAAAATTAAAATTATTTATTAAGGAAACAGAATAATGATCACGTTATACCCTGTATTCTAGTTCTACAATACATAATCAGTAAGATTTTTGATTTGAATTAATACTTGAGTACTCTGTTATGAAATATGAAGAATTATCTTAACAAATCAGCAAATTTGAAATGAAAAGTCGAATTCAGTAATTTATATTATATATTATTGCCATTAGATACCAGATCACCATTATATTTGTTAGACAATGATGTATTATCGATTAATGAGTATCTTGAAATCAAGAATCGTTTAATTTCTGCTCTTTAGATCAAGAAATTCCTTTTTTTGAAATAAATGCAATATTTCACTAATCCAATCGAAAATTAAAATTATTTAATAAGTGAACAGAATAATGATCACTCTATTACGAAATATGAAGAACTATCTTCACAAATTCCAGGTTAAAAATACATAAATCAGTATGATTTTTGACTTGAATTATAATTTCAGTACCCTTTTACGAAATATGAAGAATTATCTTAACATATCAGCAAATTTCAAATGAAAAGTCATACTCAGTACTAAATATTATATAATAATGTCACTAGATACAAAATAAACATTATATTTGAAAGATAATGATGTATTATCGATTGATTAGTATCTTGAAATCAAGAATCGTTTCATTTCATCTCATTTGACCAAGAAATTCCTTTTTTTTGAAATAAATGCAATATTTCACTAATCCAATCGAAAATTAAAATCATTTATTAAGAAAACAGAATAATGATCACGTCATCCCCTCTATTCCAGGTTAC
Source organism: Lepeophtheirus nordmannii (assembly GCA_963680855.1). Lineage (NCBI taxonomy): Eukaryota > Metazoa > Arthropoda > Copepoda > Siphonostomatoida > Caligidae > Lepeophtheirus > Lepeophtheirus nordmannii. The sequence continues at coordinate 13,980,869 of OY804525.1, forward strand.
AATTCATAAAAAAATAAGATTTTTGACTTGAATTATAATTTGAGTACTCTATTACGATATATGAAGAATTATCTTAACAAATCAGCAAAATTCAAATGAAAAGTCGAATTCAGTAATTTATATTATATATTATTGCCATTAGATACCAGATCACCATGATATTTGTTAGACAATGATGTATTATCGATTGATGAGTATCTTGAAATCAAGAATCATTTAATTTCTGCCTTTTAGACGAAGAAGTTCCTTTTTTTGAAAAAAATGCAATATTTTAATAATCCAATCGAAAATTAAAATCATTTATTAAGAAAACAGAATAATGATCACGTCATCCCCTCTATTCCAGGTTACAATTCATAAAAAAATAAGATTTTTGACTTGAATTATAATTTGAGTACTCTATTACGATATATGAAGAATTATCTTAACAAATCAGCAAAATTCAAATGAAAAGTCGAATTCAGTAATTTATATTATATATTATTGCCATTAGATACCAGATCACCATGATATTTGTTAGACAATGATGTATTATCGATTGATGAGTATCTTGAAATCAAGAATCATTTAATTTCTGCCTTTTAGACGAAGAAGTTCCTTTTTTTGAAAAAAATGCAATATTTTAATAATCCAATCGAAAATTAAAATCATTTTTTAAGTAAACAGAATAATGATCACGTCATACCCTGTATTCCAGGTTACAATTCATAAAAAAATAAGATTTTTGACTTGAATTATAATTTGAGTACTCTATTACGATATATGAAGAATTATCTTAACAAATCAGCAAAATTCAAATGAAAAGTCGAATTCAGTAATTTATATTATATATTATTGCCATTAGATACCAGATCACCATTATATTTGTTAGAGAATGATGAATTATCGATTGATGAGTATCTTGAAATCAAGAATCATTTAATTTCTACTTTTTACACCAAGAAATTCCTAATTTTGAATTAAATAAAATATTTCGCAAATCCAATCGAAAATAAAAATCATTTATTAAGTGAACAGAATAATGATCACTCTATTACGAAATATGAAGAACTATCTTCACAAATTCCAGGTTAACAATACATAAATCAATATGATTTTTGACTTGAATTATAATTTCAGTACCCTTTTACGAAATATGAAGAATTATCTTAACAAATCAGCAAAATTCAAATGAAAAGTCATATTCAGTACTAAATATTATATAATAATGTCACTAGATACAAAATAAACATTATATTTGAAAGATAATGATGTATTATCGATTGATGAGTATCTTGAAATCAAGAATCGTTTAATTTCTGCTCGTGAGACCAAGAAATTCATTTTTTTGAAATAAATGCAATATTTCACTAATCCAATCGAAAATTAAAATTATTTATTAAGGAAACAAAATAATGATCACGTCATACCCTGTATTCCAGGTTACAATTCATAAAAAAATAAGATTTTTGATTTGAATTAATACTTGAGTACGTAATTACGATATATGAAGAATTATTTTAACAAATCAGCAAACTTCAAATGAAAAGTCGAATTCAGTAATTTATATTACATATTATTGCCATTAGATACCAGATCACCATTATATTTTTTAGACAATGATGTATTATCGATTGATGAGTATCTTGGAATCAAGACTCATTTAATTTCTACTTTTTACACAAAGAAATTCTTTTTTTTGAATTAAATTAAATATTTCGCAAATCCAATCGAAAATAAAAATCATTTATTAAGTGAGCAGAATAATGATCACTACATTACGAAATATGAAGAATTATCTTAACAAATCAGCACTATTCAAATGAAAAGTCGAATTCAGTAATTTATATTATATATTATTGCCATTAGATACCAGATCACCATTATATTTATTAGAGAATGATGAATTATCGATTGATGAGTATCTTGAAATCAAGAATCGTTAAATTTCTGCTCTTTAGACCAAGAAATTACTTTTTTTGAAAAAAATGCAATATTTCACTAATCCAATCGAAAATTAAAAATATTTATTAAGGAAACAGAATAATGATCACGTCATACCCTGTATTCAAGGTTACAATTCATAAAAAAATAAGATTTTTGATTTGAATTAATACTTGACTACTCTATTACGATATATGAAGAATTATCTTAACAAATCAGCAAAATTCAAATGAAAAGTCGAATTCAGTACTAAATATTATATAATAATGTCACTAGATACAAAATAAACATTATATTTGAAAGATAATGATGTATTATCGATTGATGAGTATCTTGAAATCAAGTATCGTTTAATTTCTGCTCTTTAGACAAAGAAATTCCTTTTTTTGAAAAAAATGCAATATTTTACTAATCCAATCGAAAATAAAAATAACTTATTAAGTAAACAGAATAATGATCACGTCATACCCTGTATTCCAGGTCTAAAATACATAATCAGTAAGATTTTTGATTTGAATTAATACTTGAGTACTCTGTTATGAAATATGAAGAATTATCTTAACAAATCAGCAAATTTCAAATGAAAAGTCGAATTCAGTAATTTATATTAAATATTATTGTTATTTGATACCAGATTACCATTATATTTGAAAGATAATGATGTATTTTCGATTGATGAGTATCTTGAAATCAAGAATCATTTAAGTTCTGCTTGTTAGACCAAAAAATTCTTTTTTTTGAAATAAATGCAATATTTCAGTAATCCAATCGAAAATTAAAATCATTCATTAAGAAAACAGAATAATGATCACGTCATACCCTGTATTCCAGGTTAAAATACATAAATCAGTAAGATTTTTGATTTGAATTATAGTTTTAGTACTCTATTACGAAATATGAAGAATTATCTTAACAAATCAGCACAATTCAAATGAAAAGTCAAATTCAGTAATTTATATTAAATATTATTGTTATTTGATACCAGATTACCATTATATTTGTAAAATGATGATGTATTATCGATTGATGAGTATCTTGAAATCAAGAATCATTTAATTTCTGCTTTTTAGACGAAGAAGTTCCTTTTTTTGAAAAAAATGCAATATTTTAATAATCCAATCGAAAATTAAAATCATTTTTTAAGTAAACAGAATAATGATCACGTCATCCCCTCTATTCCAGGTTACAATTCATAAAAAAATAAGATTTTTGACTTGAATTATAATTTGAGTACTCTATTACGATATATGAAGAATTATCTTAACAAATCAGCAAAATTCAAATGAAAAGTCGAATTCAGTAATTTATATTATATATTATTGCCATTAGATACCAGATCACCATTATATTTGAAGAGAATGATGAATTATCGATTGATGAGTATCTTGAAATCAAGAATCATTTAATTTCTACTTTTTACACCAAGAAATTCCTAATTTTGAATTAAATAAAATATTTCGCAAATCCAATCGAAAATAAAAATCATTTATTAAGTGAACAGAATAATGATCACTCTATTACGAAATATGAAGAACTATCTTCACAAATTCCAGGTTAACAATACATAAATCAATATGATTTTTGACTTGAATTATAATTTCAGTACCCTTTTACGAAATATGAAGAATTATCTTAACAAATCAGCAAAATTCAAATGAAAAGTCATATTCAGTACTAAATATTATATAATAATGTCACTAGATACAAAATAAACATTATATTTGAAAGATAATGATGTATTATCGATTGATGAGTATCTTGAAATCAAGAATCGTTTAATTTCTGCTCGTGAGACCAAGAAATTCATTTTTTTGAAATAAATGCAATATTTCACTAATCCAATCGAAAATTAAAATTATTTATTAAGGAAACAAAATAATGATCACGTCATACCCTGTATTCCAGGTTACAATTCATAAAAAAATAAGATTTTTGATTTGAATTAATACTTGAGTACGTAATTACGATATATGAAGAATTATTTTAACAAATCAGCAAACTTCAAATGAAAAGTCGAATTCAGTAATTTATATTACATATTATTGCCATTAGATACCAGATCACCATTATATTTTTTAGACAATGATGTATTATCGATTGATGAGTATCTTGGAATCAAGACTCATTTAATTTCTACTTTTTACACAAAGAAATTCTTTTTTTTGAATTAAATTAAATATTTCGCAAATCCAATCGAAAATAAAAATCATTTATTAAGTGAGCAGAATAATGATCACTACATTACGAAATATGAAGAATTATCTTAACAAATCAGCACTATTCAAATGAAAAGTCGAATTCAGTAATTTATATTATATATTATTGCCATTAGATACCAGATCACCATTATATTTACTAGAGAATGATGAATTATCGATTGATGAGTATCTTGAAATCAAGAATCGTTAAATTTCTGCTCTTTAGACCAAGAAATTACTTTTTTTGAAAAAAATGCAATATTTCACTAATCCAATCGAAAATTAAAAATATTTATTAAGGAAACAGAATAATGATCACGTCATACCCTGTATTCAAGGTTACAATTCATAAAAAAATAAGATTTTTGATTTGAATTAATACTTGACTACTCTATTACGATATATGAAGAATTATCTTAACAAATCAGCAAAATTCAAATGAAAAGTCGAATTCAGTACTAAATATTATATAATAATGTCACTAGATACAAAATAAACATTATATTTGAAAGATAATGATGTATTATCGATTGATGAGTATCTTGAAATCAAGTATCGTTTAATTTCTGCTCTTTAGACAAAGAAATTCCTTTTTTTGAAAAAAATGCAATATTTTACTAATCCAATCGAAAATAAAAATAACTTATTAAGTAAACAGAATAATGATCACGTCATACCCTGTATTCCAGGTCTAAAATACATAATCAGTAAGATTTTTGATTTGAATTAATACTTGAGTACTCTGTTATGAAATATGAAGAATTATCTTAACAAATCAGCAAATTTCAAATGAAAAGTCGAATTCAGTAATTTATATTAAATATTATTGTTATTTGATACCAGATTACCATTATATTTGAAAGATAATGATGTATTTTCGATTGATGAGTATCTTGAAATCAAGAATCATTTAAGTTCTGCTTGTTAGACCAAAAAATTCTTTTTTTTGAAATAAATGCAATATTTCAGTAATCCAATCGAAAATTAAAATCATTCATTAAGAAAACAGAATAATGATCACGTCATACCCTGTATTCCAGGTTAAAATACATAAATCAGTAAGATTTTTGATTTGAATTATAGTTTTAGTACTCTATCACGAAATATGAAGAATTATCTTAACAAATCAGCACAATTCAAATGAAAAGTCAAATTCAGTAATTTATATTAAATATTATTGTTATTTGATACCAGATTACCATTATATTTGTAAAATGATGATGTATTATCGATTGATGAGTATCTTGAAATCAAGAATCATTTAATTTCTGCTTTTTAGACGAAGAAGTTCCTTTTTTTGAAAAAAATGCAATATTTTAATAATCCAATCGAAAATTAAAATCATTTATTAAGTGAACAAAACAATGATCATGTTTTCCAGGTCAACCATTCATCAATCAGTATGATTTTTGATTTGAATAGTACTTGAATTATCAAAATTCAAATGAAAAGTCGAATTCAGTAATTTATATTATATATTATTGTCATTAGATACCAGATTACCATTATATTTGTAAAATGTTGATGTATTATCGATTGATGAGTATCTTGAAATCAAGAATCGTTTAATTTCTGCTCTTTAGACAAAGAAATTCCTTTTTTTTGAAATAAATGCAATATTTCACTAATCCAATCGAAAATTAAAATCATTTTTTAAGTAAACCGAATAATGATCACGTCATACCCTGTATTCCAGGTCTAAACTATATAATCAGTAAGATTTTTGATTTGAATTAATACTTGAGTACTCTGTTATGAAATATGAAGAATTATCTTAACAAATCAGCAAATTTGAAATGAAAAGTCGAATTCAGTAATTTATATTATATATTATTGCCATTAGATACCAGATCACCATTATATTTGTTAGACAATGATGTATTATCGATTAATGAGTATCTTGAAATCAAGAATCGTTTAATTTCTGCTCTTTAGATCAAGAAATTCCTTTTTTTGAAATAAATGCAATATTTCACTAATCCAATCGAAAATTAAAATTATTTAATAAGTGAACAGAATAATGATCACTCTATTACGAAATATGAAGAACTATCTTCACAAATTCCAGGTTAAAAATACATAAATCAGTATTATTTTTGACTTGAATTATAATTTCAGTACCCTTTTACGAAATATGAAAAATTATCTTAACATATCAGCAAATTTCAAATGAAAAGTCATACTCAGTACTAAATATTATATAATAATGTCACTAGATAAAAAATAAACATTATATTTGAAAGATAATGATGTATTATCGATTGATTAGTATCTTGAAATCAAGAATCGTTTCATTTCATCTCATTTGACCAAGAAATTCCTTTTTTTGAAATAAATGCAATATTTCACTAATCCAATCGAAAATTAAAATCATTTATTAAGAAAACAGAATAATGATCACGTCATCCCCTCTATTCCAGGTTACAATTCATAAAAAAATAAGATTTTTGACTTGAATTATAATTTGAGTACTCTATTACGATATATGAAGAATTATCTTAACAAATCAGCAAAATTCAAATGAAAAGTCGAATTCAGTAATTTATATTATATATTATTGCCATTAGATACCAGATCACCATGATATTTGTTAGACAATGATGTATTATCGATTGATGAGTATCTTGAAATCAAGAATCATTTAATTTCTGCCTTTTAGACGAAGAAGTTCCTTTTTTTGAAAAAAATGCAATATTTTAATAATCCAATCGAAAATTAAAATCATTTTTTAAGTAAACAGAATAATGATCACGTCATACCCTGTATTCCAGGTTACAATTCATAAAAAAATAAGATTTTTGACTTGAATTATAATTTGAGTACTCTATTACGATATATGAAGAATTATCTTAACAAATCAGCAAAATTCAAATGAAAAGTCGAATTCAGTAATTTATATTATATATTATTGCCATTAGATACCAGATCACCATTATATTTGTTAGAGAATGATGAATTATCGATTGATGAGTATCTTGAAATCAAGAATCATTTAATTTCTACTTTTTACACCAAGAAATTCCTAATTTTGAATTAAATAAAATATTTCGCAAATCCAATCGAAAATAAAAATCATTTATTAAGTGAACAGAATAATGATCACTCTATTACGAAATATGAAGAACTATCTTCACAAATTCCAGGTTAACAATACATAAATCAATATGATTTTTGACTTGAATTATAATTTCAGTACCCTTTTACGAAATATGAAGAATTATCTTAACAAATCAGCAAAATTCAAATGAAAAGTCATATTCAGTACTAAATATTATATAATAATGTCACTAGATACAAAATAAACATTATATTTGCAAGATAATGATGTATTATCGATTGATGAGTATCTTGAAATCAAGAATCGTTTAATTTCTGCTCGTGAGACCAAGAAATTCATTTTTTTGAAATAAATGCAATATTTCACTAATCCAATCGAAAATTAAAATTATTTATTAAGGAAACAAAATAATGATCACGTCATACCCTGTATTCCAGGTTACAATTCATAAAAAAATAAGATTTTTGATTTGAATTAATACTTGAGTACGTAATTACGATATATGAAGAATTATTTTAACAAATCAGCAAACTTCAAATGAAAAGTCGAATTCAGTAATTTATATTACATATTATTGCCATTAGATACCAGATTACCATTATATTTGTAAAATGATGATGTATTATCGATTGATGAGTATCTTGAAATCAAGAATCATTTAATTTCTGCTTTTTAGACGAAGAAGTTCCTTTTTTTGAAAAAAATGCAATATTTTAATAATCCAATCGAAAATTAAAATCATTTATTAAGTGAACAAAACAATGATCATTTTTTCCAGGTCAACCATTCATCAATCAGTATGATTTTTGATTTGAATAGTACTTGAATTATCAAAATTCAAATGAAAAGTCGAATTCAGTAATTTATATTATATATTATTGTCATTAGATACCAGATTACCATTATATTTGTAAAATGTTGATGTATTATCGATTGATGAGTATCTTGAAATCAAGAATCGTTTAATTTCTGCTCTTTAGACAAAGAAATTCCTTTTTTTTGAAAGAAATGCAATATTTCACTAATCCAATCGAAAATTAAAATCATTCATTAAGAAATCAGAATAATGATCACGTCATAACCTGTATTCCAGGTTACAATTCATAAATAAGAAAGATTTTTGACTTGAATTATAATTTGAGACCTCTATTACGAAATATGAAGAATTATCTTAACATATCAGCAAATTTGAAATGAAAAGTCAAATTCAGTAATATATATTAAATATTATTGTTATTAGATACCAGATTACCATTATATTTGTAAAAAGATGATGTATTATCGATTGATGAGTATCTTGAAATCAATAATCGTTCAATTTCTGCTCTTTAGATCAAGAAATTCCTTTTTTTTGAAATAAATGCAATATTTCACTAATCCAATCGAAAATTAAAATAATTTTTAAGGAAACAGAATAATGATCACGTTATACCCTGTATTGTAGTTCTACAATACATAATCAGTAAGATTTTTGATTTGAATTAATACTTGAGTACTCTGTTATGAAATATGAAGAATTATCTTAACAAATCAGCAAATTTCAAATGAAAAGTCAAATTCAGTAATTTAAATTATATATTATTGTCATTAGATACCAGATCACCATAATATTTGTTAGAGAATGATGTATTATCGATTGATGAGTATCTTGAAATCAAGAATCGTTTAATTTCTGCTCTTTAGACAAGGAAATTACTTTTTTTGAAATAAATGCAATATTTCACTAATCCAATCGAAAATTAAAATCATTTATTAAGAAAACAGAATAATGTTCACGTCATACCCTGTATTCCTGGTTACAATTAATGAAAAAATAAGATTTTTGAATTGAATTAATACTTGAGTACTCTGTTATGAAATATGAAGAATTATCTTAACAAATCAGCAAATTTCAAATGAAAAGTCAAATTCAGTAATTTAAATTATATATTATTGTCATTAGATACCAGATCACCATAATATTTGTTAGAGAATGATGTATTATCGATTGATGAGTATCTTGAAATCAAGAATCGTTTAATTTCTGCTCTTTAGACAAGGAAATTACTTTTTTTGAAATAAATGCAATATTTCACTAATCCAATCGAAAATTAAAATCATTTATTAAGAAAACAGAATAATGTTCACGTCATACCCTGTATTCCTGGTTACAATTAATGAAAAAATAAGATTTTTGAATTGAATTAATACTTGAGTACTCTGTTATGAAATATGAAGAATTATCTTAACAAATCAGCAAAATTCAAATGAAAAGTCATATTCAGTACTAAATATTATATAATAATGTCACTAGATACAAAATAAACATTATATTTGAAAGATAACGATGTATTATCGATTGATGAGTATCTTGAAATCAAGAATCGTTTAATTTCTGCTCATTAGATCAAGAAATTCATTTTTTTGAAATAAATGCAATATTTCACTAATCCAATCGAAAACTAAAATTATTTATAAAGGAAACAGAATAATGATCACGTCATACCCTGTATTCCAGGTTACAATTCATAAAAAAATAAGATTTTTGATTTGAATTAATACTTGAGTACGTAATTACGATATATGAAGAATTATCTTAACAAATCAGCAAAATTCAAATGAAAAGTCGAATTCAGTAATTTATATTACATATTATTGCCATTAGATACCAGATCACCATTATATTTTTTAGACAATGATGTATTATCGATTGATGAGTAACTTGGAATCAAGACTCATTTAATTTCTACTTTTTACACCAAGAAATTCCTTTTTTTGATTTAAATTAAATATTTCGCAAATCCAATCGAAAATAAAAATCATTTATTAAGTGAACAGAATAATGATCACTACATTACGAAATATGAAGAATTATCTTAACAAATCAGCACTATTCAAATGAAAAGTCGAATTCAGTAATTTATATTATATATTATTGCCATTAGATACCAGATCAACATTATATTTATTAGAGAATGATGAATTATCGATTGATGAGTATCTTGAAATCAAGAATCGTTAAATTTCTGCTCTTTAGACCAAGAAATTACTTTTTTTGAAAAAAGTGCAATATTTCACTAATCCAATCGAAAATTAAAAATATTTATTAAGGAAACAGAATAATGATCACGTCATACCCTGTATTCAAGGTTACAATTCATAAAAAAATAAGATTTTTGATTTGAATTAATACTTGAGTACTCTATTACGATATATGAAGAATTATCTTAACAAATCAGCAAAATTCAAATGAAAAGTCGAATTCAGTAATTTATATTATATATTATTGCCATTAGATACCAGATCACCATTATATTTATTAGAGAATGATGAATTATCGATTGATGAGTATCTTGAAATCAAGAATCGTTAAATTTCTGCTCTTTAGACCAAGAAATTACTTTTTTTGAAAAAAATGCAATATTTTACTAATCCAATCGAAAATAAAAATAACTTATTAAGTGAACAGAATAATGATCACGTCATACCCTGTATTCCAGGTTACAATTCATAAAAAAATAAGATTTTTGACTTGAATTATAATTTGAGTACTCTATTACGAAATATGAAGAATTATCTTAACATATCAGCAAATTTGAAATGAAAAGTCATATTCAGTACTAAATATTATATAATAATGTCACTAGATACAAAATAAACATTATATTTGAAAGATAATGATGTATTATCGATTGATGAATATCTTGAAATCAAGTATCGTTTAATTTCTACTCTTTAGACAAAGAAATTCCTTTTTTTGAAATAAATGCATTATTTCACTAATCCAATCGAAAATTAAAATCATTTATTAAGTAAACAGAATAATGATCACGTCATACCCTGTATTCCAGGTCTAAAATACATAATCAGTAAGATTTTTGATTTGAATTAATACTTGAGTACTCTGTTATGAAATATGAAGAATTATCTTAACAAATCAGCAAATTTCAAATGAAAAGTCGAATTCAGTAATTTATATTAAATATTATTGTTATTTGATACCAGATTACCATTATATTTGAAAGATAATGATGTATTTTCGATTGATGAGTATCTTGAAATCAAGAATCATTTAATTTCTGCTTGTTAGACCAAAAAATTCTTTTTTTTGAAATAAATGCAATATTTCAGTAATCCAATCGAAAATTAAAATCATTCATTAAGAAAACAGAATAATGATCACGTCATACCCTGTATTCCAGGTTAAAATACATAAATCAGTAAGATTTTTGATTTGAATTATAGTTTTAGTACTCTATTACGAAATATGAAGAATTATCTTAACAAATCAGCAAATTTCAAATGAAAAGTCGAATTCAGTAATTTATATTAAATATTATTGTTATTTGATACCAGATTACCATTATATTTGTAAAATGATGATGTATTATCGATTGATGAGTATCTTGAAATCAAGAATCATTTAATTTCTGCTTTTTAGACGAAGAAGTTCCTTTTTTTGAAAAAAATGCAATATTTTAATAATCCAATCGAAAATTAAAATCATTTATTAAGTGAACAAAACAATGATCATGTTTTCCAGGTCAACCATTCATCAATCAGTATGATTTTTGATTTGAATAGTACTTGAATTATCAAAATTCAAATGAAAAGTCGAATTCAGTAATTTATATTATATATTATTGCCATTAGATACCAGATCACCATTATATTTGTTAGACAATGATGTATTATCGATTAATGAGTATCTTGAAATCAAGAATCATTTAATTTCTGCTCTTTAGATCAAGAAATTCCTTTTTTTGAAATAAATGCAATATTTCACTAATCCAATCGAAAATTAAAATTATTTAATAAGTGAACAGAATAATGATCACTCTATTACGAAATATGAAGAACTATCTTCACAAATTCCAGGTTAAAAATACATAAATCAGTATGATTTTTGACTTGAATTAAAATTTCAGTACCCTTTTACGAAATATGAAGAATTATCTTAACATATCAGCAAATTTCAAATGAAAAGTCATACTCAGTACTAAATATTATATAATAATGTCACTAGATACAAAATAAACATTATATTTGAAAGATAATGATGTATTATCGATTGATTAGTATCTTGAAATCAAGAATCGTTTCATTTCATCTCATTTGACCAAGAAATTCCTTTTTTTGAAATAAATGCAATATTTCACTAATCCAATCGAAAATTAAAATCATTTATTAAGAAAACAGAATAATGATCACGTCATCCCCTCTATTCCAGGTTACAATTCATAAAAAAATAAGATTTTTGACTGGAATTATAATTTGAGTACTCTATTACGATATATGAAGAATTATCTTAACAAATCAGCAAAATTCAAATGAAAAGTCGAATTCAGTAATTTATATTATATATTATTGCCATTAGATACCAGATCACCATTATATTTGTTAGACAATGATGTATTATCGATTAATGAGTATCTTGAAATCAAGAATCATTTAATTTCTACTTTTTACACCAAGAAATTCCTAATTTTGAATTAAATTAAATATTTCGCAAATCCAATCGAAAATAAAAATCATTTATTAAGTGAACAGAATAATGATCACTCTATTATGAAATATGAAGAATTATCTTCACAAATTCCAGGTTTGCAATACATAAATCTGTAAGATTTTTGACTTGAATTATAATTTGAGTACCCTTTTACGAACTATGAAGAATTATCAAAAAAAAACAGCAAATTTCAAATGAAAAGTCAAATTCAGTAATTTATATTAAATATTATTGTTATTTGATACCAGATTACCATTATATTTGAAAGATAATGATTTATTTTCGATTGATGAGTATCTTGAAATCAAGAATCGTTTAATTTCTGCTCGTTAGATCAAGAAATTCATTTTTTTGAAAAAAAATGCAATATTTTAATAATCCAATCGAAAATTAAAATCATTTTTTAAGTAAACCGAATAATGATCACGTCATACCCTGTATTCCAGGTCTAAACTATATAATCAGTAAGATTTTTGATTTGAATTAATACTTGAGTACTCTGTTATGAAATATGAAGAATTATCTTAACAAATCAGCAAAATTCAAATGAAAAGTCGAATTCAGTAATTTATATTATATATTATTGTCATTAGATACCAGATCACCATTATATTTGTTAGACAATGATGTATTATCGATTAATGAGTATCTTGAAATCAAGAATCATTTAATTTCTGCTCTTTAGATCAAGAAATTCCTAATTTTGAATTAAATTAAATATTTCGCAAATCCAATCGAAAATAAAAATCATCTATTAAGTGAACAGAATAATGATCACTCTATTATGAAATATGAAGAATTATCTTCACAAATTCCAGGTTTGCAATACATAAATCTGTAAGATTTTTGACTTGAATTATAATTTGAGTACCCTTTTACGAACTATGAAGAATTATCAAAAAAAAACAGCAAATTTCAAATGAAAAGTCAAATTCAGTAATTTATATTAAATATTATTGTCATTAGATACCAGATTACCATTATATTTGTAAAATGATGATGTATTATCGATTGATGAGTATCTTGAAATCAAGAATCATTTAATTTCTGCTTTTTAGACGAAGAAGTTCCTTTTTTTGAAAAAAATGCAATATTTTAATAATCCAATCGAAAATTAAAATCATTTATTAAGTGAACAAAACAATGATCATGTTTTCCAGGTCAACCATTCATCAATCAGTATGATTTTTGATTTGAATAGTACTTGAATTATCAAAATTCAAATGAAAAGTCGAATTCAGTAATTTATATTATATATTATTGCCATTAGATACCAGATCACCATTATATTTGTTAGACAATGATGTATTATCGATTAATGAGTATCTTGAAATCAAGAATCATTTAATTTCTACTTGTTACACCAAGAAATTCCTTTTTTTTTTTAAATAAATGCAATATTTCACTTATCCAATCAAAAATTAAAATCATCTATTAAGTGAACAGAATAATGATCACTCTATTATGAAATATGAAGAATTATCTTCACAAATTCCAGGTTTGCAATACATAAATCTGTAAGATTTTAGACTTGAATTATAATTTGAGTACCCTTTTACGAACTATGAAGAATTATCAAAACAAATCAGCAAATTTCAAATGAAAAGTCAAATTCAGTAATTTAAGTTATATATTATTGTCATTAGATACCAGATCACCATTATATTTGTTAGAAAATGATGTATTATCGATTGATGAGTATCTTGAAATCAAGAATCATTTAATTTCTGCTTTTTAGACGAAGAAGTTCCTTATTTTGAAAAAAATGCAATATTTTAATAATCCAATCGAAAATTAAAATCATTTATTAAGTAAACAGAATAATGATCACGTCATACCCTGTATTCCAGGTCTAAAATACATAATCAGTAAGATTTTTGATTTGAATTATAATTTTAGTACTCTATTACGAAATATGGAGAATTATCTTCACAAATCAGCAAATTTCAAATGAAAAGTCAAGTTCAGTAATTTATATTAAATATTATTGTCATAAGATACCAGATTACCATTATATTTGTAAAATGATGATGTATTATCGATTGATGAGTATCTTAGAATCAAGACTCATTTAATTCCTGCTTTTTAGACCAAGAAATTCCTTTTTTTTGAAATTAATGCAATATTTCACTAATCCAATCGAAAATTAAAATCATTTATTAAGTGAACAAAACAATGATCATGTTTTCCAGGTCAACCATTCATCAATCAGTATGATTTTTGATTTGAATAGTACTTGATTAATCTGTAATGAAATATTTAGAATTATCTTAACAAATCAGCAAATTTCAAATGAAAAGTCAAATTCAGTAATTTATATTATATATTATTGTCATTAGATACCAGATCACCATTATATTTGTAGGATATTGATGTATTATTGATTGATGAGTATCTTGGAATCAAGACTCATATAATTTCTGCTTGTTAGACCAAAAAATTCTTTTTTTTTTAAATAAATGCAATATTTCACTAATCCAATCGAAAATTAAAATCATTCATTAAAAAAACAGAATAATGATCACGTCATACCCTGTATTCCAGGTTACAATTAATAAAAAAATAAAATTTTTGATTTGAATTAATACTTGAGTACTCTATTACGATATATGAAGAATTATCTTAACAAATCAGGAAAATTCAAATGAAAAGTCGAATTCAGTAATTGATATTATATATTATTGCCATTAGATACCAGATCACCAATATATTTTTTAGACAATGATGTATTATCGATTGATTAGTATCTTGAAATCAAGAAACATTTAATTTCTGCTTTTTAGACCAAGAAACTCCTTTTTTTTGATATTAATGCAATATTTCACTAATCCAATCGAAAATTAAAATTATTTATTAAGGAAACAGAATAATGATCACGTATGACGTATCACAGGGTATGACGTGATCATTATTCTGTTTCCTTAATAAATAATTTTAATTTTCGATTGGATTAGTGAAATATTGCATTAATATCAAAAAAAAGGAGTTTCTTGGTCTAAAATCAAAAATCTTACTGATTATGTATTTTAGACCTGGAAAAAAAGGAGTTTCTTGGTCTAAAATCAAAAATCTTACTGATTATGTATTTTAGACCTGGAATACAGGGTATGACGTGATCATTACTCCAAGAAATTACTTTTTTTGAAAAAAATGCAATATTTTAATAATCCAATCGAAAATTAAAATCATTTATTAAGTAAACAGAATAATGATCACGTCATACCCTGTATTCCAGGTCTAAAATACATAATCAGTAAGATTTTTATTAATGCATATATTTCACTAATCCAATCGAAAATTAAAATTATTTATTAAGGAAACAGAATAATGATCACGTCATACCCTGTATTCCAGGTTACAATTCATAAAAATATAAGATTTTTGACTTGAATTATAATTTGAGTACTTTATTACGAAATATGAAGAATTATCTTAACATATCAGCAAATTTGAAATGAAAAGTCAAATTCAGTAATATATATTAAATATTATTGTTATTAGATACCAGATTACCATTATATTTGTAAAATGATGATGTAGTATCGATTGATGAGTATCTTGAAATCAAGAATCGTTTGATTTCTGCTCTTTAGACCAAGAAATTACTTTTTTTGAAAAAAATGCAATATTTTAATAATCCAATCGAAAATTAAAATCATTTATTAAGTAAACAGAATAATGATCACGTCATACCCTGTATTCCAGGTCTAAAATACATAATCAGTAAGATTTTTGATTTGAATTAATACTTGAGTACTCTGTTATGAAATATGAAGAATTATCTTAACAAATCAGCAAATTTCAAATGAAAAGTCGAATTCAGTAATTTATATTAAATATTATTGTTATTTGATACCAGATTACCATTATATTTGAAAGATAATGATGTATTTTCGATTGATGAGTATCTTGAAATCAAGAATCATTTAATTTCTGCTTGTTAGACCAAAAAATTCTTTTTTATGAAATAAATGCAATATTTCAGTAATCCAATCGAAAATTAAAATCATTTATTAAGTGAACAGAATAATGATCACTCTATTACGAAATATGAAGAATTATCTTCACAAATTCCAGGTCAACCATTCATCAATCAGTAAGATTTTTGATTTGAATTATAATTTCAGTACTCTATTACGAAATATGAAGAATTATCTTAACAAATCAGCAAATTTCATATGAAAAGTCAAATTCAGTAATTAATTTTAAATATTATTGTCATTAAATACCAGATTACCATTATATTTGTAAAATGATGATGTATTATCGATTGATTAGTATTTTGAAATCAAGAAACATTTAATTCCTGCTTTTTAGACCAAGAAATTCCTTTTTTTTGAAATTAATGCAATATTTCACTAATCCAATCGAAAATTAAAATTATTTATTAAGGAAACAGAATAATGATCACGTCATACCCTGTATTCCAGGTTAAAATTCATAAAAAAATAAGATTTTTGATTTGAATTATAATTTGAGTACTCTATTACGAAATATGAAGAATTATCTTAACATATCAGCAAATTTGAAATGAAAAGTCAAATTCAGTAATTAATTTTAAATATTATTGTCATGAAATACCAGATTAACATTATATTTGTAAAATGATGATGTATTATCGATTGATTAGTATTTTGAAATCAAGAAACATTTAATTCCTGCTTTTTAGACCAAGAAATTCCTTTATTTTTTGAAATAAATGCAATATTTCACTTATCCAATCGAAAATTAAAATCATTTATGAATTGAAGAGGATAATAATCAGGCCATACCCTGTATTCCAGGTTACAATTCATAAAAAAATAAAATTTTTGATTTGAATTAATACTTGAGTACTCTATTACGATATATGAAGAATTATCTTAACAAATCAGCAAAATTCAAATGAAAAGTCGAATTCAGTAATTTATTTTAAATATTATTGTCATTAGATACCAGATCACCATTATATTTTTTAGACAATGATGTATTATCGATTGATGAGTATCTTGAAATCAAGAATCGTTTAATTTCTGCTTGTTAGACCAAAAAATTCTTTTTTTTGAAATAAATGCAATATTTCACTACTCCAATGGACAATTAAAATCATTTATTAAGTGAAACGAACAATGATCATGTTTTCCAGGTCAACCATTCATCAATCAGTATGATTTTTGATTTGAATAGTACTTGAGTAATCTGTAATGAAATATTTAGAATTATCTTAACAAATCAGCAAATTTGAAATGAAAAGTCAAATTCAGTAATTTATATTAAATATTATTGTTATTAGATACCAGTTTACCATTATATTTGTAAAATGATGATGTATTATCGATTATTAGTATCTTGAAATCAAGAAACATTTAATTTCTACTTGTTAGACCAAAAAATTCTTTTTTTTGAAATAAATGCAATATTTCACTTATCCAATCGAAAATTAAAAACATTTATTAAGTGAACAAAACAATGATCATGTTTTCCAGGTCAACCATTCATCAATCAGTATGATTTTTGATTTGAATAGTACTTGAGTAATCTGTAATGACATATTTAGAATTATCTTAACAAATCAGCAAATTTCAAATGAAAAGTCAAATTCAGTAATTTATATTATATATTATTGTCATTAGATACCAGATCACCATTATATTGGTAGGATATTGATGTATTATCGATTTATGAGTATCTTGGAATCAAGACTCATTTAATTTCTGCTTGTTAGACCAAAAAATTCTTTTTTTTTTAAATAAATGCATTATTTCACTAATCCAATCGAAAATTAAAATCATTCATTAAGAAAACAGAATAATGATCACGTCATACCCTGTATTCCAGGTTACAATTCATAAATAAATAAGATTTTTGACTTGAACTATAATTTGAGTACTCTATTACAAAATATGAAGAATTATCTTAACATATCAGCAAATTTGAAATGAAAAGTCATATTCAGTACTAAATATTATATAATAATGTCATTAGATACAAAATAAACATTATATTTGAAAGATAATGATGTATTATCGATTGATGAGTATCTTGAAATCAAGAATCGTTTAATTTCTGCTCTTTAGACAAAGAAATTCCTTTTTTTGAAATAAATGCAATATTTCACTAATCCAATCGAAAATTAAAATCATTTATTAAGAAAACAGAATAATGATCACGTCATACCCTGTATTCCAGGTTACAATTCATAAAAAAATAAAATTTTTGATTTGAATTAATACTTGAGTACTCTATTACGATATATGAAGAATTATCTTAACAAATCAGCAAAATTCAAATGAAAAGTCGAATTCAGTAATTTATATTATATATTATTGTTATTAGATACCAGTTTACCATTATATTTGTAAAATGATGATGTATTATCGATTGATTAGTATTTTGAAATCAAGAAACATTTAATTCCTGCTTTTTAGACCAAGAAATTCCTTTTTTTTGAAATTAATGCAATATTTCACTAATCCAATCGAAAATTAAAATCATTTATTAAGTGAACAAAACAATGATCATGTTTTCCAGGTCAACCATTCATCAATCAGTATGATTTTTGATTTGAATAGTCCTTGATTAATCTGTAATGAAATATTTAGAATTATCTTAACAAATCAGCAAATTTCAAATGAAAAGTCAAATTCAGTAATTTATATTATATATTATTGTCATTAGATACCAGATCACCATTATATTTGTAGGATATTGATGTATTATCGATTGATGAGTATCTTGGAATCAAGACTCATATAATTTCTGCTTGTTAGACCAAAAAATTCTTTTTTTTTTAAATAAATGCAATATTTCACTAATCCAATCAAAAATTAAAATTATTTATTAAGGAAACAGAATAATGATCACGTCATACCCTGTATTCCAGGTTACAATTCATAAAAAAATAAAATTTTTGATTTGAATTAATACTTGAGTACTCTATTACGATATATGAAGAATTATCTTAACATATCAGCAAATTTGAAATGAAAAGTCAAATTCAGTAATTTATATTAAATATTATTGTTATTAGATACCAGTTTACCATTATATTTGTAAAGGATGATGTATTATCGATTGATTAGTATTTTGAAATCAAGAAACATTTAATTCCTGCTTTTTAGACCAAGAAATTCCTTTTTTTTGAAATTAATGCAATATTTCACTAATCCAATCGAAAATTAAAATCATTTATTAAGTGAACAAAACAATGATCATGTTTTCCAGGTCAACCATTCATCAATCAGTATGATTTTTGATTTGAATAGTACTTGATTAATCTGTAATGAAATATTTAGAATTATCTTAACAAATCAGCGAATTTCAAATGAAAAGTCAAATTCAGTAATTTATATTATATATTATTGTCATTAGATACCAGATCACCATTATATTTGTAGGATATTGATGTATTATCGATTGATGAGTATCTTGGAATCAAGACTCATATAATTTCTGCTTGTTAGACCAAAAAATTCTTTTTTTTTTAAATAAATGCAATATTTCACTAATCCAATCGAAAATTAAAATCATTCATTAAGAAAACAGAATAATGATCACGTCATACCCTGTATTCCAGGTTACAATTCATAAATAAATAAGATTTTTGACTTGAACTATAATTTGAGTACTCTATTACAAAATATGAAGAATTATCTTAACATATCAGCAAATTTAAAATGAAAAGTCAAATTCAGTAATTTATATTAAATATTATTTTTATTAGATACCAGTTTACCATTATATTTGTAAAATGATGATGTATTATCGATTGATGAGTATCTTGAAATCAAGAATCATTTAATTTTTGCTTTTTGGACCAAGAAATTCCTTTTTTTGAAATAAATTAAATATTTCATTAATCTACTCGAAAATTAAAATCATTTATGAATTGAAGAGGATAATTATCAGGCCATACCCTGTAATCCAGGTCTAAAATTCATTAATCAGTAAGATTTTTTATTTGAATTATAATTTCAGTACTCTATTACCAAATATGAAGAATTATCTTAACAAATCAGCAAATTTCAATTGAAAAGTCAAATTCAGTAATTAAAATTATATATTATTGTCATTAGATACCAGATCACCATTATATTTGTTAGAAAATGATGTATTATCGATTGATGAGTATCTTGAAATCAAGAATTATTTAATTTCTGCTTTTTAGACCAAGAAATTCCTTTTTTTTGAAATTAATGCAATATTTCACTAATCCAATCGAAAATTAAAATCATTTATTAAGTGAACAAAACAATGATCATGTTTTCCAGGTCAACCATTCATCAATCAGTATGATTTTTGATTTGAATAGTACTTGATTAATCTGTAATGAAATATTTAGAATTATCTTAACAAATCAGCGAATTTCAAATGAAAAGTCAAATTCAGTAATTTATATTATATATTATTGTCATTAGATACCAGATCACCATTATATTTGTAGGATATTGATGTATTATCGATTGATGAGTATCTTGGAATCAAAACTCATATAATTTCTGCTTGTTAGACCAAAAAATTCTTTTTTTTTTAAATAAATGCAATATTTCACTAATCCAATCAAAAATTAAAATTATTTATTAAGGAAACAGAATAATGATCACGTCATACCCTGTATTCCAGGTTACAATTCATAAAAAAATAAAATTTTTGATTTGAATTAATACTTGAGTACTCTATTACGATATATGAAGAATTATCTTAACATATCAGCAAATTTGAAATGAAAAGTCAAATTCAGTAATTTATATTAAATATTATTGTTATTAGATACCAGTTTACCATTATATTTGTAAAATGATGATGTATTATCGATTGATTAGTATCTTGAAACCAAGAATCATTTAATTTCGGCTTTTTAGACGAAGAAATTCCTTTATTTTTTGAAATAAATGCAATATTTCACTTATCCAATCGAAAATTAAAATCATTTATTAAGTGTACAAAACAATGATCATGTTTTCCAGGTCAACCATTCATCAATCAGTATGATTTTTGATTTGAATAGTACTTGAGTAATCTGTAATGAAATATTTAGAATTATCTTAACAAATCAGCAAATTTCAAAGGAAAAGTCAAATTCAGTAATTTATATTATATATTATTGTCATTAGATACCAGATCACCATTATATTGGTAGGATATTGATGTATTATCGATTGATGAGTATCTTGGAATCAAGACTCATTTAATTTCTGCTTGTTAGACCAAAAAATTCTTTTTTTTTTAAATAAATGCAATATTTCACTAATCCAATCGAAAATTAAAATCATTCATTAAGAAAACAGAATAATGATCACGTCATACCCTGTATTCCAGGTTACAATTCATAAATAAATAAGATTTTTGACTTGAACTATAATTTGAGTACTCTATTACAAAATATGAAGAATTATCTTAACATATCAGCAAATTTGAAATGAAAAGTCATATTCAGTACTAAATATTATATAATAATGTCATTAGATACAAAATAAACATTATATTTGAAAGATAATGATGTATTATCGATTGATGAGTATCTTGAAATCAAGAATCGTTTAATTTCTGCTCTTTAGACAAAGAAATCTCTTTTTTTGAAATAAATGCAATATTTCACTAATCCAATCGAAAATTAAAATCATTTATTAAGAAAACAGAATAATGATCACGTCATACCCTGTATTCCAGGTTACAATTCATAAAAAAATAAAATTTTTGATTTGAATTAATACTTGAGTACTCTATTACGATATATGAAGAATTATCTTAACAAATCAGCAAAATTCAAATGAAAAGTCGAATTCAGTAATTTATATTATATATTATTGTTATTAGATACCAGTTTACCATTATATTTGTAAAATGATGATGTATTATCGATTGATTAGTATTTTGAAATCAAGAAACATTTAATTCCTGCTTTTTAGACCAAGAAATTCCTTTTTTTTGAAATTAATGCAATATTTCACTAATCCAATCGAAAATTAAAATCATTTATTAAGTGAACAAAACAATGATCATGTTTTCCAGGTCAACCATTCATCAATCAGTATGATTTTTGATTTGAATAGTACTTGATTAATCTGTAATGAAATATTTAGAATTATCTTAACAAATCAGCGAATTTCAAATGAAAAGTCAAATTCAGTAATTTATATTATATATTATTGTCATTAGATACCAGATCACCATTATATTTGTAGGATATTGATGTATTATCGATTGATGAGTATCTTGGAATCAAAACTCATATAATTTCTGCTTGTTAGACCAAAAAATTCTTTTTTTTTTAAATAAATGCAATATTTCACTAATCCAATCAAAAATTAAAATTATTTATTAAGGAAACAGAATAATGATCACGTCATACCCTGTATTCCAGGTTACAATTCATAAAAAAATAAAATTTTTGATTTGAATTAATACTTGAGTACTCTATTACGATATATGAAGAATTATCTTAACATATCAGCAAATTTGAAATGAAAAGTCAAATTCAGTAATTTATATTAAATATTATTGTTATTAGATACCAGTTTACCATTATATTTGTAAAGGATGATGTATTATCGATTGATTAGTATTTTGAAATCAAGAAACACTTAATTTCTGCTTTTTAGACCAAGAAATTCCTTTTTTTTGAAATTAATGCAATATTTCACTTATCCAATCGAAAATTAAAATCATTTATTAAGTGAACAAAACAATGATCATGTTTTCCAGGTCAACCATTCATCAATCAGTATGATTTTTGATTTGAATAGTACTTGAGTAATCTGTAATGAAATATTTAGAATTATCTTAACAAATCAGCAAATTTCAAATGAAAAGTCAAATTCAGTAATTTATATTATATATTATTGTCATTAGATACCAGATCACCATTATATTGGTAGGATATTGATGTATTATCGATTGATGAGTATCTTGGAATCAAGACTCATTTAATTTCTGCTTGTTAGACCAAAAAATTCCTTTTTTTTGAAATTAATGCAATATTTCACTAATCCAATCGAAAATTAAAATCATTTATTAAGTAAACAGCATAATGATCACGTCATACCCTATATTCCAGGTCAACCATTCATCAATCAGTAAGATTTTGATTTGAATTATAATTTCAGTACTCTATTACGATATATGAAGAATTATTTTAACAAATCAGCAAAATTCAAATGAAAAGTCGAATTCAGTAATTTATATTACATATTATTGCCATTAGATACCAGATCACCATTATATTTTTTAGACAATGATGTATTATCGATTGATGAGTATTTTGAAATCAAGAATCGTTTAATTTCTGCTCATTAGATCAAGAAATTCATTTTTTTGAAATAAATGCAATATTTCACTAATCCAATCGAAAATTAAAATCATTTATTAAGAAAACAGAATAATGATCACGTCATACCCTGTATTCCAGGTTACAATTCATATAAAAATAAGATTTTTGACTTGAATTATAATTTGAGTACTCTATTACGATATATGAAGAATTATCTTAACACATCAGCAAATTTGAAATGAAAAGTCAAATTCAGTAATTTATATTAAATATTATTGTCATTAGATACCAGATTACCATGATATTTGTAAAATGATGATGTAATGAAAATGAAATTATTGTATTATCGATTGATGAGTATCTTGGAATCAAGACTCATTTAATTTCTACTTGTTAGACCAAAAAATTCTTTTTTTCGAAATAAATGCAATATTTCACTTATCCAATCGAAAATTAAAATCATTTATTAAGAAAACAGAATAATGATCACGTCATACCCTGTATTCCAGGTTACAATTCATATAAAAATAAGATTTTTGATTTGAATTAATACTTGAGTACTCTATTACGATATATGAAGAATTATCTTAACAAATCAGCAAAATTCAAATGAAAAGTCGAATTCAGTAATTTATATTATATATTATTGCCATTAGATACCAGATCACCATTATATTTTTTAGACAATGATGTATTATCGATTGATTAGGATCTTGAAATCAAGAAACATTTAATTTCTGCTTTTTAGACCAAGAAATTCCTTTTTTTTGAAATTAATGCAATATTTCACTTATCCAATCGAAAATTAAAATCATTTATTAAGTGAACAAAACAATGATCATGTTTTCCAGGTCAACCATTCATCAATCAGTATGAATTTTGATTTGAATAGTACTTGAGTAATCTGTAATGAAATATTTAGAATTATCTTAACAAATCAGCAAAATTCAAATGAAAAGTCGAATTCAGTAATTTATATTATATATTATTGCCATTAGATACCAGATCACCATTATATTTTTTAGACAATGATGTATTATCGATTGATGAGTATCTTGGAATCAAGACTCATTTAATTTCTGCTTGTTAGACCAAAAAATTCTTTTTTTTTTAAATAAATGCAATATTTCACTAATCCAATCGAAAATTAAAATCATTCATTAAGAAAACAGAATAATGATCACGTCATACCCTGTATTCCAGGTTACAATTCATAAATAAATAAGATTTTTGACTTGAACTATAATTTGAGTACTATTACAAAATATGAAGAATTATCTTAACATATCAGCAAATTTGAAATGAAAAGTCAAATTCAGTAATTTATATTAAATATTATTGTTATTAGATACCAGTTTACCATTATATTTGTAAAATGATGATGTATTATCGATTGATTAGTATCTTGAAATCAAGAATCATTTAATTTCGGCTTTTTAGACAAAGAAATTCCTTTATTTTTTGAAATAAATGCAATATTTCACTTATCCAATCGAAAATTAAAATCATTTATGAATTGAAGAGGATAATAATCAGGCCATACCCTGTAATCCAGGTCTAAAATTCATTAATCAGTAGGATTTTTGATTTGAATTATAATTTCAGTACTCTATTACAAAATATGAAGAATTATCTTAACAAATCAGCAAATTTCATATGAAAAGTCAAATTAAGTAATTTATTTTAAATATTATTGTCATTAGATACCAGGTTACCATTATATTTGTAAAATGATGATGTATTATCGATTGATTAGTATCTTGAAATCAAGAATCATTTAATTTCTGCTTTTTAGACCAAGAAATTCATTTTTTTTAAATTAATGCAATATTCTACTAATCCAATCGAAAATTAAAATCATTTATTAAGTAAACAGCATAATGATCACGTCATACCCTGTATTCCAGGTTACAATTCATAAATAAATAAGATTTCTGACTTGAATTATAATTTGAGTACCCTATTACGAAATATGAAGAATTATCTTAACACATCAGCAAATTTGAAATGAAAAGTCAAATTCAGTAATTTATATTAAATATTATTGTCATTGGATACCAGATTACCATTATATTTGTAGGATATTGATGTATTATCGATTGATGAGTATCTTGGAATCAAGACTCATTTAATTTCTGCTTGTTAGACCAAAAAATTCCTTTTTTTTGAAATTAATGCAATATTTCACTAATCCAATCGAAAATTAAAATCATTTATTAAGTAAACAGCATAATGATCACGTCATACCCTGTATTCCAGGTTACAATTCATAAATAAATAAGATTTCTGACTTGAATTATAATTTGAGTACCCTATTACGAAATATGAAGAATTATCTTAACACATCAGCAAATTTGAAATGAAAAGTCAAATTCAGTAATTTATATTAAATATTATTGTCATTGGATACCAGATTACCATTATATTTGTAGGATATTGATGTATTATCGATTGATGAGTATCTTGGAATCAAGACTCATTTAATTTCTGCTTGTTAGACCAAAAAATTCCTTTTTTTTGAAATTAATGCAATATTTCACTAATCCAATCGAAAATTAAAATCATTTATTAAGTAAACAGCATAATGATCACGTCATACCCTGTATTCCAGGTCAACCATTCATCAATCAGTAAGATTTTGATTTGAATTATAATTTCAGTACTCTATTACGAAATATGAAGAATTATCTTAACAAATCAGAAAATTTCATATGAAAAGTCAAATTCAGTAATTAATATAAATATTATTGTCATTAAATACCAGATTACCATTATATTTGTAAAATGATGATGTATTATCGATTGATTAGTATCTTGAAATCAAGAATCGTTTAATTTCTGCTCGTTAGATCAAGAAATTCCTTTTTTTGAAATAAGTGCAATATTTCACTAATCCAATCGAAAATTAAAATCATTCATTAAGAAAACAGAATAATGATTACGTCATACCCTGTATTCCAGGTTACAATTCATAAATAAATAAGATTTTTGACTTGAACTATAATTTGAGTACTCTATTACAAAATATGAAGAATTATCTTAACACATCAGCAAATTTGAAATGAAAAGTCAAATTCAGTAATTTATATTATATATTATTGTTATTAGATACCAGATTACCATTATATTTGTAAAATGATGATGTATTATCGATTGATTAGTATCTTGAAACCAAGAATCATTTAATTTTTGCTTTTTAGCCCAAGAAATTCATTTTTTTTGAAATTAATGCAATATTTCACTAATCCAATCGAAAATTAAAATCATTTATTAAGAAAACAGAATAATGATCACGTCATACCCTGTATTCCAGGTTACAATTCATAAATAAATAAGATTTTTGACTTGAACTATAATTTGAGTACTCTATTACAAAATATGAAGAATTATCTTAACATATCAGCAAATTTGAAATGAAAAGTCATATTCAGTACTAAATATTATATAATAATGTCATTAGATACAAAATAAACATTATATTTGAAAGATGATAATGTATTATCGATTGATGAGTATCTTGAAATCAAGAATCGTTTAATTTCTGCTCTTTAGACAAAGAAATTCCTTTTTTTGAAATAAATGCAATATTTCACTAATCCAATCGAAAATTAAAATCATTCATTAAGAAAACAGAATAATGATCACGTCATACCCTGTATTCCAGGTTACAATTCATAAGAAAATAAGATTTTTGACTTGAATTATAATTTGAGTACTCTATTACGAAATATGAAGAATTATCTTAACACATCAGCAAATTTGAAATGAAAAGTCAAATTCAGTAATTTATATTATATATTATTGTTATTAGATACCAGATTACCATTATATTTGAAAGATGATGATGTATTATCGATTGATGAGTATCTTGAAATCAAGAATCATTTAATTTCGGCTTTTTAGACAAAGAAATTCCTTTATTTTTTGAAATAAATGCAATATTTCACTTATCCAATCGAAAATTAAAATCATTTATGAATTGAAGAGGATAATAATCAGGCCATACCCTGTAATCCAGGTCTAAAATTCATTAATCAGTAGGATTTTTGATTTGAATTATAATTTCAGTACTCTATTACAAAATATGAAGAATTATCTTAACAAATCAGCAAATTTCATATGAAAAGTCAAATTCAGTAATTTATTTTAAATATTATTGTCATTAGATACCAGGTTACCATTATATTTGTAAAATGATGATGTATTATCGATTGATTAGTATCTTGAAATCAAGAATCATTTAATTTCTGCTTTTTAGACCAAGAAATTCATTTTTTTTGAAATTAATGCAATATTTCACTAATCCAATCGAAAATTAAAATCATTTATTAAGTAAACAGCATAATGATCACGTCATACCCTGTATTCCAGGTTACAATTCATAAATAAATAAGATTTCTGACTTGAATTATAATTTGAGTACCCTATTACGAAATATGAAGAATTATCTTAACACATCAGCAAATTTGAAATGAAAAGTCAAATTCAGTAATTTATATTAAATATTATTGTCATTGGATACCAGATTACCATTATATTTGTAGGATATTGATGTATTATCGATTGATGAGTATCTTGGAATCAAGAATCGTTTAATTTCTGCTCGTTAGATCAAGAAATTCCTTTTTTTGAAATAAGTGCAATATTTCACTAATCCAATCGAAAATTAAAATCATTCATTAAGAAAACAGAATAATGATTACGTCATACCCTGTATTCCAGGTTACAATTCATAAATAAATAAGATTTTTGACTTGAACTATAATTTGAGTACTCTATTACAAAATATGAAGAATTATCTTAACATATCAGCAAATTTGAAATGAAAAGTCATATTCAGTACTAAATATTATATAATAATGTCATTAGATACAAAATAAACATTATATTTGAAAGATGATGATGTATTATCGATTGATGAGTATCTTGAAATCAAGAATCGTTTAATTTCTGCTCTTTAGACAAAGAAATTCCTTTTTTTGAAATAAATGCAATATTTCACTAATCCAATCGAAAATAAAAATCATTTATTAAGTGAACAGAATAATGATCACGTCATACCCTGTATTCCAGGTTACAATTGATAAGAAAATAAGATTTTTGACTTGAATTATAATTTGAGTACTCTATTACGAAATATGAAGAATTATCTTAACACATCAGCAAATTTGAAATGAAAAGTCAAATTCAGTAATTTATATTATATATTATTGTTATTAGATACCAGATTACCATTATATTTGTAAAATGATGATGTATTATCGATTGATTAGTATCTTGAAACCAAGAATCATTTAATTTTTGCTTTTTAGCCCAAGAAATTCATTTTTTTTGAAATTAATGCAATATTTCACTAATCCAATCGAAAATTAAAATCATTTATTAAGAAAACAGAATAATGATCACGTCATACCCTGTATTCCAGGTTACAATTCATAAATAAATAAGATTTTTGACTTGAACTATAATTTGAGTACTCTATTACAAAATATGAAGAATTATCTTAACATATCAGCAAATTTGAAATGAAAAGTCATATTCAGTACTAAATATTATATAATAATGTCATTAGATACAAAATAAACATTATATTTGAAAGATGATAATGTATTATCGATTGATGAGTATCTTGAAATCAAGAATCGTTTAATTTCTGCTCTTTAGACAAAGAAATTCCTTTTTTTGAAATAAATGCAATATTTCACTAATCCAATCGAAAATTAAAATCATTCATTAAGAAAACAGAATAATGATCACGTCATACCCTGTATTCCAGGTTACAATTCATAAGAAAATAAGATTTTTGACTTGAATTATAATTTGATTACTCTATTACGAAATATGAAGAATTATCTTAACACATCAGCAAATTTGAAATGAAAAGTCAAATTCAGTAATTTATATTATATATTATTGTTATTAGATACCAGATTACCATTATATTTGAAAGATGATGATGTATTATCGATTGATGAGTATCTTGAAATCAAGAATCATTTAATTTCTGCTTTTTAGACCAAGAAATTCATTTTTTTTGAAATTAATGCAATATTTCACTAATCCAATCGAAAATAAAAATCATTTATTAAGTGAACAGAATAATGATCACTCTATTACGAAATATGAAGAACTATCTTCACAAATTCCAGGTTAACAATACATAAATCAGTATTATTTTTGACTTCAATTAAAATTTCAGTACCCTTTTACGAAATATGAAGAATTATCTTAACAAATCAGCAAATTTCAAATGAAAAGTCATATTCAGTACTAAATATTATATAATAATGTCATTAGATACAAAATAAACATTATATTTGAAAGATAATGATGTATTATCGATTGATGAGTATCTTGAAATCAAGAATCGTTTAATTTCTGCTCTTTAGACAAAGAAATTCCTTTTTTTGAAATAAATGCAATATTTCACTAATCCAATCGAAAATTAAAATCATTTATTAAGAAAACAGAATAATGATCACGTCATACCCTGTATTCCCGGTTACAATTCATATAAAAATAAGATTTTTTACTTGAATTATAATTTGAGTACTCTATTACGATATATGAAGAATTATCTTAACACATCAGCAAATTTGAAATGAAAAGTCAAATTCAGTAATTTATATTAAATATTATTGTCATTAGATACCAGATTACCATGATATTTGAAAAATGATGATGTATTATCGATTGATTAGTATCTTGAAATCAAGAATCATTTAATTTCGGCTTTTTAGACAAAGAAATTCCTTTATTTTTTGAAATAAATGCAATATTTCACTTATCCAATCGAAAATTAAAATCATTTATGAATTGAAGAGGATAATAATCAGGCCATACCCTGTAATCCAGGTCTAAAATTCATTAATCAGTAAGATTTTTGATTTGAATTATAATTTCAGTACTCTATTACAAAATATGAAGAATTATCTTAACAAATCAGCAAATTTCATATGAAAAGTCAAATTCAGTAATTTATTTTAAATATTATTGTCATTAGATACCAGGTTACCATTATATTTGTAAAATGATGATGTATTATCGATTATTAGTATCTTGAAATCAAGAAACATTTAATTTCTGCTTGTTAGACCAAGAAATTCCTTTTTTTTGAAATTAATGCAATATTTCACTTATCCAATCGAAAATTAAAATCATTTATTAAGTGAACATAACAATGATCATGTTTTCCAGGTCAACCATTCATCAATCAGTATGATTTTTGATTTGAATAGTACTTGAGTAATCTGTAATGAAATATTTAGAATTATCTTAACAAATCAGCAAATTTCAAATGAAAAGTCAAATTCAGTAATTTATATTATATATTATTGTCATTAGATACCAGATCACCATTATATTTGTAGGATATTGATGTATTATCGATTGATGAGTATCTTGGAATCAAGACTCATTTAATTTCTGCTTGTTAGACCAAAAAATTCTTTTTTTTTTAAATAAATGCAATATTTCACTAATCCAATCGAAAATTAAAATCATTCATTAAGAAAACAGAATAATGATCACGTCATACCCTGTATTCCAGGTTACAATTCATAAATAAATAAGATTTTTGACTTGAACTATAATTTGAGTACTCTATTACAAAATATGAAGAATTATCTTAACATATCAGCAAATTTGAAATGAAAAGTCATATTCAGTACTAAATATTATATAATAATGTCATTAGATACAAAATAAACATTATATTTGAAAGATGATGATGTATTATCGATTGATGAGTATCTTGAAATCAAGAATCATTTAATTTCTGCTTTTTAGACCAAGAAATTCATTTTTTTTGAAATTAATGCAATATTTCACTAATCCAATCGAAAATAAAAATCATTTATTAAGTGAACAGAATAATGATCACTCTATTACGAAATATGAAGAACTATCTTCACAAATTCCAGGTTAACAATACATAAATCAGTATTATTTTTGACTTCAATTATAATTTCAGTACCCTTTTACGAAATATGAAGAATTATCTTAACAAATCAGCAAATTTCAAATGAAAAGTCATATTCAGTACTAAATATTATATAATAATGTCATTAGATACAAAATAAACATTATATTTGAAAGATAATGATGTATTATCGATTGATGAGTATCTTGAAATCAAGAATCGTTTAATTTCTGCTCTTTAGACAAAGAAATTCCTTTTTTTAAAATAAATGCAATATTTCACTAATCCAATCGAAAATTAAAATCATTTATTAAGAAAACAGAATAATGATCACGTCATACCCTGTATTCCAGGTTACAATTGATAAGAAAATAAGATTTTTGACTTGAATTATAATTTGAGTACTCTATTACGAAATATGAAGAATTATCTTAACACATCAGCAAATTTGAAATGAAAAGTCAAATTCAGTAATTTATATTATATATTATTGTTATTAGATACCAGATTACCATTATATTTGTAAAATGATGATGTATTATCGATTGATTAGTATCTTGAAACCAAGAATCATTTAATTTTTGCTTTTTAGCCCAAGAAATTCATTTTTTTTGAAATTAATGCAATATTTCACTAATCCAATCGAAAATTAAAATCATTTATTAAGAAAACAGAATAATGATCACGTCATACCCTGTATTCCAGGTTACAATTCATAAATAAATAAGATTTTTGACTTGAACTATAATTTGAGTACTCTATTACAAAATATGAAGAATTATCTTAACATATCAGCAAATTTGAAATGAAAAGTCATATTCAGTACTAAATATTATATAATAATGTCATTAGATACAAAATAAACATTATATTTGAAAGATGATAATGTATTATCGATTGATGAGTATCTTGAAATCAAGAATCGTTTAATTTCTGCTCTTTAGACAAAGAAATTCCTTTTTTTGAAACAAATGCAATATTTCACTAATCCAATCGAAAATTAAAATCATTCATTAAGAAAACAGAATAATGATCACGTCATACCCTGTATTCCAGGTTACAATTCATAAGAAAATAAGATTTTTGATTTGAATTCATAATTGAGTATTCTGTTATGAAATATGAAGAATTATCTTAACACATCAGCAAATTTGAAATGAAAAGTCAAATTCAGTAATTTATATTAAATATTATTGTCATTGGATACCAGATTACCATTATATTTGTTAGACAATGATGTATTATCGATAAATAAGTATCTTGAAATCAAGAATTATTTAATTTCTGCTTTTTAGACGAAGAAATTCCTTTTTTTGAAATAAATTAATGCAATATTTCACTAATCCAATCGAAAATAAAAATCATTTATTAAGTGAACAGAATAATGATCACTCTATTACGAAATATGAAGAACTATCTTCACAAATTCCAGGTTAACAATACATAAATCAGTATTATTTTTGACTTCAATTAAAATTTCAGTACCCTTTTACGAAATATGAAGAATTATCTTAACAAATCAGCAAATTTCAAATGAAAAGTCATATTCAGTACTAAATATTATATAATAATGTCATTAGATACAAAATAAACATTATATTTGAAAGATAATGATGTATTATCGATTGATGAGTATCTTGAAATCAAGAATCGTTTAATTTCTGCTCTTTAGACAAAGAAATTCCTTTTTTTGAAATAAATGCAATATTTCACTAATCCAATCGAAAATTAAAATCATTTATTAAGAAAACAGAATAATGATCACGTCATACCCTGTATTCCCGGTTACAATTCATATAAAAATAAGATTTTTGACTTGAATTATAATTTGAGTACTCTATTACGATATATGAAGAATTATCTTAACACATCAGCAAATTTGAAATGAAAAGTCAAATTCAGTAATTTATATTAAATATTATTGTTATTAGATACCAGTTTACCATTATATTTGTAAAATGATGATGTATTATCGATTATTAGTATCTTGAAATCAAGAAACATTTAATTTTTGCTTGTTAGACGAAGAAATTCCTTTATTTTTTGAAATAAATGCAATATTTCACTTATCCAATCGAAAATTAAAATCATTTATTAAGGAAACAGAATAATGATCACGTCATACCCTGTAATCCAGATCTAGATTACATAAATCAGTAAAATTTTTGATTTGAATTATAATTTCAGTACTGTATTACGAAATATGGAGAATTATCTTCACAAATCAGCAAATTTCAAATGAAAAATCAAATTCAGTAATTTATATTAAATATTATCGTTATTAGATACCAGATTACCATTATATTTGTAAAATGATGATGTATTATCGATTGATTAGTATCTTGAAATCAAGAATCATTTAATTTCTGCTTTTTAGACCAAGAAATTCCTTTTTTTGAAATAAATTAAATATTTCACTAATCTAATCGAAAATTAAAATCATTTATGAATTGAAGAGGATAATTATCAGGCCATACCCTGTAATCCAGGTCTAAAATTCATTAATCAGTAAAATTTTTGATTTGAATTATAATTTCAGTACTCTATTACGAAATATGAAGAATTATCTTAACAAATCAGCAAATTTCAAATGGAAAGTCATATTCAGTACTAAATATTAAATAATAATGTCACTAGATACAAAATAAACATTATATTTGAATGATAATGATATATTATCGATTGATGAGTATCTTGAAATCAAAAATTGTTTCATTTCATCTCATTAGACCAAGAAATTCCTTTTTTTGAAATAAATGCAATATTTCACTAATCCAATCGAAAATTAAAATCATTTATTAAGAAAACAGAATAATGATCACGTCATACCCTGTATTCCAGGTTACAATTCATAAAAAAAATAAGATTTTTGACTTGAATTATAATTTCAGTACCCTTTTACGAAATATGAAGAATTATCTTAACACATTAGCAAATTTGAAATGAAAAGTCAAATTCAGTAATTTATATCAAATATTATTGTCATTAGATACCAGATTACCATGATATTTGTAAAATGATGATGTATTATCGATTGATTAGTATCTTGAAATCAAGAATCATTTAATTTCAGCTTTTTAGACGAAGAAATTCCTTTATTTTTTGAAATAAATGCAATATTTCACTTATCCAATCGAAAATTAAAATCATTTATGAATTGAAGAGGATAATAATCAGGCCATACCCTGTAATCCAGGTCTAAAATTCATTAATCAGTAAGATTTTTGACTTGAATTATAATTTGAGTACTCTATTACGAAATATGAGGAATTATCTTAACACATCAGCAAATTTGAAATGAAAAGTCAAATTCAGTAATTTATATCAAATATTATTGTCATTGGATACCAGATTACCATTATATTTGTAAAATGATGATGTATTATCGATTGATTAGTATCTTGAAACCAAGAATCATTTAATTTCGGCTTTTTAGACGAAGAAATTCCTTTATTTTTTGAAATAAATGCAATATTTCACTTATCCAATCGAAAATTAAAATCATTTATGAATTGAAGAGGATAATAATCAGGCCATACCCTGTAATCCAGGTCTAAAATTCATTAATCAGTAAGATTTTTGACTTGAATTATAATTTGAGTACTCTATTACGAAATATGAAGAATTATCTTAACACATCAGCAAATTTGAAATGAAAAGTCAAATTCAGAAATTTATATTACATATTATTGCCATTAGATACCAGATCACCATTATATTTGTTAGACAATGATGTATTATCGATTGATGAGTATCTTGAAATCAGGAATCATTTAATTTCTGCTCATTAGACGAAGAAGTTCCTTTTTTTAAAAAAAATGCAATATTTTAATAATCCAATCGAAAATTAAAATCATTTATTAAGGAAACAGATTAATGAT
The DNA here is from genome assembly GCA_963680855.1 of Lepeophtheirus nordmannii. Taxonomy (NCBI): domain Eukaryota; kingdom Metazoa; phylum Arthropoda; class Copepoda; order Siphonostomatoida; family Caligidae; genus Lepeophtheirus; species Lepeophtheirus nordmannii. Next base: position 14,016,586 of record OY804525.1, read on the forward strand.
CACGTCATATCCTGTATTCCAGGTCTAAAATACATAATCAGTAAGATTTTTGATTTGAATTAATACTTGAGTATTCTGTTATGAAATATGAAGAATTATCTTAATAAAATCAGCAAAATTCAAATGAAAAGTCAAATTCAGTAATTTATATTATATATTATTGCCATTAGATACCAGATTACCATTATATTTGTTAGACAATGATGTATTATCGATTAATAAGTATCTTGAAATCAAGAATTATTTAATTTCTGCTTTTTAGACGAAGAAATTCCTTTTTTTGAAATAAATTAAATATTTCACTAATCCAATCGAAAATAAAAATCATTTATTAAGTGAACAGAATAATGATCACTCTATAACGAAATATGAAGAATTATCTTCACAAATTCCTGGTTTACAATACATAAATCTGTAAGATTTTCGACTTGAATTATAATTTGAGTACTCTATTACGTAATATGAAGAATTATCTTAACAAATTAGCAAATTTCAAATGAAAAGTCAAATTCAGTAATTTATATTAAATATTATTGTTATTAGATACCAGATTACCATTATATTTGTAAAATGATGATGTATTATCGATTGATTAGTATCTTGAAATCTAGAAACATTTTATTTCTGCTTTTTAGACCAAGAAATTCCTTTTCTTTTTTAAATAAATGCAATATTTCACTCATCCAATCAAAAATTAAAATCATTTATTATGTGAACAGAATAATGATCACGTCATACCCTGTATTCCAGATCTAGATTACATAAATCAGTAAGATTTTTGATTTGAATTATAATTTCAGTACTGTATTATGAAATATGAAGAATTATCTTAAAAAATCAGCAAATTTCAAATGAAAAGTCATATTCAGTACTAAATTTTATATAATAATGTCATTAGATACAAAATAAACATTATATTTGAAAGATAATGATGTATTATTGTTATTAGATACCAGATTACCATTATATTTGTAAAATGATGATGTATTATCTATTGATTAGTATCTTGAAATCAAGAAACATTTAATTTCTGCTTTTTAGACCAAGAAATTCCTTTTTTTTGAAATTAATGCAATATTTCACTTATCCAATCGAAAATTAAAATCATTTATGAATTGAAGAGGATAATTATCAGGCCATACCCTCTAATCCAGGTCTTAAATTCATTAATCAGTAAGATTTTTGATTTGAATTAGAATTTCAGTACTCTAGTACGAAATATGAAGAATTATCTTAACAAATCAGCAAATTTCATATGAAAAGTCAAATTCAGTAATTTATATTAAATATTATTGTCATTAGATACCAGATTACCAATATATTTGTAAAATGATGATGTATTATCGATTGATTAGTATCTTGAAATCAAGAAACATTTAATTTCTGCTTTTTAGACCAAGAAATTTCTTCTTTTTTTTTAAATAAATGCAATATTTCACTTATCCAATCGAAAATTAAAATCATTTATAAAGTGAACAGAACAATGATCACGTCATACCCTGTATTCCAGGTCAACCATTCATTAATCAGTAAGATTTTTGATTTGAATTAGAATTTCAGTACTCTAGTACGAAATATGAAGAATTATCTTAACAAATCAGCAAATTTCAAATGAAAAGTCAAATTAAGTAATTTATATTAAATATTATTGTCATTAGATACCTGATTACCATTATATTTGTTAGACAATGATGAATTATCGATTGATTAGTATCTTGAAATCAAGAATCATTTAATTTCTGCTTTTTAGACCAAGAAATTCCTTTTTTTTTTGAAATAAATGCAATATTTCACTTATCCAATCGAAAATTAAAATCATTTATGAATTGAAGAGGGTAATTATCAGGCCATACCCTGTAATCCAGGTCTAAAATTCATTAATCAGTAAGATTTTTGATTTGAATTATAATTTGAGAACTGTATTACGAAATATGAATAATTATCTTAACAAATCAGCAAATTTCATATGAAAAGTCAAATTCAGTAATTTATATGAAATATTATTGTCATTAGATACCAGATTACCAATATATTTGTAAAATGATGATGTATTATCGATTGATTAGTATCTTGAAATCAAGAAACATTTAATTTCTGCTTTTTAGACCAAGAAATTTCTTCTTTTTTTTTAAATAAATGCAATATTTCACTTATCCAATCGAAAATTAAAATCATTTATAAAGTGAACAGAACAATGATCACGTCATACCCTGTATTCCAGGTCAACCATTCATTAATCAGTAAGATTTTTGATTTGAATTAGAATTTCAGTACTCTAGTACGAAATATGAAGAATTATCTTAACAAATCAGCAAATTTCAAATGAAAAGTCAAATTAAGTAATTTATATTAAATATTATTGTCATTAGATACCTGATTACCATTATATTTGTAAAATGATGATGTATTATCGATTGATTAGTATCTTGAAATCAAGAATCATTTAATTTCAGCTTTTTGGACCAAGAAATTCCTTTTTTTTTTGAAATAAATGCAATATTTCACTAATCCAATCGAAAATTAAAATCATTTATAAAGTGAACAGAACAATGATCACGTCATACCCTGTATTCCAGGTCAACCATTCATAAGTCGGTAAGATTTTTGATTTGAATTATAATTTCAGTACTCTATTACGAAATATGAAGAATTATCTTAACAAATCAGCAAATTTCAAATGAAAAGTCAAATTAAGTAATTTATATTAAATATTATTGTCATTAGATACCTGATTACCATTATATTTGTTAGACAATGATGTATTATCGATTAATAAGTATCTTGAAATCAAGAATTATTTAATTTCTGCTTTTTAGACGAAGAAATTCCTTTTTTTGAAATAAATTAAATATTTCACTAATCCAATCGAAAATAAAAATCATTTATTAAGTGAACAGAATAATGATCACTCTATAACGAAATATGAAGAATTATCTTCACAAATTCCTGGTTTACAATACATAAATCTGTAAGATTTTTGACTTGAATTATAATTTGAGTACTCTATTACGTAATATGAAGAATTATCTTAACAAATTAGCAAATTTCAAATGAAAAGTCAAATTCAGTAATTTATATGAAATATTATTGTCATTAGATACCAGATTACCAATATATTTGTAAAATGATGATGTATTATCGATTGATTAGTATCTTGAAATCAAGAAACATTTAATTTCTGCTTTTTAGACCAAGAAATTTCTTCTTTTTTTTTAAATAAATGCAATATTTCACTTATCCAATCGAAAATTAAAATCATTTATAAAGTGAACAGAACAATGATCACGTCATACCCTGTATTCCAGGTCAACCATTCATTAATCAGTAAGATTTTTGATTTGAATTAGAATTTCAGTACTCTAGTACGAAATATGAAGAATTATCTTAACAAATCAGCAAATTTCAAATGAAAAGTCAAATTAAGTAATTTATATTAAATATTATTGTCATTAGATACCTGATTACCATTATATTTGTAAAATGATGATGTATTATCGATTGATTAGTATCTTGAAATCAAGAATCATTTAATTTCAGCTTTTTGGACCAAGAAATTCCTTTTTTTTTTGAAATAAATGCAATATTTCACTAATCCAATCGAAAATTAAAATCATTTATGAATTGAAGAGGGTAATTATCAGGCCATACCCTGTAATCCAGGTCTAAAATTCATTAATCCGTAAGATTTTTGATTTGAATTATAATTTCAGTACTCTATTACGAAATATGAAGAATTATCTTAACAAATCAGCAAATTTCAAATGAAAAGTCAAATTAAGTAATTTATATTAAATATTATTGTCATTAGATACCTGATTACCATTATATTTGTTAGACAATGATGTATTATCGATTAATAAGTATCTTGAAATCAAGAATTATTTAATTTCTGCTTTTTAGACGAAGAAATTCCTTTTTTTGAAATAAATTAAATATTTCACTAATCCAATCGAAAATAAAAATCATTTATTAAGTGAACAGAATAATGATCACTCTATAACGAAATATGAAGAATTATCTTCACAAATTCCTGGTTTACAATACATAAATCTGTAAGATTTTTGACTTGAATTATAATTTGAGTACTCTATTACGTAATATGAAGAATTATCTTAACAAATTAGCAAATTTCAAATGAAAAGTCAAATTCAGTAATTTATATTAAATATTATTGTTATTAGATACCAGATTACCATTATATTTGTAAAATGATGATGTATTATCGATTGATTAGTATCTTGAAATCTAGAAACATTTTATTTCTGCTTTTTAGACCAAGAAATTCCTTTTCTTTTTTAAATAAATGCAATATTTCACTCATCCAATCAAAAATTAAAATCATTTATTATGTGAACAGAATAATGATCACGTCATACCCTGTATTCCAGATCTAGATTACATAAATCAGTAAGATTTTTGATTTGAATTATAATTTCAGTACTGTATTATGAAATATGAAGAATTATCTTAAAAAATCAGCAAATTTCAAATGAAAAGTCATATTCAGTACTAAATTTTATATAATAATGTCATTAGATACAAAATAAACATTATATTTGAAAGATAATGATGTATTATTGTTATTAGATACCAGATTACCATTATATTTGTAAAATGATGATGTATTATCTATTGATTAGTATCTTGAAATCAAGAAACATTTAATTTCTGCTTTTTAGACCAAGAAATTCCTTTTTTTTGAAATTAATGCAATATTTCACTTATCCAATCGAAAATTAAAATCATTTATGAATTGAAGAGGATAATTATCAGGCCATACCCTCTAATCCAGGTCTTAAATTCATTAATCAGTAAGATTTTTGATTTGAATTAGAATTTCAGTACTCTAGTACGAAATATGAAGAATTATCTTAACAAATCAGCAAATTTCATATGAAAAGTCAAATTCAGTAATTTATATTAAATATTATTGTCATTAGATACCAGATTACCAATATATTTGTAAAATGATGATGTATTATCGATTGATTAGTATCTTGAAATCAAGAAACATTTAATTTCTGCTTTTTAGACCAAGAAATTTCTTCTTTTTTTTTAAATAAATGCAATATTTCACTTATCCAATCGAAAATTAAAATCATTTATAAAGTGAACAGAACAATGATCACGTCATACCCTGTATTCCAGGTCAACCATTCATTAATCAGTAAGATTTTTGATTTGAATTAGAATTTCAGTACTCTAGTACGAAATATGAAGAATTATCTTAACAAATCAGCAAATTTCAAATGAAAAGTCAAATTAAGTAATTTATATTAAATATTATTGTCATTAGATACCTGATTACCATTATATTTGTAAAATGATGATGTATTATCGATTGATTAGTATCTTGAAATCAAGAATCATTTAATTTCAGCTTTTTGGACCAAGAAATTCCTTTTTTTTTTTAAATAAATGCAATATTTCACTAATCCAATCGAAAATTAAAATCATTTATGAATTGAAGAGGGTAATTATCAGGCCATACCCTGTAATCCAGGTCTAAAATTTATTAATCCGTAAGATTTTTGATTTGAATTATAATTTCAGAACTCTATTACGAAATATGAAGAATTATCTTAACAAATCAGCAAATTTCAAATGAAAAGTCAAATTCAGTAATTTATTTTAAATATTATTGCCATTAGATACCAGATCACCATTATATTTGTTAGACAATGATGAATTATCGATTGATTAGTATCTTGAAATCAAGAATCATTTAATTTCTGCTTTTTAGACCAAGAAATTCCTTTTTTTTTTGAAATAAATGCAATATTTCACTTATCCAATCGAAAATTAAAATCATTTATGAATTGAAGAGGGTAATTATCAGGCCATACCCTGTAATCCAGGTCTAAAATTCATTAATCAGTAAGATTTTTGATTTGAATTATAATTTGAGAACTGTATTACGAAATATGAATAATTATCTTAACAAATCAGCAAATTTCATATGAAAAGTCAAATTCAGTAATTTATATGAAATATTATTGTCATTAGATACCAGATTACCAATATATTTGTAAAATGATGATGTATTATCGATTGATTAGTATCTTGAAATCAAGAAACATTTAATTTCTGCTTTTTAGACCAAGAAATTTCTTCTTTTTTTTTAAATAAATGCAATATTTCACTTATCCAATCGAAAATTAAAATCATTTATAAAGTGAACAGAACAATGATCACGTCATACCCTGTATTCCAGGTCAACCATTCATTAATCAGTAAGATTTTTGATTTGAATTAGAATTTCAGTACTCTAGTACGAAATATGAAGAATTATCTTAACAAATCAGCAAATTTCAAATGAAAAGTCAAATTAAGTAATTTATATTAAATATTATTGTCATTAGATACCTGATTACCATTATATTTGTAAAATGATGATGTATTATCGATTGATTAGTATCTTGAAATCAAGAATCATTTAATTTCAGCTTTTTGGACCAAGAAATTCCTTTTTTTTTTGAAATAAATGCAATATTTCACTAATCCAATCGAAAATTAAAATCATTTATGAATTGAAGAGGGTAATTATCAGGCCATACCCTGTAATCCAGGTCTAAAATTCATTAATCCGTAAGATTTTTGATTTGAATTATAATTTCAGAACTCTATTACGAAATATGAAGAATTATCTTAACAAATCAGCAAATTTCAAATGAAAAGTCAAATTCAGTAATTTATTTTAAATATTATTGCCATTAGATACCAGATCACCATTATATTTGTTAGACAATGATGAATTATCGATTGATTAGTATCTTGAAATCAAGAATCATTTAATTTCTGCTTTTTAGACCAAGAAATTCCTTTTTTTTTTGAAATAAATGCAATATTTCACTTATCCAATCGAAAATTAAAATCATTTATGAATTGAAGAGGGTAATTATCAGGCCATACCCTGTAATCCAGGTCTAAAATTCATTAATCAGTAAGATTTTTGATTTGAATTATAATTTCAGTACTCTATTACGAAATATGAATAATTATCTTAACAAATCAGCAAATTTCATATGAAAAGTCAAATTCAGTAATTTATATGAAATATTATTGTCATTAGATACCAGATTACCATTATATTTGTAAAATGATGATGTATTATCGATTGATTAGTATCTTGAAATCAAGAAACATTTAATTTCTGCTTTTTAGACAAAGAAATTCCTTTTTTTTGAAATTAATGCAATATTTCACTAATCCAATCGAAAATTAAAATCATTTATGAATTGAAGAGGATAATTATCAGGCCATACCCTGTATTCCAGGGCAACCATTCATAAGTCGGTAAGATTTTTGATTTGAATTATAATTTCAGTACTCTATTACGAAATATGAATAATTATCTTAACAAATCAGCAAATTTCATATGAAAAGTCAAATTCAGTAATTTATATGAAATATTATTGTCATTAGATACCAGATTACCATTATATTTGTAAAATGATAATGTATTATCGATTGATTAGTATCTTGAAATCAAGAATCATTTTATTTCTGCTTCTTAGACCAAGAAATTCCTTTTTTTTTGAAATAAATGCAATATTTCACTTCTCCAATCGAAAATTAAAATCATATATTAAGTGAACAGAATAATGATCACGTCATACCCTGTATTCCAGGTCTAGATTACAGAAATCAGATAGATTTTTGATTTGAATTATAATTTGAGTACTGTATTACGAAATATGAATAATTATCTTAACAAATCAGAAATAAATGCAATATTTCACTAATCCAATCGAAAATTAAAAACATTCATTAAGAAAACAGAATAATGATCACGTCATACCCTGTATTCCAGGTTACAATTCATAAAAAAATAAGATTTTTGACTTGAATTATAATTTGAGTACTCTATTACGAAATATGAATAATTATCTTCACAAATCAGCAAATTCAAATGAAAAGTCAAATTCAGTAATTTATATTAAATGTTATTGTTATTAGATACCAGATTACCATTATATTTGTAAAATGATAATGTATTATCAATTGATTAGTATCTTGAAATCAAGAAACATTGAATTTCTGCTTTTTAGACCAAGAAATTCCTTTTTTTTTTAAATAAATGCAATATTTCACTTATCCAATCGAAAATTAAAATCATTTATAAAGTGAACAGAACAATGATCACGTCATACCCTGTATTCCAGGTCAACCATTCATAAGTCGGTAAGATTTTTGATTTGAATTATAATTTCAGTACTCTATTACGAAATATGAAGAATTATCTTCACAAATCCGCAAATTTCAAATGAAAAGTCAAATTCAGTAATTTATATTAAATATTATTGTTATTAGATACCAGATTACCATTATATTTGTAAAATGATGATGTATTATCTATTGATTAGTATCTTGAAATCAAGAAACATTTAATTTCTGCTTTTTAGACCAAGAAATTCCTTTTTTTTGAAATTAATGCAATATTTCACTTATCCAATCGAAAATTAAAATCATTTATGAATTGAAGAGGATAATTATCAGGCCATACCCTTTAATCCAGGTCTTAAATTCATTAATCAGTAAGATTTTTGATTTGAATTAGAATTTCAGTACTCTAGTACGAAATATAAAGAATTATCTTAACAAATCAGCAAATTTCATATGAAAAGTCAAATTCAGTAATTTATATTAAATATTATTGTCATTAGATACCAGATTACCAATATATTTGTAAAATGATGATGTATTATCGATTGATTAGTATCTTGAAATCAAGAAACATTTCATTTCTGCTTTTTAGACCAAGAAATTTCTTCTTTTTTTTTAAATAAATGCAATATTTCACTTATCCAATCGAAAATTTAAATCATTTATTAAGTGAAGAGAACAATGATCACGTATTCCAGGTCAACCATTCATCAATTAGTATGATTTTTGATTTGAATAAGTACTTGAGTAATCTCTAATGAAATATTTAGAATTATCTTAACAAATCAGCAAATTTAAAATGAAAAGTCAAATTCAGTAATTTATATTATATATTATTGTCATTAGATAACAGATCACCATTATATTTGTAGGATAATGATGTATTATCGATTGATGAGTATCTTGGAATCATAAATCATTTAATTTCTGCTTGTTAGACCAAAAAATTCTTTTTTTTTTTAAATAAATGCAATATTTTACTAATCCAATCGAAAATGAAAATCATTTATGAATTGAAGAGGGTAATTATCCGGCCATACCCTGTAATCCAGGTCTAAAATTCATTAATTAGTAAGATTTTTGATTTGAATTATAATTTCAGTACTCTATTACGAAATATTTAGAATTATCTTAACAAATCAGAAATAAATGCAATATTCACTTATCCAATCGAAAATTAAAATCATTTATGAATTGAAGAGGATAATTATCAGGCCATACCTTGTAATCCAGGTCTAAAATTGATTAATTAGTAAGATTTTTGATTTGAATTATAATTTCAGTACTCTATTACGAAATATTTAGTATTATCTTAACAAATCAGCAAATTTCAAATGAAAAGTCAAATTCAGTAATTTATATTATATATTATTGTCATTAGATACCAGATCACCATAATATTTGTAGGATAATGATGTATTATCGATTGATGAGTATTTTGGAATCAAGACTCATTTAATTTCTTCTTGTTAGACCAAAAAATTCTTTTTTTTGAAATTAATGCAATATTTCACAAATCCAATCGAAAATTAAAATCATTTATTATGTAAACAGAATAATGATCACGTCATACCCTGTATTCCAGGTTACAATTCATAAATAAATAAGATTTTTGATTTGAACTAGTACTTGAGTAATCTGTAATGAAATATGAATAAATATCTTCACAAATCAGCAAATTTCAAATGAAAAGTCAAATTCAGTAATTTATATTAAATATTATTGTTATTTGATACCAGATTACCATTATATTTGTAAAATGATGATGTATTATCGATTGATTAGTATCTTGAAATCAAGAAACATTTAATTTCTGCTTTTTATACCAAGAAATTCCTTTTTTTTTAAATTAATGCAATATTTCACTAATCCAATCGAAAATTAAAATCATTTATTAAGTAAACAGAATAATGATCACGTCATACCCTGAATTCCAGGTTACAATTCATAAATAAATAAGATTTTTGATTTGAATTATAATTTGAGTACTCTATTACGAAATATGAATAATTATCTTCACAAATCAGCAAATTTCAAATGAAAAGTCAAATTCAGTAATTTATATTAAATATTATTGTTATTAGATACCAGATTATTATTATATTTGTAAAATGATGATGTATTATCGATTGATTAGTATCTTGGAATCAAGAAACATTTAATTTCTGCTTTTTAGACCAAGAAATTCCTTTTCTTTTGTAAATAAATGCAATATTTCACTCATCCAATCGAAAATTAAAATCATTTACTATGTGAACAGAATAATGATCATGTCATACCCTGTATTCCAGGTTACAATTCATAAAAAAATAAGATTTTTGACTTGAATTATAATTTGAGTACTATATAACGAAATATGAATAATTATCTTCACAAATCAGCAAATTTCAAATGAAAAATCAAATTCAGTAATTTATATTTTATATTATTGTCATTAGATACCAGATCACCATTATATTTGTAGGATAATGATGTATTATCGATTGATGAGTATCTTGGAATCAAGACTCATTTAATTTCTGCTTTTTAGACCAAGAAATTCCTTTTTTTTTAAATAAATGCAATATTTCACTAATCCAATCGAAAATTAAAATCATATATTAAGTGAACAGAATAATGATCACGTCATACCCTGTATTCCAGGTCTAGATTACATAAATCAGTAAGATTTTTGATTTAAATCAATTTGAGTACTGTATTACGAAATATGGATAATTATCTTAACAAATCAGAAATAAATGCAATATTTCACTAATCCAATCGAAAATTAAAATCATTCATTAAAAAAACAGAATAATGATCACGTCATACCCTGTATTCCAGGTTACAATTCATAAATAAATAAGATTTTTGACTTGAATTATAATTTGAGTACTCTATAACGAAATTTGAATAATTATCTTCACAAATCAGCAAATTTCGAATGAAAAGTCAAATTCAGTAATTTATATTAAATATTATTGTTATTAGATACCAGATTACCATTATATTTGTAAAATGATGATGTATTATCTATTGATTAGTATCTTGAAATCAAGAATCATTTAATTTCTGCTTTTTAGACCAAGAAATTCCTTTTTTTTTGAAATAAATGCAATATTTCACTTATCCAATCTAAAATTAAAATCATTTATTAAGTGAACAGAATAATGATCACGTCATACCCTGTATTCCAGGTTACAATTCATAAATAAATAAGATTTTTGACTTGAATTATAATTTGAGTACTCTATAACGAAATATGAATAAATATCTTCACAAATCAGCAAATTTCAAATGAAAAGTCAAATTCAGTAATTTATATTAAATATTATTGTTATTAGATACCAGATTACCATTATATTTGTAAAATGATGATGTATTATCGATTGATTAGTATCTTGAAATCAAGAAACATTTAACTTCTGCTTTTTATACCAAGAAATTCCTTTTTTTTTAAATTAATGCAATATTTTACTAATCCAATCGACAATTAAAATCATTTTTTAAGTGAACAGAATAATGATCACGTCATACCCTGTATTCCAGGTTACAATTCATAAATAAATAAGATTTTTGACTTGAATTATAATTTGAGTACTCTATAACGAAATATGAATAAATATCTTCACAAATCAGCAAATTTCAAATGAAAAGTCAAATTCAGTAATTTATATTAAATATTATTGTTATTAGATACCAGATTATTATTATATTTGTAAAATGATGATGTATTATCGATTGATTAGTATCTTGGAATCAAGAAACATTTAATTTCTGCTTTTTAGACCAAGAAATTCCTTTTCTTTTGTAAATAAATGCAATATTTCACTCATCCAATCGAAAATTAAAATCATTTACTATGTGAACAGAATAATGATCATGTCATACCCTGTATTCCAGGTTACAATTCATAAAAAAATAAGATTTTTGACTTGAATTATAATTTGAGTACTCTATAACGAAATATGAATAATTATCTTCACAAATCAGCAAATTTCAAATGAAAAATCAAATTCAGTAATTTATATTTTATATTATTGTCATTAGATACCAGATCACCATTATATTTGTAGGATAATGATGTATTATCGATTGATGAGTATCTTGGAATCAAGACTCATTTAATTTCTGCTTTTTAGACCAAGAAATTCCTTTTTTTTTAAATAAATGCAATATTTCACTAATCCAATCGAAAATTAAAATCATATATTAAGTGAACAGAATAATGATCACGTCATACCCTGTATTCCAGGTCTAGATTACATAAATCAGTAAGATTTTTGATTTAAATCAATTTGAGTACTGTATTACGAAATATGGATAATTATCTTAACAAATCAGAAATAAATGCAATATTTCACTAATCCAATCGAAAATTAAAATCATTCATTAAAAAAACAGAATAATGATCACGTCATACCCTGTATTCCAGGTTACAATTCATAAATAAATAAGATTTTTGACTTGAATTATAATTTGAGTACTCTATAACGAAATTTGAATAATTATCTTCACAAATCAGCAAATTTCGAATGAAAAGTCAAATTCAGTAAAATATATTAAATATTATTGTTATTAGATACCAGATTACCATTATATTTGTAAAATGATGATGTATTATCTATTGATTAGTATCTTGAAATCAAGAATCATTTAATTTCTGCTTTTTAGACCAAGAAATTCCTTTTTTTTTGAAATAAATGCAATATTTCACTTATCCAATCTAAAATTAAAATCATTTATTAAGTGAACATAATAATGATCACGTCATACCCTGTATTCCAGGTTACAATTCATAAATAAATAAGATTTTTGACTTGAATTATAATTTGAGTACTCTATAACGAAATATGAATAAATATCTTCACAAATCAGCAAATTTCAAATGAAAAGTCAAATTCAGTAATTTATATTAAATATTATTGTTATTAGATACCAGATTACCATTATATTTGTAAAATGATGATGTATTATCGATTGATTAGTATCTTGAAATCAAGAAACATTTAACTTCTGCTTTTTATACCAAGAAATTCCTTTTTTTTTAAATTAATGCAATATTTTACTAATCCAATCGACAATTAAAATCATTTTTTAAGTGAACAGAATAATGATCACGTCATACCCTGTATTCCAGGTTACAATTCATAAAAAAATAAGATTTTTGACTTGAATTATAATTTGAGTACTCTATAACGAAATATGAATAATTATCTTCACAAATCAGCAAATTTCAAATGAAAAATCAAATTCAGTAATTTATATTATATATTATTGTCATTAGATACCAGATCACCATTATATTTGTAGGATAATGATGTATTATCGATTGATGAGTATCTTGGAATCAAGACTCCTTTAATTTCTGCTTTTTAGACCAAGAAATTCCTTTTTTTTTGAAATAAATGCAATATTTCACTAATCCAATCGAAAATTAAAATCATATATTAAGTGAACAGAATAATGATCACGTCATACCCTGTATTCCAGGTCTAGATTACATAAATCAGTAAGATTTTTGATTTAAATCAATTTGAGTACTGTATTACGAAATATGGATAATTATCTTAACAAATCAGAAATAAATGCAATATTTCACTAATCCAATCGAAAATTAAAATCATTCATTAAAAAAACAGAATAATGATCACGTCATACCCTGTATTCCAGGTTACAATTCATAAATAAATAAGATTTTTGACTTGAATTATAATTTGAGTACTCTATAACGAAATTTGAATAATTATCTTCACAAATCAGCAAATTTCAAATGAAAAGTCAAATTCAGTAATTTATATTAAATATTATTGTTATTAGATACCAGATTACCATTATATTTGTAAAATGATGATGTATTATCGATTGATTAGTATCTTGAAATCAAGAATCATTTAATTTCTGCTTTTTAGACCAAGAAATTCCTTTTTTTTTGAAATAAATGCAATATTTCACTTATCCAATCTAAAATTAAAATCATATATTAAGTGAACAGAATAATGATCACGTCATACCCTGTATTCCAGGTTACAATTCATAAATAAATAAGATTTTTGACTTGAATTATAATTTGAGTACTCTATAACGAAATATGAATAAATATCTTCACAAATCAGCAAATTTCAAATGAAAAGTCAAATTCAGTAATTTATATTAAATATTATTGTTATTAGATACCAGATTACCATTATATTTGTAAAATGATGATGTATTATCGATTGATTAGTATCTTGAAATCAAGAAATATTTAACTTCTGCTTTTTATACCAAGAAATTCCTTTTTTTTTAAATAAATGCAATATTTCACTAATCCAATCGAAAATTAAAATCATTCATTAAAAAAACAGAATAATGATCACGTCATACCCTGTATTCCAGGTTACACTTCATAAATAAATAAGATTTTTGACTTGAATTATAATTTGAGTACTCTATAACGAAATTTGAATAATTATCTTCACAAATCAGCAAATTTCAAATGAAAAGTCAAATTCAGTAATTTATATTAAATATTATTGTTATTAGATACCAGATTACCATTATATTTGTAAAATGATGATGTATTATCGATTGATTAGTATCTTGAAATCAAGAATCATTTAATTTCCTCTTGTTAGACCAAAAAATTCTTTTTTTTGAAATAAATGCAATATTTCACTTATCCAATCGAAAATTAAAATCATTTATTATGTGAACAGAATAATGATCACGTCATACCCTGTATTCGAGTTTACAATTCATAAAAAATAAGATTTTTGACTTGAATTATAATTTGAGTACTCTATAACGAAATATGAATAATTATCTTCACAAATCAGCAAATTTCAAATGAAAAGTCAAATTCAGTAATTTATATTAAATATTATTGTTATTAGATACCATATTACCATTATATTTGTAAAATTATGATGTATTATCGAATGATTAGTATCTTGAAATCAAGAATCATTTAATTTCTGCTTTTGAGACCAAGAAATTACTTTTTTTTTGAAATAAATGCAATATTTCACTTATCCAATCTAAAATTAAAATCATATATTAAGTGAACAGAATAATGATCACGTCATACCCTGTATTCCAGGTTACAATTCATAAATAAATAAGATTTTTGACTTGAATTATAATTTGAGTACTCTATAACGAAATATGAATAAATATCTTCACAAATCAGCAAATTTCAAATGAAAAGTCAAATTCAGTAATTTATATTAAATATTATTGTTATTAGATACCAGATTACCATTATATTTGTAAAATGATGATGTATTATCGATTGATTAGTATTTTGAAATCAAGAAACCTTTAATTTCTGCTTTTTAGACCAAGAAATTCCTTTTTTTTGAAATTAATGCAATATTTCACTAATCCAATCGAAAATTAAAATCATTTATTAAGTAAACAGCATAATGATCACGTCATACCCTGTATTCGAGGTTACAATTCATTAATCAGTAAGATTTTTGGTTTGAATTATAATTTGAGTACTCTATAACGAAATATGAATAGTTATCTTAACAAATCAGCAAATTTCAAATGAAAAGTCAAATTCAGTAATTTATATTAAATATTATTGTCATTAGATACTAGATTACCATTATATTTGTAAAATGATGATGTATTATCGATTGATTAGTATCTTGAAATCAAGAATCATGTAATTTCTGCTTTTTGGACCATAAATTCCTTTTTTTGAAATAAATTAAATATTTCACTAATCCAATAGAAAATAAAAATCATTTATGAATTGAAGAGAATAATTATCAGGCCATACCCTGTAATCCAGGTCTTAAATTCATTAATCAGTAAGATTTTTGATTTGAAATATAATTTGAGTACTCTATTACGAAATATGAATAATTATCTTCACAAATCAGCAAATTTCAAATGAAAAGTCAAATTCAGTAATTTATAATAAATATTATTGTTATTAGATACCAGATTACCATTATATTTGTAAAATGATGATGTATTATCGACTGATTATTATCTTGGAATCAAGACTCATTTAATTTCTGCTTTTTAGACCAAGAAATTCCTTTTTTTTTGAAATAAATGCAATATTTCACTAATCCAATCGAAAATTAAAATCATATATTAAGTGAACAGAATAATGATCACGTCATACCCTGTATTCCAGGTCTAGATTACATAAATCAGTAAGATTTTTGATTTAAATCAATTTGAGTACTGTATTACGAAATATGGATAATTATCTTAACAAATCAGAAATAAATGCAATATTTCACTAATCCAATCGAAAATTAAAATCATTCATTAAAAAAACAGAATAATGATCACGTCATACCCTGTATTCCAGGTTACAATTCATAAATAAATAAGATTTTTGACTTGAATTATAATTTGAGTACTCTATAACGAAATTTGAATAATTATCTTCACAAATCAGCAAATTTCAAATGAAAAGTCAAATTCAGTAATTTATATTAAATATTATTGTTATTAGATACCAGATTACCATTATATTTGTAAAATGATGATGTATTATCGATTGATTAGTATCTTGAAATCAAGAATCATTTAATTTCTGCTTTTTATACCAAGAAATTCCTTTTTTTTAAATTAATGCAATATTTCACTAATCCAATCGAAAATTAAAATCATTTATTAAGTGAACAGAATAATGATCACGTCATACCCTGTATTCCAGGTTACAATTCATAAATAAATAAGATTTTTGACTTGAATTATAATTTGAGTACTCTATAACGAAATATGAATAAATATCTTCACAAATCAGCAAATTTCAAATGAAAAGTCAAATTCAGTAATTTATATTAAATATTATTGTTATTAGATACCAGATTACCATTATATTTGTAAAATGATGATGTATTATCGACTGATTATTATCTTGAAATCAAGAATAATTTAATTTCTGATTTTTAGACCAAGATATTCCTTTTTTTGAAATAAATTAAATATTTCACTAATCCAATAAAAAATTAAAATCATTTATGAATTGAAGAGAATAATTATCAGGCCATACCCTGTAATCCAGGTCTTAAATTCATTAATCAGTAAGATTTTTGATTTGAATTATAATTTGAATACTCTATAACGAAATATGAATAATTATCTTCACAAATCAGCAAATTTCAAATGAAAAGTCAAATTCAGTAATTTATATTATATATTATTGTCATTAGATACCAGATCACTATTATATTTGTAGGATAATGATGTATTATCGATTGATGAGTATCTTGAAATCAAGAAACATTTAATTTCTGCTTTTTAGACCAAGAAATTACTTTTTTTTTAAATTAATGCAATATTTCACTAATCCAATCGAAAATTAAAATCATTTATTAAGTGAACAGAATAATGATCACGTCATACCCTGTATTCCAGGTCTAGATTACATAAATCAGTAAGATTTTTGATTTAAATCAATTTGAGTACTGTATTACGAAATATGGATAATTATCTTAACAAATCAGAAATAAATGCAATATTTCACTAATCCAATCGAAAATTAAAATCATTTATTAAGTGAACAGAATAATGATCATGTCATACCCTGAATTCCAGGTTACAATTCATAAATAAATAAGATTTTTGATTTGAATTATAATTTGAGTACTCTATTACGAAATATGAATAATTATCTTCACAAATCAGCAAATTTCAAATGAAAAGTCAAATTCAGTAATTTATATTAAATATTATTGTTATTAGATACCAGATTACCATTATATTTGTAAAATGATGATGTATTATCGATTGATTAGTATCTTGAAATCAAGAAACATTTAATTTCTGCTTTTTAGACCAAGAAATTCCTTTTATTTTGTAAATAAATGCAATATTTCACTCATCCAATCGAAAATTAAAATCATTTATGAATGGAAGAGGATAATTATCAGGCCATACCCTGTAATCCATGTCTTAAATTCATTAATCAGTAAGATTTTTGATTTGAATTATAATTTCAGTACTCTATTACGAAATATGAAGAATTATCTTAACAAATCAGCAAATTTCATATGAAAAGTCAAATTCAGTAATTTATATTAAATATTATTGTCATTAGATACCAGATTACCATTATTTTTGTAAAATGATGATGTATTATCGATTGATTAGTATTTTGAAATCAAGAATCATTTAATTTCCTCTTGTTAGACCAAAAAATTCTTTTTTTTGAAATAAATGCAATATTTCACTAATCCAATCGAAAATTAAAATCATTTATTAAGTGAACAGAATAATGATCATGTCATATCCTGTATTCCAGGTCTAGATTACATAAATCAGTAAGATTTTTGACTTGAATTATAATTTGAGTACTCTATAACGAAATATGAATAATTATCTTCACAAATCAGCAAATTTCAAATGAAAAGTCAAATTCAGTAATTTATATTATATATTATTGTCATTAGATACCAGATCACCATTATATTTGTAGGATAATGATGTATTATCGATTGATGAGTATCTTGGAATCAAGACTCATTTAATTTCCTCTTGTTAGACCAAAAAATTCTTTTTTTTGAAATAAATGCAATATTTCACTAATCCAATCCAAAATTAAAATCATTCATTAAGAAAACAGAATAATGATCACGTCATACCCTGTATTCCAGGTTACAATTCATAAATAAATAAGATTTTCGATTTGAATTATAATTTGAGTACTCTATTACGAAATATGAAGAATTATCTTAACAAATCAGCAAATTTCAAATGAAAAGTCGAATTCAGTAATTTATATTATATATTATTGCCATTATATACCAGATCACCATTATATTTGTAGGATAATGATGTATTATCGATTGATGAGTATCTTGGAATCAAGACACATATAATTTCTTCTTTTTAGACCAAAAAATTCTTTTTTTTGAAATTAATGCAATATTTCACTAATCCAATCGAAAATTAATATCATTTATTAAGTAAACAGCATAATGATCACGTCATACCCTGTATTCCAGGTCTACAATACATAAATCAGTAAGATTTTTGATTTAAATTATAATTTCAGTACTCTATTAAGAAATATGAAGAATTATCTTAACAAATCAGCAAATTTCATATGAAAAGTCAAATTCAGTAATTTATATTAAATATTATTGTCATTAGATACCAGATTACCATTATTTTTGTAAAATGATGATGTATTATCGATTGATTAGTATCTTGAAATCAAGAATCATTTAATTTCCTCTTGTTAGACCAAAAAATTCTTTTTTTTGAAATAAATGCAATATTTCACTAATCCAATCGAAAATTAAAATCATTTATTAAGTGAACAGAATAATGATCATGTCATATCCTGTATTCAAGGTCTAGATTACATAAATCAGTAAGATTTTTGACTTGAATTATAATTTGAGTACTCTATAACGAAATATGAATAATTGTCTTCACAAATCAGCAAATTTCAAATGAAAGGTCAAATTCAATAATTTATATTATGTATTATTGTCATTAGATACCAGATTACCATTATATTTGTAGGATAATGATGTATTATCGATTGATGAGTATCTTGGAATCAAGACTCATTTAATTTCCTCTTGTTAGACCAAAAAATTCTTTTTTTTGAAATTAATGCAATATTTCACTAATCCAATCGAAAATTAAAATCATTTATAAAGTAAACAGCATAATGATCACGTCATACCCTGTATTCCAGGTCTACAATACATAAATCAGTAAGATTTTTGATTTGAATTATAATTTCAGTACTCTATTAAGAAATATGAAGAATTATCTTAACAAATCAGCAAATTTCATATGAAAAGTCAAATTCAGTAATTTATATTAAATATTATTGTCATTAGATACCAGATTACCATTATTTTTGTAAAATGATGATGTATTATCGATTGATGAGTATCTTGGAATCAAGACACATTTAATTTCTTCTTGTTAGACCAAAAAATTCTTTTTTTTGAAATTAATGCAATATTTCACTCATCCAATCAAAAATTAAAATCATTTATTATGTGAACAGAATAATGATCATGTCATACCCTGTATTCCAGGTTACAATTCATAAAAAAATAAGATTTTTGACTTGAATTATAATTTGACTACTCTATAACGAAATATGAATAATTATCTTCACAAATCAGCAAATTTCAAATGAAAAATCAAATTCAGTAATTTATATTATATATTATTGTCATTAGATACCAGATCACCATTATATTTGTAGGATAATGATGTATTATCGATTGATGAGTATCTTGGAATCAAGACTCATGTAATTTCCTCTTGTTAGACCAAAAAATTCTTTTTTTTGAAATAAATGCAATATTTTACTAATCCATTCGAAAATTAAAATCATTCATTAAGAAAACAGAATAATGATCACGTCATACCCTGTATTCCAGGTTACAATTCATCAATAAATAAGATTTTTGATTTGAATTATAATTTGAGTACTCTATTACGAAATATGAATAATTATCTTAACAAATCAGCAAATTTCAAATGAAAAGTCGAATTCAGTAATTTATATTATATATTATTGCCATTAGATACCAGATCACCATTATATTTGTAGGATAATGATGTATTATCGATTGATGAGTATCATGGAATCAAGACACATTTAATTTCTTCTTGTTAGACCAAAAAATTCTTTTTTTTGAAATTAATGCAATATTTCACTAATCCAATCGAAAATTAAAATCATTTATTAAGTAAACAGCATAATGATCACGTCATACCCTGTATTCCAGGTCTACAATACATTAATCAGTAAGATTTTTGATTTGAATTATAATTTCAGTACTCTGTTACGAAATATGAAGAATTATCTTAACAAATCAGCAAATTTCAAATGAAAAGTCAAATTCAGTAATTTATATTATGTATTGTTGTCATTAGATACCAGATCACCATTATATTTGTAGGATAATGATGTATTATCGATTGATGAGTATCTTTGAATCAAGACTCATTTAATTTCCTCTTGTTAGACCAAAAAATTCTTTTTTTTGAAATAAATGCAATATTTCACTAATCCAATCCAAAATTAAAATCATTCATTAAGAAAACAGAATAATGATCACGTCATACCCTGTATTCCAGGTTACAATTCATAAATAAATAAGATTTTTGATTTGAATTATAATTTCAGTACTCTATTACAAAATATGAATAATTATCTTAACAAATCAGCGAATTTCAAATGACAAGTCGAATTCAGTAATTTATATTATATATTATTGTCATTAGATACCAGATCACCATTATATTTGTAGGATAATGATGTATTATCGATTGATGAGTATCTTGGAATCAAGACTCATGTAATTTCCTCTTGTTAGACCAAAAAATTCTTTTTTTTGAAATAAATGCAATATTTTACTAATCCAATCGAAAATTAAAATCATTCATTAAGAAAACAGAATAATGATCACGTCATACCCTGTATTCCAGGTTACAATTCATCAAAAAATAAGATTTTTGATTTGAATTATAATTTGAGTACTCTATTACGAAATATGAATAATTATCTTAACAAATCAGCAAATTTCAAATGAAAAGTCGAATTCAGTAATTTATATTATATATTATTGCCATTAGATACCAGATCACCATTATATTTGTAGGATAATGATGTATTATCGATTGATGAGTATCTTGGAATCAAGACACATTTAATTTCTTCTTGTTAGACCAAAAAATTCTTTTTTTTGAAATTAATGCAATATTTCACTAATCCAATCGAAAATTAAAATCATTTATTAAGTAAACAGCATAATGATCACGTCATACCCTGTATTCCAGGTCTACAATACATAAATCAGTAAGATTTTTGATTTGAATTATAATTTCAGTACTCTATTACGAAATATGGAGAATTATCTTCACAAATCAGCAAATTTCAAATGAAAAGTCAAATTCAGTAATTTATATTAAATATTATTGTCATTAGATACCAGATTACCATTATATTTGTAAAATGATGATGTATTATCGATTGATTATTATCTTGGATTCAAGAATCATTCAATTTCTGCTTTTTAGACCAAGAAATTCCTTTTTTTGAAATAAATTAAATATTTCACTAATCCAATCGAAAATTAAAATCATTTATGAATGGAAGAGGATAATTATCAGGCCATACCCTGTAATCCATGTCTTAAATTCATTAATCAGTAAGATTTTTGATTTGAATTATAATTTCAGTACTCTATTACGAAATATGAAGAATTATCTTAACAAATCAGCAAATTTCATATGAAAAGTCAAATTCAGTAATTTATATTAAATATTATTGTCATTAGATACCAGATTACCATTATTTTTGTAAAATGATGATGTATTATCGATTGATTAGTATCTTGAAATCAAGAATCATTTAATTTCCTCTTGTTAGACCAAAAAATTCTTTTTTTTGAAATAAATGCAATATTTCACTAATCCAATCGAAAATTAAAATCATTCATTAAGAAAACAGAATAATGATCACGTCATACCCTGTATTCCAGGTTACAATTCATAAATAAATAAGATTTTCGATTTGAATTATAATTTGAGTACTCTATTACGAAATATGAATAATTATCTTCACAAATCAGCAAATTTCAAATGAAAAGTCAAATTCAGTAATTTATATTAAATATTATTGTTATTAGATACCAGATTACCATTATATTTGTAAAATGATGATGTATTATCGATTGATTAGTATCTTGATATCAAGAAACATTTAATTTCTGCTTTTTAGACCAAGAAATTCCTTGTCTTTTTTAAATAAATGCAATATTTCACTAATCCAATCGAAAATTAAAATCATTCATTAAAAAAACAGAATAATGATCACGTCATACCCTGTATTCCAGGTTACAATTCATAAATAAATAAGATTTTTGACTTGAATTATAATTTGAGTACTCTATAACGAAATTTGAATAATTATCTTCACAAATCAGCAAATTTTCAAATGAAAAGTCAAATTCAGTAATTTATATTAAATATTATTGTTATTAGATACCAGATTACCATTATATTTGTAAAATGATGATGTATTATCGATTGATGAGTATCTTGGAATCAAGACTCATTTAATTTCCTCTTGTTAGACCAAAAAATTCTTTTTTTTTGAAATAAATGCAATATATCACTAATCCAATCCAAAATTAAAATCATTCATTAAGAAAACAGAATAATGATCACGTCATACCCTGTATTCCAGGTTACAATTCATAAATAAATAAGATTTTCGATTTGAATTATAATTTGAGTACTCTATTACGAAATATGAATAATTATCTTAACAAATCAGCAAATTTCAAATGAAAAGTCGAATTCAGTAATTTATATTATATATTATTGCCATTAGATACCAGATCACCATTATATTTGTAGGATAATGATGTATTATCGATTGATGAGTATCTTGGAATCAAGACACATTTAATTTCTTCTTGTTAGACCAAAAAATTCTTTTTTTTGAAATTAATGCAATATTTCACTAATCCAATCGAAAATTAAAATCATTTATTAAGTAAACAGCATAATGATCACGTCATACCCTGTATTCCAGGTCTACAATACATAAATCAGTAAGATTTTTGATTTGAATTATAATTTCAGTACTCTATTACGAAATATGGAGAATTATCTTCACAAATCAGCAAATTTCAAATGAAAAGTCAAATTCAGTAATTTATATTAAATATTATTGTCATTAGATACCAGATTACCATTATATTTGTAAAATGATGATGTATTATCGATTGATTATTATCTTGAAATCAAGAATCATTCAATTTCTGCTTTTTAGACCAAGAAATTCCTTTTTTTGAAATAAATTAAATATTTCACTAATCCAATCGAAAATTAAAATCATTTATGAATGGAAGAGGATAATTATCAGGCCATACCCTGTATTCCAGGTCTACAATACATAAATCAGTAAGATTTTTGATTTGAATTATAATTTCAGTACTCTATTACGAAATATGGAGAATTATCTTCACAAATCAGCAAATTTCAAATGAAAAGTCAAATTCAGTAATTTATATTAAATATTATTGTCATTAGATACCAGATTACCATTATATTTGTAAAATGATGATGTATTATCGATTGATTATTATCTTGAAATCAAGAATCATTCAATTTCTGCTTTTTAGACCAAGAAATTCCTTTTTTTGAAATAAATTAAATATTTCACTAATCCAATCGAAAATTAAAATCATTTATGAATGGAAGAGGATAATTATCAGGCCATACCCTGTAATCCATGTCTTAAATTCATTAATCAGTAAGATTTTTGATTTGAATTATAATTTCAGTACTCTATTACGAAATATGAAGAATTATCTTAACAAATCAGCAAATTTCATATGAAAAGTCAAATTCAGTAATTTATATTAAATATTATTGTCATTAGATACCAGATTACCATTATTTTTGTAAAATGATGATGTATTATCGATTGATTAGTATCTTGAAATCAAGAATCATTTAATTTCCTCTTGTTAGACCAAAAAATTCTTTTTTTTGAAATAAATGCAATATTTCACTAATCCAATCGAAAATTAAAATCATTTATTAAGAAAACAGAATAATGATCACGTCATACCCTGTATTCCAGGTTACAATTCATAAATAAATAAGATTTTCGATTTGAATTATAATTTGAGTACTCTATTACGAAATATGAATAATTATCTTAACAAATCAGCGAATTTCAAATGACAAGTCGAATTCAGTAATTTATATTATATATTATTGCCATTAGATACCAGATCACCATTATATTTGTAGGATAATGATGTATTATCGATTGATGAGTATCTTGGAATCAAGACACATTTAATTTCTTCTTGTTAGACCAAAAAATTCTTTTTTTTGAAATTAATGCAATATTTCACTCATCCAATCAAAAATTAAAATCATTTATTATGTGAACAGAATAATGATCATGTCATACCCTGTATTCCAGGTTACAATTCATAAAAAAATAAGATTTTTGACTTGAATTATAATTTGAGTACTCTATAACGAAATATGAATAATTATCTTCACAAATCAGCAAATTTCAAATGAAAAATCAAATTCAGTAATTTATATTATATATTATTGTCATTAGATACCAGATCACCATTATATTTGTAGGATAATGATGTATTATCGATTGATGAGTATCTTGGAATCAAGACTCATGTAATTTCCTCTTGTTAGACCAAAAAATTCTTTTTTTTGAAATAAATGCAATATTTTACTAATCCAATCGAAAATTAAAATCATTCATTAAGAAAACAGAATAATGATCACGTCATACCCTGTATTCCAGGTTACAATTCATCAAAAAATAAGATTTTTGATTTGAATTATAATTTGAGTACTCTATTACGAAATATGAATAATTATCTTAACAAATCAGCAAATTTCAAATGAAAAGTCGAATTCAGTAATTTATATTATATATTATTGCCATTCGATACCAGATCACCATTATATTTGTAGGATAATGATGTATTATCGATTGATGAGTATCTTGGAATCAAGACACATTTAATTTCTTCTTGTTAGACCAAAAAATTCTTTTTTTTGAAATTAATGCAATATTTCACTAATCCAATCGAAAATTAAAATCATTTATTAAGTAAACAGCATAATGATCACGTCATACCCTGTATTCCAGGTCTACAATACATAAATCAGTAAGATTTTTGATTTGAATTATAATTTCAGTACTCTATTACGAAATATGGAGAATTATCTTCACAAATCAGCAAATTTCAAATGAAAAGTCAAATTCAGTAATTTATATTAAATATTATTGTCATTAGATACCAGATTACCATTATATTTGTAAAATGATGATGTATTATCGATTGATTATTATCTTGGATTCAAGAATCATTTAATTTCCTCTTGTTAGACCAAAAAATTCTTTTTTTTGAAATAAATGCAATATTTCACTAATCCAATCGAAAATTAAAATCATTCATTAAGAAAACAGAATAATGATCCCGTCATACCCTGTATTCCAGGTTACAATTCATAAATAAATAAGATTTTCGATTTGAATTATAATTTGAGTACTCTATTACGAAATATGAATAATTATCTTCACAAATCAGCAAATTTCAAATGAAAAGTCAAATTCAGTAATTTATATTAAATATTATTGTTATTAGATACCAGATTACCATTATATTTGTAAAATGATGATGTATTATCGATTGATTACTATCTTGAAATCAAGAAACATTTAATTTCTGCTTTTTAGACCAAGAAATTCCTTGTCTTTTTTAAATAAATGCAATATTTCACTAATCCAATCGAAAATTAAAATCATTCATTAAAAAAACAGAATAATGATCACGTCATACCCTGTATTCCAGGTTACAATTCATAAATAAATAAGATTTTTGTCTTGAATTATAATTTGAGTACTCTATAACGAAATTTGAATAATTATCTTCACAAATCAGCAAATTTTCAAATGAAAAGTCAAATTCAGTAATTTATACTAAATATTATTGTTATTAGATACCAGATTACCATTATATTTGTAAAATGATGATGTATTATCGATTGATGAGTATCTTGGAATCAAGACTCATTTAATTTCCTCTTGTTAGACCAAAAAATTCTTTTTTTTTGAAATAAATGCAATATTTCACTAATCCAATCCAAAATTAAAATCATTCATTAAGAAAACAGAATAATGATCACGTCATACCCTGTATTCCAGGTTACAATTCATAAATAAATAAGATTTTCGATTTGAATTATAATTTGAGTACTCTATTACGAAATATGAATAATTATCTTAACAAATCAGCAAATTTCAAATGAAAAGTCGAATTCAGTAATTTATATTATATATTATTGCCATTAGATACCAGATCACCATTATATTTGTAGGATAATGATGTATTATCGATTGATGAGTATCTTGGAATCAAGACACATTTAATTTCTTCTTGTTAGACCAAAAAATTCTTTTTTTTGAAATTAATGCAATATTTCACTAATCCAATCGAAAATTAAAATCATTTATTAAGTAAACAGCATAATGATCACTTCATACCCTGTATTCCAGGTCTACAATACATAAATCAGTAAGATTTTTGATTTGAATTATAATTTCAGTACTCTATTACGAAATATGGAGAATTATCTTCACAAATCAGCAAATTTCAAATGAAAAGTCAAATTCAGTAATTTATATTAAATATTATTGTCATTAGATACCAGATTACCATTATATTTGTAAAATGATGATGTATTATCGATTGATTATTATCTTGAAATCAAGAATCATTCAATTTCTGCTTTTTAGACCAAGAAATTCCTTTTTTTGAAATAAATTAAATATTTCACTAATCCAATCGAAAATTAAAATCATTTATGAATGGAAGAGGATAATTATCAGGCCATACCCTGTATTCCAGGTCTACAATACATAAATCAGTAAGATTTTTGATTTGAATTATAATTTCAGTACTCTATTACGAAATATGGAGAATTATCTTCACAAATCAGCAAATTTCAAATGAAAAGTCAAATTCAGTAATTTATATTAAATATTATTGTCATTAGATACCAGATTACCATTATATTTGTAAAATGATGATGTATTATCGATTGATTATTATCTTGAAATCAAGAATCATTCAATTTCTGCTTTTTAGACCAAGAAATTCCTTTTTTTGAAATAAATTAAATATTTCACTAATCCAATCGAAAATTAAAATCATTTATGAATGGAAGAGGATAATTATCAGGCCATACCCTGTAATCCATGTCTTAAATTCATTAATCAGTAAGATTTTTGATTTGAATTATAATTTCAGTACTCTATTACGAAATATGAAGAATTATCTTAACAAATCAGCAAATTTCATATGAAAAGTCAAATTCAGTAATTTATATTAAATATTATTGTCATTAGATACCAGATTACCATTATTTTAGTAAAATGATGATGTATTATCGATTGATTAGTATCTTGAAATCAAGAATCATTTAATTTCCTCTTGTTAGACCAAAAAATTCTTTTTTTTGAAATAAATGCAATATTTCACTAATCCAATCGAAAATTAAAATCATTTATTAAGTGAACAGAATAATGATCATGTCATATCCTGTATATCAGGTTACAATTCATAAAAAAATAAGATTTTTGACTTGAATTATAATTTGAGTACTCTATAACGAAATATGAATAATTATCTTCACAAATCAGAGAATTTCAAATGAAAAATCAAATTCAGTAATTTATATTATATATTATTGTCATTAGATACCAGATCACCATTATATTTGTAGGATAATGATGTATTATCGATTGATGAGTATCTTGGAATCAAGACTCATTTAATTTCCTCTTGTTAGACCAAAAAATTCTTTTTTTTGAAATAAATGCAATATTTTACTAATCCAATCGAAAATTAAAATCCTTCATTAAGAAAACAGAATAATGATCACGTCATACCCTGTATTCCAGGTTACAATTCATAAATAAATAAGATTTTCGATTTGAATTCTAATTTGAGTACTCTATTACGAAATATGAATAATTATCTTCACAAATCAGCAAATTTCAAATGAAAAGTCAAATTCAGTAATTTATATTATATATTATTGCCATTAGATACCAGATCACCATTATATTTGTAGGATAATGATGTATTATCGATTGATGAGTATCTTGGAATCAAGACACATTTAATTTCTTCTTGTTAGACCAAAAAATTCTTTTTTTTGAAATTAATGCAATATTTCACTAATCCAATCGAAAATTAAAATCATTTATTATGTGAACAGAATAATGATCATGTCATACCCTGTATTCCAGGTCTACAATACATAAATCAGTAAGATTTTTGATTTGAATTATAATTTCAGTACTCTATTACGAAATATGGAGAATTATCTTCACAAATCAGCAAATTTCAAATGAAAAGTCAAATTCAGTAATTTATATTAAATATTATTGTCATTAGATACCAGATTACCATTATATTTGTAAAATGATGATGTATTATCGATTGATTATTATCTTGAAATCAAGAATCATTCAATTTCTGCTTTTTAGACCAAGAAATTCCTTTTTTTGAAATAAATTAAATATTTCACTAATCCAATCGAAAATTAAAATCATTTATGAATGGAAGAGGATAATTATCAGGCCATACCCTGTAATCCATGTCTTAAATTCATTAATCAGTAAGATTTTTGATTTGAATTATAATTTCAGTACTCTATTACGAAATATGAAGAATTATCTTAACAAATCAGCAAATTTCATATGAAAAGTCAAATTCAGTAATTTATATTAAATATTATTGTCATTAGATACCAGATTACCATTATTTTTGTAAAATGATGATGTATTATCGATTGATTAGTATCTTGAAATCAAGAATCATTTAATTTCCTCTTGTTAGACCAAAAAATTCTTTTTTTTGAAATAAATGCAATATTTCACTAATCCAATCGAAAATTAAAATCATTTATTAAGAAAACAGAATAATGATCACGTCATACCCTGTATTCCAGGTTACAATTCATAAATAAATAAGATTTTCGATTTGAATTATAATTTGAGTACTCTATTACGAAATATGAATAATTATCTTAACAAATCAGCGAATTTCAAATGACAAGTCGAATTCAGTAATTTATATTATATATTATTGCCATTAGATACCAGATCACCATTATATTTGTAGGATAATGATGTATTATCGATTGATGAGTATCTTGGAATCAAGACACATTTAATTTCTTCTTGTTAGACCAAAAAATTCTTTTTTTTGAAATTAATGCAATATTTCACTCATCCAATCAAAAATTAAAATCATTTATTATGTGAACAGAATAATGATCATGTCATACCCTGTATTCCAGGTTACAATTCATAAAAAAATAAGATTTTTGACTTGAATTATAATTTGAGTACTCTATAACGAAATATGAATAATTATCTTCACAAATCAGCAAATTTCAAATGAAAAATCAAATTCAGTAATTTATATTATATATTATTGTCATTAGATACCAGATCACCATTATATTTGTAGGATAATGATGTATTATCGATTGATGAGTATCTTGGAATCAAGACTCATGTAATTTCCTCTTGTTAGACCAAAAAATTCTTTTTTTTGAAATAAATGCAATATTTTACTAATCCAATCGAAAATTAAAATCATTCATTAAGAAAACAGAATAATGATCACGTCATACCCTGTATTCCAGGTTACAATTCATCAAAAAATAAGATTTTTGATTTGAATTATAATTTGAGTACTCTATTACGAAATATGAATAATTATCTTAACAAATCAGCAAATTTCAAATGAAAAGTCGAATTCAGTAATTTATATTATATATTATTGCCATTCGATACCAGATCACCATTATATTTGTAGGATAATGATGTATTATCGATTGATGAGTATCTTGGAATCAAGACACATTTAATTTCTTCTTGTTAGACCAAAAAATTCTTTTTTTTGAAATTAATGCAATATTTCACTAATCCAATCGAAAATTAAAATCATTTATTAAGTAAACAGCATAATGATCACGTCATACCCTGTATTCCAGGTCTACAATACATAAATCAGTAAGATTTTTGATTTGAATTATAATTTCAGTACTCTATTACGAAATATGGAGAATTATCTTCACAAATCAGCAAATTTCAAATGAAAAGTCAAATTCAGTAATTTATATTAAATATTATTGTCATTAGATACCAGATTACCATTATATTTGTAAAATGATGATGTATTATCGATTGATTATTATCTTGGATTCAAGAATCATTTAATTTCCTCTTGTTAGACCAAAAAATTCTTTTTTTTGAAATAAATGCAATATTTCACTAATCCAATCGAAAATTAAAATCATTCATTAAGAAAACAGAATAATGATCCCGTCATACCCTGTATTCCAGGTTACAATTCATAAATAAATAAGATTTTCGATTTGAATTATAATTTGAGTACTCTATTACGAAATATGAATAATTATCTTCACAAATCAGCAAATTTCAAATGAAAAGTCAAATTCAGTAATTTATATTAAATATTATTGTTATTAGATACCAGATTACCATTATATTTGTAAAATGATGATGTATTATCGATTGATTACTATCTTGAAATCAAGAAACATTTAATTTCTGCTTTTTAGACCAAGAAATTCCTTGTCTTTTTTAAATAAATGCAATATTTCACTAATCCAATCGAAAATTAAAATCATTCATTAAAAAAACAGAATAATGATCACGTCATACCCTGTATTCCAGGTTACAATTCATAAATAAATAAGATTTTTGTCTTGAATTATAATTTGAGTACTCTATAACGAAATTTGAATAATTATCTTCACAAATCAGCAAATTTTCAAATGAAAAGTCAAATTCAGTAATTTATACTAAATATTATTGTTATTAGATACCAGATTACCATTATATTTGTAAAATGATGATGTATTATCGATTGATGAGTATCTTGGAATCAAGACTCATTTAATTTCCTCTTGTTAGACCAAAAAATTCTTTTTTTTTGAAATAAATGCAATATTTCACTAATCCAATCCAAAATTAAAATCATTCATTAAGAAAACAGAATAATGATCACGTCATACCCTGTATTCCAGGTTACAATTCATAAATAAATAAGATTTTCGATTTGAATTATAATTTGAGTACTCTATTACGAAATATGAATAATTATCTTAACAAATCAGCAAATTTCAAATGAAAAGTCGAATTCAGTAATTTATATTATATATTATTGCCATTAGATACCAGATCACCATTATATTTGTAGGATAATGATGTATTATCGATTGATGAGTATCTTGGAATCAAGACACATTTAATTTCTTCTTGTTAGACCAAAAAATTCTTTTTTTTGAAATTAATGCAATATTTCACTAATCCAATCGAAAATTAAAATCATTTATTAAGTAAACAGCATAATGATCACGTCATACCCTGTATTCCAGGTCTACAATACATAAATCAGTAAGATTTTTGATTTGAATTATAATTTCAGTACTCTATTACGAAATATGGAGAATTATCTTCACAAATCAGCAAATTTCAAATGAAAAGTCAAATTCAGTAATTTATATTAAATATTATTGTCATTAGATACCAGATTACCATTATATTTGTAAAATGATGATGTATTATCGATTGATTATTATCTTGAAATCAAGAATCATTCAATTTCTGCTTTTTAGACCAAGAAATTCCTTTTTTTGAAATAAATTAAATATTTCACTAATCCAATCGAAAATTAAAATCATTTATGAATGGAAGAGGATAATTATCAGGCCATACCCTGTATTCCAGGTCTACAATACATAAATCAGTAAGATTTTTGATTTGAATTATAATTTCAGTACTCTATTACGAAATATGGAGAATTATCTTCACAAATCAGCAAATTTCAAATGAAAAGTCAAATTCAGTAATTTATATTAAATATTATTGTCATTAGATACCAGATTACCATTATATTTGTAAAATGATGATGTATTATCGATTGATTATTATCTTGAAATCAAGAATCATTCAATTTCTGCTTTTTAGACCAAGAAATTCCTTTTTTTGAAATAAATTAAATATTTCACTAATCCAATCGAAAATTAAAATCATTTATGAATGGAAGAGGATAATTATCAGGCCATACCCTGTAATCCATGTCTTAAATTCATTAATCAGTAAGATTTTTGATTTGAATTATAATTTCAGTACTCTATTACGAAATATGAAGAATTATCTTAACAAATCAGCAAATTTCATATGAAAAGTCAAATTCAGTAATTTATATTAAATATTATTGTCATTAGATACCAGATTACCATTATTTTAGTAAAATGATGATGTATTATCGATTGATTAGTATCTTGAAATCAAGAATCATTTAATTTCCTCTTGTTAGACCAAAAAATTCTTTTTTTTGAAATAAATGCAATATTTCACTAATCCAATCGAAAATTAAAATCATTTATTAAGTGAACAGAATAATGATCATGTCATATCCTGTATATCAGGTTACAATTCATAAAAAAATAAGATTTTTGACTTGAATTATAATTTGAGTACTCTATAACGAAATATGAATAATTATCTTCACAAATCAGAGAATTTCAAATGAAAAATCAAATTCAGTAATTTATATTATATATTATTGTCATTAGATACCAGATCACCATTATATTTGTAGGATAATGATGTATTATCGATTGATGAGTATCTTGGAATCAAGACTCATTTAATTTCCTCTTGTTAGACCAAAAAATTCTTTTTTTTGAAATAAATGCAATATTTTACTAATCCAATCGAAAATTAAAATCCTTCATTAAGAAAACAGAATAATGATCACGTCATACCCTGTATTCCAGGTTACAATTCATAAATAAATAAGATTTTCGATTTGAATTCTAATTTGAGTACTCTATTACGAAATATGAATAATTATCTTCACAAATCAGCAAATTTCAAATGAAAAGTCAAATTCAGTAATTTATATTATATATTATTGCCATTAGATACCAGATCACCATTATATTTGTAGGATAATGATGTATTATCGATTGATGAGTATCTTGGAATCAAGACACATTTAATTTCTTCTTGTTAGACCAAAAAATTCTTTTTTTTGAAATTAATGCAATATTTCACTAATCCAATCGAAAATTAAAATCATTTATTATGTGAACAGAATAATGATCATGTCATACCCTGTATTCCAGGTCTACAATACATAAATCAGTAAGATTTTTGATTTGAATTATAATTTCAGTACTCTATTACGAAATATGGAGAATTATCTTCACAAATCAGCAAATTTCAAATGAAAAGTCAAATTCAGTAATTTATATTAAATATTATTGTCATTAGATACCAGATTACCATTATATTTGTAAAATGATGATGTATTATCGATTGATTATTATATTGGATTCAGGAATCATTCAATTTCTGCTTTTTAGACCAAGAAATTCCTTTTTTTGAAATAAATTAAATATTTCACTAATCCAATCGAAAATTAAAATCATTTATGAATGGAAGAGGATAATTATCAGGCCATACCCTGTAATCCATGTCTTAAATTCATTAATCAGTAAGATTTTTGATTTGAATTATAATTTCAGTACTCTATTACGAAATATGAAGAATTATCTTAACAAATCAGCAAATTTCATATGAAAAGTCAAATTCAGTAATTTATATTAAATATTATTGTCATTAGATACCAGATTACCATTATTTTTGTAAAATGATGATGTATTATCGATTTATTAGTATCTTGAAATCAAGAATCATTTAATTTCCTCTTGTTAGACCAAAAAATTCTTTTTTTTGAAATAAATGCAATATTTCACTAATCCAATCGAAAATTAAAATCATTCATTAAGAAAACAGAATAATGATCATGTCATACCCTGTATTCCAGGTTACAATTCATAAATAAATAAGATTTTCGATTTGAATTATAATTTGAGTACTCTATTACGAAATATGAAGAATTATCTTAACAAATCAGCAAATTTCAAATGAAAAGTCAAATTCAGTAATTTATATTAAATATTCTTGTCATTAGATACCAGATTACCATTATATTTGTAAAATGATGATGTTTTATCGATTGATTATTATCTTGAAATCAAGAATCATTCAATTTCTGCTTTTTAGACCAAGAAATTCTTTTTTTTGAAATAAATGCAATATTTCACTAATCCAATCGAAAATTAAAATCATTTTTTAAGTGAACAGAATAATGATCACGTCATACCCTGTATTCCAGGTTACAATTCATAAACAAATAAGATTTTCGATTTGAATTATAATTTGAGTACTCTATAACGAAATATGAATAATTATCTTCACAAATCAGCAAATTTCAAATGAAAAGTCCAATTCAGTAATTTATATTATATATTATTGTCATTAGATACCAGATCACCATTATATATGTAGGATAATGATGTATTATCGATTGATGAGTATCTTGGAATCAAGACTCATTTAATTTCTGCTTATTAGACCAAGAAATTCCTTTTTTTTTGAAATAAATGCAATATTTCACTTATCCAATCGAAAATTAAAATCATTTATTAAGTGAACAGAATAATGATCACGTCATACCCTGTATTCCAGGTTACAATTCATAAATAAATAAGATTTTTGACTTGAATTATAATTTGAGTACTTTATAACGAAATATGAATAATTATCTTCACAAATCAGCAAATTTCAAATGAAAAGTCAAATTCAGTAATTTATATTATATATTATTGTCATTAGATACCAGATTACCATTATTTTTGTAAAATGATGATGTATTATCGATTGATTAGTGTCTTGAAATCAAGAATCATTTAATTTCCTCTTGTTAGACCAAAAAATTCTTTTTTTTGAAATAAATGCAACATTTCACTTATCCAATCGAAAATTAAAATCATTTATTAAGTGAACAGAATAATGATCACATCATACCCTGTATTCCAGGTTACAATTCATAAATAAATAAGATTTTTGACTTGAATTATAATTTGAGTACTTTATAACGAAATATGAATAATTATCTTCACAAATCAGCAAATTTCAAATGAAAAGTCAAATTCAGTAATTTATATTAAATATTATTGTCATTAGATACCAGATTACCATTATATTTGTAAAATGATGATGTTTTAT
This sequence comes from Lepeophtheirus nordmannii, assembly GCA_963680855.1. NCBI lineage: Eukaryota > Metazoa > Arthropoda > Copepoda > Siphonostomatoida > Caligidae > Lepeophtheirus > Lepeophtheirus nordmannii. Next base: position 14,052,416 of record OY804525.1, read on the forward strand.
CGATTGATTATTATCTTGAAATCAAGAATCATTCAATTTCTGCTTTTTAGACCAAGAAATTCCTTTTTTTTTGAAATAAATGCAATATTTCACCTATCCAATCGAAAATTAAAATCATTTATGAATGGAAGAGGATAATTATCAGGCCATACCCTGTAATCCATGTCTTAAATTCATTAATCAGTAAGATTTTTGATTTGAATTATAATTTCAGTACTCTATTACGAAATATGGAGAATTATCTTCACAAATCAGCAAATTTCAAATGAAAAGTCAAATTCAGTAATTTATATTAAATATTATTGTCATTAGATACCAGATTACCATTATATATGTAAAATGATGATGTATTATCGATTGATTATTATATTGGATTCAAGAATCATTCAATTTCTGCTTTTTAGACCAAGAAATTCCTTTTTTTGAAATAAATTAAATATTTCACTAATCCAATCGAAAATTAAAATCATTTATGAATGGAAGAGGATAATTATCAGGCCATACCCTGTAATCCATGTCTTAAATTCATTAATCAGTAAGATTTTTGATTTGAATTATAATTTCAGTACTCTATTACGAAATATGAAGAATTATCTTAACAAATCAGCAAATTTCATATGAAAAGTCAAATTCAGTAATTTATATTAAATATTATTGTCATTAGATACCAGATTACCATTATTTTTGTAAAATGATGATGTATTATCGATTTATTAGTATCTTGAAATCAAGAATCATTTAATTTCCTCTTGTTAGACCAAAAAATTCTTTTTTTTGAAATAAATGCAATATTTCACTAATCCAATCGAAAATTAAAATCATTCATTAAGAAAACAGAATAATGATCATGTCATACCCTGTATTCCAGGTTACAATTCATAAATAAATAAGATTTTCGATTTGAATTATAATTTGAGTACTCTATTACGAAATATGAATAATTATCTTCACAAATCAGCAAATTTCAAATGAAAAGTCAAATTCAGTAATTTATATTAAATATTATTGTTATTAGATACCAGATTACCATTATATTTGTAAAATGATGATGTATTATCGATTGATTATTATCTTGAAATCAAGAATCATTCAATTTCTGCTTTTTAGACCAAAAAATTCCTTTTTTTGAAATAAATTAAATATTTCACTAATCCAATCGAAAATTAAAATCATTTATGAATGGAAGAGGATAATTATCAGGCCATACCCTGTAATCCATGTCCTAAATTCATTAATCAGTAAGATTTTTGATTTGAATTATAATTTGAGTACTCTATTACGAAATATGAAGAATTATCTTAACAAATCAGCAAATTTCATATGAAAAGTCAAATTCAGTAATTTATATTAAATATTATTGTCATTAGATACCAGATTACCATTATTTTTGTAGGATAATGATGTATTATCGATAGATGAGTATCTTGGAATCAAGACTCATTTAATTTCCTCTTGTTAGACCAAAAAATTCTTTTTTTTGAAATAAATGCAATATTTCACTAATCCAATCGAAAATTAAAATCATTCATTAAGAAAACAGAATAATGATCACGTCATACCCTGTATTCCAGGTTACAATTCATAAATAAATAAGATTTTCGATTTGAATTATAATTTGAGTACTCTATTACGAAATATGAATAATTATCTTCACAAATCAGCAAATTTCAAATGAAAAGTCAAATTCAGTAATTTATATTAAATATTATTGTTATTAGATACCAGATTACCATTATATTTGTAAAATGATGATGTATTATCGATTGATTAGTATCTTGAAATCAAGAAACATTTAATTTCTGCTTTTTAGACCAAGAAATTCCTTGTCTTTTTTAAATAAATGCAATATTTCACTAATCCAATCGAAAATTAAAATCATTCATTAAAAAAACAGAATAATGATCACGTCATACCCTGTATTCCAGGTTACAATTCATAAATAAATAAGATTTTTGACTTGAATTATAATTTGAGTACTCTATAACGAAATTTGAATAATTATCTTCACAAATCAGCAAATTTTCAAATGAAAAGTCAAATTCAGTAATTTATATTAAATATTATTGTTATTAGATACCAGATTACCATTATATTTGTAAAATGATGATGTATTATCGATTGATGAGTATCTTGGAATCAAGACTCATTTAATTTCCTCTTGTTAGACCAAAACATTCTTTTTTTTTGAAATAAATGCAATATTTCACTAATCCAATCCAAAATTAAAATCATTCATTAAGAAAACAGAATAATGATCACGTCATACCCTGTATTCCAGGTTACAATTCATAAATAAATAAGATTTTCGATTTGAATTATAATTTGAGTACTCTATTACGAAATATGAATAATTATCTTAACAAATCAGCAAATTTCAAATGAAAAGTCGAATTCAGTAATTTATATTATATATTATTGCCATTAGATACCAGATCACCATTATATTTGTAGGATAATGATGTATTATCGATTGATGAGTATCTTGGAATCAAGACACATTTAATTTCTTCTTGTTAGACCAAAAAATTCTTTTTTTTGAAATTAATGCAATATTTCACTAATCCAATCGAAAATTAAAATCATTTATTAAGTAAACAGCATAATGATCACGTCATACCCTGTATTCCAGGTCTACAATACATAAATCAGTAAGATTTTTGATTTGAATTATAATTTCAGTACTCTATTACGAAATATGGAGAATTATCTTCACAAATCAGCAAATTTCAAATGAAAAGTCAAATTCAGTAATTTATATTAAATATTATTGTCATTAGATACCAGATTACCATTATATTTGTAAAATGATGATGTATTATCGATTGATTATTATCTTGAAATCAAGAATCATTCAATTTCTGCTTTTTAGACCAAGAAATTCCTTTTTTTGAAATAAATTAAATATTTCACTAATCCAATCGAAAATTAAAATCATTTATGAATGGAAGAGGATAATTATCAGGCCATACCCTGTATTCCAGGTCTACAATACATAAATCAGTAAGATTTTTGATTTGAATTATAATTTCAGTACTCTATTACGAAATATGGAGAATTATCTTCACAAATCAGCAAATTTCAAATGAAAAGTCAAATTCAGTAATTTATATTAAATATGATTGTCATTAGATACCAGATTACCATTATATTTGTAAAATGATGATGTATTATCGATTGATTATTATCTTGAAATCAAGAATCATTCAATTTCTGCTTTCTAGACCAAGAAATTCCTTTTTTTGAAATAAATTAAATATTTCACTAATCCAATCGAAAATTAAAATCATTTATGAATGGAAGAGGATAATTATCAGGCCATACCCTGTAATCCATGTCTTAAATTCATTAATCAGTAAGATTTTTGATTTGAATTATAATTTCAGTACTCTATTACGAAATATGAAGAATTATCTTAACAAATCAGCAAATTTCATATGAAAAGTCAAATTCAGTAATTTATATTAAATATTATTGTCATTAGATACCAGATTACCATTATTTTAGTAAAATGATGATGTATTATCGATTGATTAGTGTCTTGAAATCAAGAATCATTTAATTTCCTCTTGTTAGACCAAAAAATTCTTTTTTTTGAAATAAATGCAATATTTCACTAATCCAATCGAAAATTAAAATCATTCATTAAGAAAACAGAATAATGATCACGTCATACCCTGTATTCCAGGTTACAATTCATAAATAAATAAGATTTTCGATTTGAATTATAATTTGAGTACTCTATTACGAAATATGAATAATTATCTTCACAAATCAGCAAATTTCAAATGAAAAGTCAAATTCAGTAATTTATATTAAATATTATTGTTATTAGATACCAGATTACCATTATATTTGTAAAATGATGATGTATTATCGATTGATTAGTATCTTGAAATCAAGAAACATTTAATTTCTGCTTTTTAGACCAAGAAATTCCTTGTCTTTTTTAAATAAATGCAATATTTCACTAATCCAATCGAAAATTAAAATCATTCATTAAAAAAACAGAATAATGATCACGTCATACCCTGTATTCCAGGTTACAATTCATAAATAAATAAGATTTTTGACTTGAATTATAATTTGAGTACTCTATAACGAAATTTGAATAATTATCTTCACAAATCAGCAAATTTTCAAATGAAAAGTCAAATTCAGTAATTTATATTAAATATTATTGTTATTAGATACCAGATTACCATTATATTTGTAAAATGATGATGTATTATCGATTGATGAGTATCTTGGAATCAAGACTCATTTAATTTCCTCTTGTTAGACCAAAAAATTCTTTTTTTTTGAAATAAATGCAATATTTCACTAATCCAATCCAAAATTAAAATCATTCATTAAGAAAACAGAATAATGATCACGTCATACCCTGTATTCCAGGTTACAATTCATAAATAAATAAGATTTTCGATTTGAATTATAATTTGAGTACTCTATTACGAAATATGAATAATTATCTTAACAAATCAGCAAATTTCAAATGAAAAGTCGAATTCAGTAATTTATATTATATATTATTGCCATTAGATACCAGATCACCATTATATTTGTAGGATAATGATGTATTATCGATTGATGAGTATCTTGGAATCAAGACACATTTAATTTCTTCTTGTTAGACCAAAAAATTCTTTTTTTTGAAATTAATGCAATATTTCACTAATCCAATCGAAAATTAAAATCATTTATTAAGTAAACAGCATAATGATCACGTCATACCCTGTATTCCAGGTCTACAATACATAAATCAGTAAGATTTTTGATTTGAATTATAATTTCAGTACTCTATTACGAAATATGGAGAATTATCTTCACAAATCAGCAAATTTCAAATGAAAAGTCAAATTCAGTAATTTATATTAAATATTATTGTCATTAGATACCAGATTACCATTATATTTGTAAAATGATGATGTATTATCGATTGATTATTATCTTGAAATCAAGAATCATTCAATTTCTGCTTTTTAGACCAAGAAATTCCTTTTTTTGAAATAAATTAAATATTTCACTAATCCAATCGAAAATTAAAATCATTTATGAATGGAAGAGGATAATTATCAGGCCATACCCTGTAATCCATGTCCTAAATTCATTAATCAGTAAGATTTTTGATTTGAATTATAATTTGAGTACTCTATTACGAAATATGAAGAATTATCTTAACAAATCAGCAAATTTCATATGAAAAGTCAAATTCAGTAATTTATATTAAATATTATTGTCATTAGATACCAGATTACCATTATTTTTGTAGGATAATGATGTATTATCGATAGATGAGTATCTTGGAATCAAGACTCATTTAATTTCCTCTTGTTAGACCAAAAAATTCTTTTTTTTGAAATAAATGCAATATTTCACTAATCCAATCGAAAATTAAAATCATTCATTAAGAAAACAGAATAATGATCACGTCATACCCTGTATTCCAGGTTACAATTCATAAATAAATAAGATTTTCGATTTGAATTATAATTTGAGTACTCTATTACGAAATATGAATAATTATCTTCACAAATCAGCAAATTTCAAATGAAAAGTCAAATTCAGTAATTTATATTAAATATTATTGTTATTAGATACCAGATTACCATTATATTTGTAAAATGATGATGTATTATCGATTGATTAGTATCTTGAAATCAAGAAACATTTAATTTCTGCTTTTTAGACCAAGAAATTCCTTGTCTTTTTTAAATAAATGCAATATTTCACTAATCCAATCGAAAATTAAAATCATTCATTAAAAAAACAGAATAATGATCACGTCATACCCTGTATTCCAGGTTACAATTCATAAATAAATAAGATTTTTGACTTGAATTATAATTTGAGTACTCTATAACGAAATTTGAATAATTATCTTCACAAATCAGCAAATTTTCAAATGAAAAGTCAAATTCAGTAATTTATATTAAATATTATTGTTATTAGATACCAGATTACCATTATATTTGTAAAATGATGATGTATTATCGATTGATGAGTATCTTGGAATCAAGACTCATTTAATTTCCTCTTGTTAGACCAAAAAATTCTTTTTTTTTGAAATAAATGCAATATTTCACTAATCCAATCCAAAATTAAAATCATTCATTAAGAAAACAGAATAATGATCACGTCATACCCTGTATTCCAGGTTACAATTCATAAATAAATAAGATTTTCGATTTGAATTCTAATTTGAGTACTCTATTACGAAATATGAATAATTATCTTAACAAATCAGCAAATTTCAAATGAAAAGTCGAATTCAGTAATTTATATTATATATTATTGCCATTAGATACCAGATCACCATTATATTTGTAGGATAATGATGTATTATCGATTGATGAGTATCTTGGAATCAAGACACATTTAATTTCTTCTTGTTAGACCAAAAAATTCTTTTTTTTGAAATTAATAAATTTCACTAATCCAATCGAAAATTAAAATCATTTATTAAGTAAACAGCATAATGATCACGTCATACCCTGTATTCCAGGTCTACAATACATAAATCAGTAAGATTTTTGATTTGAATTATAATTTCAGTACTCTATTACGAAATATGGAGAATTATCTTCACAAATCAGCAAATTTCAAATGAAAAGTCAAATTCAGTAATTTATATTAAATATTATTGTCATTAGATACCAGATTACCATTATATTTGTAAAATGATGATGTATTATCGATTGATTATTATCTTGAAATCAAGAATCATTCAATTTCTGCTTTTTAGACCAAGAAATTCCTTTTTTTGAAATAAATTAAATATTTCACTAATCCAATCGAAAATTAAAATCATTTATGAATGGAAGAGGATAATTATCAGGCCATACCCTGTATTCCAGGTCTACAATACATAAATCAGTAAGATTTTTGATTTGAATTATAATTTCAGTACTCTATTACGAAATATGGAGAATTATCTTCACAAATCAGCAAATTTCAAATGAAAAGTCAAATTCAGTAATTTATATTAAATATGATTGTCATTAGATACCAGATTACCATTATATTTGTAAAATGATGATGTATTATCGATTGATTATTATCTTGAAATCAAGAATCATTCAATTTCTGCTTTCTAGACCAAGAAATTCCTTTTTTTGAAATAAATTAAATATTTCACTAATCCAATCGAAAATTAAAATCATTTATGAATGGAAGAGGATAATGATCATGTCATATCCTGTATATCAGGTGACAATTCATAAAAAAATAAGATTTTTGACTTGAATTATAATTTGAGTACTCTATAACGAAATATGAATAATTATCTTCACAAATCAGAGAATTTCAAATGAAAAATCAAATTCAGTAATTTATATTATATATTATTGTCATTAGATACCAGATCACCATTATATTTGTAGGATAATGATGTATTATCGATTGATGAGTATCTTGGAATCAAGACTCATTTAATTTCCTCTTGTTAGACCAAAAAATTCTTTTTTTTGAAATAAATGCAATATTTTACTAATCCAATCGAAAATTAAAATCATTCATTAAGAAAACAGAATAATGATCACGTCATACCCTGTATTCCAGGTTACAATTCATAAATAAATAAGATTTTCGATTTGAATTCTAATTTGAGTACTCTATTACGAAATATGAATAATTATCTTCACAAATCAGCAAATTTCAAATGAAAAGTCAAATTCAGTAATTTATATTATATATTATTGCCATTAGATACCAGATCACCATTATATTTGTAGGATAATGATGTATTATCGATTGATGAGTATCTTGGAATCAAGACACATTTAATTTCTTCTTGTTAGACCAAAAAATTCTTTTTTTTGAAATTAATGCAATATTTCACTAATCCAATCGAAAATTAAAATCATTTATTATGTGAACAGAATAATGATCATGTCATACCCTGTATTCCAGGTCTACAATACATAAATCAGTAAGATTTTTGATTTGAATTATAATTTCAGTACTCTATTACGAAATATGGAGAATTATCTTCACAAATCAGCAAATTTCAAATGAAAAGTCAAATTCAGTAATTTATATTAAATATTATTGTCATTAGATACCAGATTACCATTATATTTGTAAAATGATGATGTATTATCGATTGATTATTATATTGGATTCAAGAATCATTCAATTTCTGCTTTTTAGACCAAGAAATTCCTTTTTTTGAAATAAATTAAATATTTCACTAATCCAATCGAAAATTAAAATCATTTATGAATGGAAGAGGATAATTATCAGGCCATACCCTGTAATCCATGTCTTAAATTCATTAATCAGTAAGATTTTTGATTTGAATTATAATTTCAGTACTCTATTACGAAATATGAAGAATAATCTTAACAAATCAGCAAATTTCATATGAAAAGTCAAATTCAGTAATTTATATTAAATATTATTGTCATTAGATACCAGATTACCATTATTTTTGTAAAATGATGATGTATTATCGATTTATTAGTATCTTGAAATCAAGAATCATTTAATTTCCTCTTGTTAGACCAAAAAATTCTTTTTTTTGAAATAAATGCAATATTTCACTAATCCAATCGAAAATTAAAATCATTCATTAAGAAAACAGAATAATGATCATGTCATACCCTGTATTCCAGGTTACAATTCATAAATAAATAAGATTTTCGATTTGAATTATAATTTGAGTACTCTATTACGAAATATGAATAATTATCTTCACAAATCAGCAAATTTCAAATGAAAAGTCAAATTCAGTAATTTATATTAAATATTATTGTTATTAGATACCAGATTACCATTATATTTGTATAATGATGATGTATTATCGATTGATTAGTATCTTGAAATCAAGAAACATTTAATTTCTGCTTTTTAGACCAAGAAATTCCTTGACTTTTTTAAATAAATGCAATATTTCACTCATCCAATCGAAAATTAAAATCATTCATTATGTGAACAGAATAATGATCATGTCATACCCTGTATTCCAGGTTACAATTCATAAATAAATAAGATTTTCGATTTGAATTCTAATTTGAGTACTCTATTACGAAATATGAATAATTATCTTCACAAATCAGCAAATTTCAAATGAAAAGTCAAATTCAGTAATTTATATTATATATTATTGCCATTAGATAAGAGATCACCATTATATTTGTAGGATAATGATGTATTATCGATTGATGAGTATCTTGGAATCAAGACACATTTAATTTCTTCTTGTTAGACCGAAAAATTCTTTTTTTTGAAATTAATGCAATATTTCACTAATCCAATCGAAAATTAAAATCATTTATTATGTGAACAGAATAATGATCATGTCATACCCTGTATTCCAGGTCTACAATACATAAATCAGTAAGATTTTTGATTTTAATCAATTTGAGTACTGTATTACGAAATATGGATAATTATCTTAACAAATCAGCAAATTTCAAATGAAAAGTCAAATTCAGTAATTTATATTAAATATTATTGTCATTAGATACCAGATTACCATTATATTTGTAAAATGATGATGTATTATCGATTGATTATTATCTTGAAATCAAGAATCATTCAATTTCTGCTTTTTAGACCAAGAAATTCCTTTTTTTGAAATAAATTAAATATTTCACTAATCCAATCGAAAATTAAAATCATTTATGAATGGAAGAGGATAATTATCAGGCCAAACCCTGTAATCCATGTCTTAAATTCATTAATCAGTAAGATTTTTGATTTGAATTATAATTTCAGTACTCGATTACGAAATATGAAGAATTATCTTAACAAATCAGCAAATTTCATATGAAAAGTCAAATTCAGTAATTTATATTAAATATTATTGTCATTAGATACCAGATTACCATTATTTTTGTAAAATGATGATGTATTATCGATTGATTAGTATCTTGAAATCAAGAATCATTCAATTTCCTCTTGTTAGACCAAAAAATTTTTTTTTTTGAAATAAATGCAATATTTCACTTATCCAATCGAAAATTAAAATCATTTATTAAGTAAACAGCATAATGATCACGTCATACCCTGTATTCCAGGTCTACAATACATAAATCAGTAAGATTTTTGATTTGAATTATAATTTGAGTACTCTATAACGAAATATGAATAATTATCTTCACAAATAAGCAAATTTCAAATGAAAAGTCAAATTCAGTAATTTATATTAAATATTATTGTCATTAGATACCAGATTACCATTATATTTGTAGGATAATGATGTATTATCGATTGATGAGTATCTTGGAATCAAGACTCATTTAATTTCTGCTTTTTAGACCAAGAAATTCCTTATTTTTTGAAATAAATGCAATATTTCACTTATCCAATCGAAAATTAAAATCATTTATTAAGTGAACAGAATAATGATCACGTCATACCCTGTATTCCAGGTTACAAATCATAAATAAATAAGATTTTTGACATGAATTATAATTTGAGTACTGTATTACGAAATATGGATAATTATCTTAACAAATCAGCAAATTTCAAATGAAAAGTCAAATTCAGTAATTTATATTATATATTATTGTCATTAGATACCAGATCACCATTATATTTGTAGGATAATGATGTATTATCGATTGATGAGTATCTTGGAATCAAGACTCATTTAATTTCCTCTTGTTAGACCAAAAAATTCTTTTTTTTGAAATAAATGCAATATTTCACTAATCCAATCGAAAATTAAAATCATTCATTAAGAAAACAGAATTATGATCACGTCATACCCTGTATTCCAGGTTACAATTCATAAATAAATAAGATTTTCGATTTGAATTATAATTTGAGTACTCTATTACGAAATATGAATAATTATCTTAACAAATCAGCAAATTTCAAATGAAAAGTCGAATTCAGTAATTTATATTATATATTATTGCCATTAGATACCAGATCACCATTATATTTGTAGGATAATGATGTATTATCGATTGATGAGTATCTTGGAATCAAGACACATTTAATTTCTTCTTGTTAGACCAAAAAATTCTTTTTTTTGAAATTAATGCAATATTTCACTAATCCAATCGAAAATTAAAATCATTTATTAAGTAAACAGCATAATGATCACGTCATACCCTGTATTCCAGGTCTACAATACATAAATCAGTAAGATTTTTGATTTGAATTATAATTTCAGTACTCTATTACGAAATATGGAGAATTATCTTCACAAATCAGCAAATTTCAAATGAAAAGTCAAATTCAGTAATTTATATTAAATATTATTGTCATTAGATACCAGATTACCATTATATTTGTAAAATGATGATGTATTATCGATTGATTATTATCTTGAAATCAAGAATCATTCAATTTCTGCTTTTTAGACCAAGAAATTCCTTTTTTTGAAATAAATTAAATATTTCACTAATCCAATCGAAAATTAAAATCATTTATGAATGGAAGAGGATAATTATCAGGCCATACCCTGTATTCCAGGTCTACAATACATAAATCAGTAAGATTTTTGATTTGAATTATAATTTCAGTACTCTATTACGAAATATGGAGAATTATCTTCACAAATCAGCAAATTTCAAATGAAAAGTCAAATTCAGTAATTTATATTAAATATTATTGTCATTAGATACCAGATTACTATTATATTTGTAAAATGATGATGTATTATCGATTGATTATTATCTTGAAATCAAGAATCATTCAATTTCTGCTTTTTAGACCAAGAAATTCCTTTTTTTGAAATAAATTAAATATTTCACTAATCCAATCGAAAATTAAAATCATTTATGAATGGAAGAGGATAATTATCAGGCCATACCCTGTAATCCATGTCTTAAATTCATTAATCAGTAAGATTTTTGATTTGAATTATAATTTCAGTACTCTATTACGAAATATGAAGAATTATCTTAACAAATCAGCAAATTTCATATGAAAGGTCAAATTCAGTAATTTATATTAAATATTATTGTTATTAGATACCAGATTACCATTATATTTGTAAAATGATGATGTATTATCGACTGATTATTATCTTGAAATCAAGAATAATTTAATTTCTGATTTTTAGACCAAGATATTCCTTTTTTTGAAATAAATTAAATATTTCACTAATCCAATAAAAAATTAAAATCATTTATTAAGTGAACAGAATAATGATCATGTCATATCCTGTATTCCAGGTTACAATTCATAAAAAAATAAGATTTTTGACTTGAATTATAATTTGAGTACTCTATAACGAAATATGAATAATTATCTTCACAAATCAGAGAATTTCAAATGAAAAATCAAATTCAGTAATTTATATTATATATTATTGTCATTAGATACCAGATCACCATTATATTTGTAGGATAATGATGTATTATCGATTGATGAGTATCTTGGAATCAAGACTCATTTAATTTCCTCTTGTTAGACCAAAAAATTCTTTTTTTTGAAATAAATGCAATATTTTACTAATCCAATCGAAAATTAAAATCATTCATTAAGAAAACAGAATAATGATCACGTCATACCCTGTATTCCAGGTTACAATTCATAAATAAATAAGATTTTCGATTTGAATTATAATTTGAGTACTCTATTACGAAATATGAATAATTATCTTAACAAATCAGCAAATTTCAAATGAAAAGTCGAATTCAGTAATTTATATTAAATATTATTGTTATTAGATACCAGATTACCATTATATTTGTATAATGATGATGTATTATCGATTGATTAGTATCTTGAAATCAAGAAACATTTAATTTCTGCTTTTTAGACCAAGAAATTCCTTGACTTTTTTAAATAAATGCAATATTTCACTCATCCAATCGAAAATTAAAATCATTCATTATGTGAACAGAATAATGATCATGTCATACCCTGTATTCCAGGTTACAATTCATAAATAAATAAGATTTTCGATTTGAATTCTAATTTGAGTACTCTATTACGAAATATGAATAATTATCTTCACAAATCAGCAAATTTCAAATGAAAAGTCAAATTCAGTAATTTATATTATATATTATTGCCATTAGATAAGAGATCACCATTATATTTGTAGGATAATGATGTATTATCGATTGATGAGTATCTTGGAATCAAGACACATTTAATTTCTTCTTGTTAGACCGAAAAATTCTTTTTTTTGAAATTAATGCAATATTTCACTAATCCAATCGAAAATTAAAATCATTTATTATGTGAACAGAATAATGATCATGTCATACCCTGTATTCCAGGTCTACAATACATAAATCAGTAAGATTTTTGATTTTAATCAATTTGAGTACTGTATTACGAAATATGGATAATTATCTTAACAAATCAGCAAATTTCAAATGAAAAGTCAAATTCAGTAATTTATATTAAATATTATTGTCATTAGATACCAGATTACCATTATATTTGTAAAATGATGATGTATTATCGATTGATTATTATCTTGAAATCAAGAATCATTCAATTTCTGCTTTTTAGACCAAGAAATTCCTTTTTTTGAAATAAATTAAATATTTCACTAATCCAATCGAAAATTAAAATCATTTATGAATGGAAGAGGATAATTATCAGGCCAAACCCTGTAATCCATGTCTTAAATTCATTAATCAGTAAGATTTTTGATTTGAATTATAATTTCAGTACTCGATTACGAAATATGAAGAATTATCTTAACAAATCAGCAAATTTCATATGAAAAGTCAAATTCAGTAATTTATATTAAATATTATTGTCATTAGATACCAGATTACCATTATTTTTGTAAAATGATGATGTATTATCGATTGATTAGTATCTTGAAATCAAGAATCATTCAATTTCCTCTTGTTAGACCAAAAAATTTTTTTTTTTGAAATAAATGCAATATTTCACTTATCCAATCGAAAATTAAAATCATTTATTAAGTGAACAGAATAATGATCATGTCATATCCTGTATTCCAGGTCTAGATTACATAAATCAGTAAGATTTTTGACTTGAATTATAATTTGAGTACTCTATAACGAAATATGAATAATTATCTTCACAAATAAGCAAATTTCAAATGAAAAGTCAAATTCAGTAATTTATATTAAATATTATTGTCATTAGATACCAGATTACCATTATATTTGTAGGATAATGATGTATTATCGATTGATGAGTATCTTGGAATCAAGACTCATTTAATTTCTGCTTTTTAGACCAAGAAATTCCTTATTTTTTGAAATAAATGCAATATTTCACTTATCCAATCGAAAATTAAAATCATTTATTAAGTGAACAGAATAATGATCACGTCATACCCTGTATTCCAGGTTACAAATCATAAATAAATAAGATTTTTGACATGAATTATAATTTGAGTACTGTATTACGAAATATGGATAATTATCTTAACAAATCAGCAAATTTCAAATGAAAAGTCAAATTCAGTAATTTATATTATATATTATTGTCATTAGATACCAGATCACCATTATATTTGTAGGATAATGATGTATTATCGATTGATGAGTATCTTGGAATCAAGACTCATTTAATTTCCTCTTGTTAGACCAAAAAATTCTTTTTTTTGAAATAAATGCAATATTTCACTAATCCAATCGAAAATTAAAATCATTCATTAAGAAAACAGAATAATGATCACGTCATACCCTGTATTCCAGGTTACAATTCATAAATAAATAAGATTTTCGATTTGAATTATAATTTGAGTACTCTATTACGAAATATGAATAATTATCTTAACAAATCAGCAAATTTCAAATGAAAAGTCGAATTCAGTAATTTATATTATATATTATTGCCATTAGATACCAGATCACCATTATATTTGTAGGATAATGATGTATTATCGATTGATGAGTATCTTGGAATCAAGACACATTTAATTTCTTCTTGTTAGACCAAAAAATTCTTTTTTTTGAAATTAATGCAATATTTCACTAATCCAATCGAAAATTAAAATCATTTATTAAGTAAACAGCATAATGATCACGTCATACCCTGTATTCCAGGTCTACAATACATAAATCAGTAAGATTTTTGATTTGAATTATAATTTCAGTACTCTATTACGAAATATGGAGAATTATCTTCACAAATCAGCAAATTTCAAATGAAAAGTCAAATTCAGTAATTTATATTAAATATTATTGTCATTAGATACCAGATTACCATTATATTTGTAAAATGATGATGTATTATCGATTGATTATTATCTTGAAATCAAGAATCATTCAATTTCTGCTTTTTAGACCAAGAAATTCCTTTTTTTGAAATAAATTAAATATTTCACTAATCCAATCGAAAATTAAAATCATTTATGAATGGAAGAGGATAATTATCAGGCCATACCCTGTATTCCAGGTCTACAATACATAAATCAGTAAGATTTTTGATTTGAATTATAATTTCAGTACTCTATTACGAAATATGGAGAATTATCTTCACAAATCAGCAAATTTCAAATGAAAAGTCAAATTCAGTAATTTATATTAAATATTATTGTCATTAGATACCAGATTACTATTATATTTGTAAAATGATGATGTATTATCGATTGATTATTATCTTGAAATCAAGAATCATTCAATTTCTGCTTTTTAGACCAAGAAATTCCTTTTTTTGAAATAAATTAAATATTTCACTAATCCAATCGAAAATTAAAATCATTTATGAATGGAAGAGGATAATTATCAGGCCATACCCTGTATTCCAGGTCTACAATACATAAATCAGTAAGATTTTTGATTTGAATTATAATTTCAGTACTCTATTACGAAATATGAAGAATTATCTTAACAAATCAGCAAATTTCATATGAAAAGTCAAATTCAGTAATTTATATTAAATATTATTGTTATTAGATACCAGATTACCATTATATTTGTAAAATGATGATGTATTATCGACTGATTATTATCTTGAAATCAAGAATAATTTAATTTCTGATTTTTAGACCAAGATATTCCTTTTTTTGAAATAAATTAAATATTTCACTAATCCAATAAAAAATTAAAATCATTTATTAAGTGAACAGAATAATGATCATGTCATATCCTGTATTCCAGGTTACAATTCATAAAAAAATAAGATTTTTGACTTGAATTATAATTTGAGTACTCTATAACGAAATATGAATAATTATCTTCACAAATCAGAGAATTTCAAATGAAAAATCAAATTCAGTAATTTATATGAAATATTATTGTCATTAGATACCAGATTACTATTATATTTGTAAAATGATGATGTATTATCGATTGATTATTATCTTGAAATCAAGACTCATTTAATTTCCTCTTGTTAGACCAAAAAATTCTTTTTTTTGAAATAAATGCAATATTTCACTAATCCAATCGAAAATTAAAATCATTCATTAAGAAAACAGAATAATGATCACGTCATACCCTGTATTCCAGGTTACAATTCATAAATAAATAAGATTTTCGATTTGAATTATAATTTGAGTACTCTATTACGAAATATGAATAATTATCTTCACAAATCAGCAAATTTCAAATGAAAAGTCAAATTCAGTAATTTATATTAAATATTATTGTTATTAGATACCAGATTACCATTATATTTGTAAAATGATGATGTATTATCGATTGATTAGTATCTTGAAATCAAGAAACATTTAATTTCTGCTTTTTAGACCAAGAAATTCCTTGTCTTTTTTAAATAAATGCAATATTTCACTAATCCAATCGAAAATTAAAATCATTCATTAAAAAAACAGAATAATGATCACGTCATACCCTGTATTCCAGGTTACAATTCATAAATAAATAAGATTTTTGACTTGAATTATAATTTGAGTACTCTATAACGAAATTTGAATAATTATCTTCACAAATCAGCAAATTTTCAAATGAAAAGTCAAATTCAGTAATTTATATTAAATATTATTGTTATTAGATACCAGATTACCATTATATTTGTAAAATGATGATGTATTATCGATTGATGAGTATCTTGGAATCAAGACTCATTTAATTTCCTCTTGTTAGACCAAAAAATTCTTTTTTTTTGAAATAAATGCAATATTTCACTAATCCAATCCAAAATTAAAATCATTCATTAAGAAAACAGAATAATGATCACGTCATACCCTGTATTCCAGGTTACAATTCATAAATAAATAAGATTTTCGATTTGAATTATAATTTGAGTACTCTATTACGAAATATGAATAATTATCTTAACAAATCAGCAAATTTCAAATGAAAAGTCGAATTCAGTAATTTATATTATATATTATTGCCATTAGATACCAGATCACCATTATATTTGTAGGATAATGATGTATAATCGATTGATGAGTATCTTGGAATCAAGACACATTTAATTTCTTCTTGTTAGACCAAAAAATTCTTTTTTTTGAAATTAATGCAATATTTCACTAATCCAATCGAAAATTAAAATCATTTATTAAGTAAACAGCATAATGATCACGTCATACCCTGTATTCCAGGTCTACAATACATAAATCAGTAAGATTTTTGATTTGAATTATAATTTCAGTACTCTATTACGAAATATGGAGAATTATCTTCACAAATCAGCAAATTTCAAATGAAAAGTCAAATTCAGTAATTTATATTAAATATTATTGTCATTAGATACCAGATTACCATTATATTTGTAAAATGATGATGTATTATCGATTGATTATTATCTTGAAATCAAGAATCATTCAATTTCTGCTTTTTAGACCAAGAAATTCCTTTTTTTGAAATAAATTAAATATTTCACTAATCCAATCGAAAATTAAAATCATTTATGAATGGAAGAGGATAATTATCAGGCCATACCCTGTATTCCAGGTCTACAATACATAAATCAGTAAGATTTTTGATTTGAATTATAATTTCAGTACTCTATTACGAAATATGGAGAATTATCTTCACAAATCAGCAAATTTCAAATGAAAAGTCAAATTCAGTAATTTATATTAAATATGATTGTCATTAGATACCAGATTACCATTATATTTGTAAAATGATGATGTATTATCGATTGATTATTATCTTGAAATCAAGAATCATTCAATTTCTGCTTTCTAGACCAAGAAATTCCTTTTTTTGAAATAAATTAAATATTTCACTAATCCAATCGAAAATTAAAATCATTTATGAATGGAAGAGGATAATTATCAGGCCATACCCTGTAATCCATGTCTTAAATTCATTAATCAGTAAGATTTTTGATTTGAATTATAATTTCAGTACTCTATTACGAAATATGAAGAATTATCTTAACAAATCAGCTAATTTCATATGAAAAGTCAAATTCAGTAATTTATATTAAATATTATTGTCATTAGATACCAGATTACCATTATTTTAGTAAAATGATGATGTATTATCGATTGATTAGTATCTTGAAATCAAGAATCATTTAATTTCCTCTTGTTAGACCAAAAAATTCTTTTTTTTGAAAAAAATGCAATATTTCACTAATCCAATCGAAAATTAAAATCATTTATTAAGTGAACAGAATAATGATCATGTCATATCCTGTATATCAGGTTACAATTCATAAAAAAATAAGATTTTTGACTTGAATTATAATTTGAGTACTCTATAACGAAATATGAATAATTATCTTCACAAATCAGAGAATTTCAAATGAAAAATCAAATTCAGTAATTTATATTATATATTATTGTCATTAGATACCAGATCACCATTATATTTGTAAAATGATGATGTATTATCGATTGATTAGTATCTTGGAATCAAGACTCATTTAATTTCCTCTTGTTAGACCAAAAAATTCTTTTTTTTGAAATAAATGCAATATTTTACTAATCCAATCGAAAATTAAAATCATTCATTAAGAAAACAGAATAATGATCACGTCATACCCTGTATTCCAGGTTACAATTCATAAATAAATAAGATTTTCGATTTGAATTCTAATTTGAGTACTCTATTACGAAATATGAATAATTATCTTCACAAATCAGCAAATTTCAAATGAAAAGTCAAATTCAGTAATTTATATTATATATTATTGCCATTAGATACCAGATCACCATTATATTTGTAGGATAATGATGTATTATCGATTGATGAGTATCTTGGAATCAAGACACATTTAATTTCTTCTTGTTAGACCGAAAAATTCTTTTTTTTGAAATTAATGCAATATTTCACTAATCCAATCGAAAATTAAAATCATTTATTATGTGAACAGAATAATGATCATGTCATACCCTGTATTCCAGGTCTACAATACATAAATCAGTAAGATTTTTGATTTTAATCAATTTGAGTACTGTATTACGAAATATGGATAATTATCTTAACAAATCAGCAAATTTCAAATGAAAAGTCAAATTCAGTAATTTATATTAAATATTATTGTCATTAGATACCAGATTACCATTATATTTGTAAAATGATGATGTATTATCGATTGATTATTATCTTGAAATCAAGAATCATTCAATTTCTGCTTTTTAGACCAAGAAATTCCTTTTTTTGAAATAAATTAAATATTTCACTAATCCAATCGAAAATTAAAATCATTTATGAATGGAAGAGGATAATTATCAGGCCATACCCTGTAATCCATGTCTACAATACATAAATCAGTAAGATTTTTGATTTGAATTATAATTTCAGTACTCTATTACGAAATATGGAGAATTATCTTCACAAATCAGCAAATTTCAAATGAAAAGTCAAATTCAGTAATTTATATTATATATTATTGTCATTAGATACCAGATTACCATTATTTTTGTAGGATAATGATGTATTATCGATAGATGAGTATCTTGGAATCAAGACTCATTAATTTCCTCTTGTTAGACCAAAAAATTCTTTTTTTTGAATAAATGCAATATTTCACTAATCCAATCGAAAATTAAAATCATTCATTAAGAAAACAGAATAATGATCACGTCATTCCCTGTATTCCAGGTTACAATTCATAAATAAATAAGATTTTCGATTTGAATTATAATTTGAGTACTCTATTACGAAATATGAATAATTATCTTCACAAATCAGCAAATTTCAAATGAAAAGTCAAATTCAGTAATTTATATTAAATATTATTGTTATTAGATACCAGATTACCATTATATTTGTAAAATGATGATGTATTATCGATTGATTAGTATCTTGAAATCAAGAAACATTTAATTTCTGCTTTTTAGACCAAGAAATTCCTTGTCTTTTTTAAATAAATGCAATATTTCACTAATCCAATCGAAAATTAAAATCATTCATTAAAAAAACAGAATAATGATCACGTCATACCCTGTATTCCAGGTTACAATTCATAAATAAATAAGATTTTTGACTTGAATTATAATTTGAGTACTCTATAACGAAATTTGAATAATTATCTTCACAAATCAGCAAATTTTCAAATGAAAAGTCAAATTCAGTAATTTATATTAAATATTATTGTTATTAGATACCAGATTACCATTATATTTGTAAAATGATGATGTATTATCGATTGATGAGTATCTTGGAATCAAGACTCATTTAATTTCCTCTTGTTAGACCAAAAAATTCTTTTTTTTTGAAATAAATGCAATATTTCACTAATCCAATCCAAAATTAAAATCATTCATTAAGAAAACAGAATAATGATCACGTCATACCCTGTATTCCAGGTTACAATTCATAAATAAATAAGATTTTCGATTTGAATTATAATTTGAGTACTCTATTACGAAATATGAATAATTATCTTAACAAATCAGCAAATTTCAAATGAAAAGTCGAATTCAGTAATTTATATTATATATTATTGCCATTAGATACCAGATCACCATTATATTTGTAGGATAATGATGTATTATCGATTGATGAGTATCTTGGAATCAAGACACATTTAATTTCTTCTTGTTAGACCAAAAAATTCTTTTTTTTGAAATTAATGCAATATTTCACTAATCCAATCGAAAATTAAAATCATTTATTACGTAAACAGCATAATGATCACGTCATACCCTGTATTCCAGGTCTACAATACATAAATCAGTAAGATTTTTGATTTGAATTATAATTTCAGTACTCTATTACGAAATATGGAGAATTATCTTCACAAATCAGCAAATTTCAAATGAAAAGTCAAATTCAGTAATTTATATTAAATATTATTGTCATTAGATACCAGATTACCATTATATTTGTAAAATGATGATGTATTATCGATTGATTATTATCTTGAAATCAAGAATCATTCAATTTCTGCTTTTTAGACCAAGAAATTCCTTTTTTTGAAATAAATTAAATATTTCACTAATCCAATCGAAAATTAAAATCATTTATGAATGGAAGAGGATAATTATCAGGCCATACCCTGTATTCCAGGTCTACAATACATAAATCAGTAAGATTTTTGATTTGAATTATAATTTCAGTACTCTATTACGAAATATGGAGAATTATCTTCACAAATCAGCAAATTTCAAATGAAAAGTCAAATTCAGTAATTTATATTATATATTATTGTCATTAGATACCAGATCACCATTATATTTGTAGGATAATGATGTATTATCGATTGATGAGTATCTTGGAATCAAGACACATTTAATTTCTTCTTGTTAGACCAAGAAATTCCTTTTTTTTTGAAATAAATCCAATATTTCACCTATCCAATCGAAAATTAAAATCATTTATGAATGGAAGAGGATAATTATCAGGCCATACCCTGTAATGCATGTCTTAAATTCATTAATCAGTAAGATTTTTGATTTGAATTATAATTTCAGTACTCTATTACGAAATATGAAGAATTATCTTAACAAATCAGCAAATTTCATATGAAAAGTCAAATTCAGTAATTTATATTAAATATTATTGTCATTAGATACCAGATTACCATTATTTTTGTAAAATGATGATGTATTATCGATTGATTAGTATCTTGAAATCAAGAATCATTTAATTTCCTCTTGTTAGACCAAAAAATTCTTTTTTTTGAAATAAATGCAATATTTCACTAATCCAATCGAAAATTAAAATCATTTATTAAGTGAACAGAATAATGATCATGTCATATCCTGTATATCAGGTTACAATTCATAAAAAAATAAGATTTTTGACTTGAATTATAATTTGAGTACTCTATAACGAAATATGAATAATTATCTTCACAAATCAGAGAATTTCAAATGAAAAATCAAATTCAGTAATTTATATTATATATTATTGTCATTAGATACCAGATCACCATTATATTTGTAGGATAATGATGTATTATCGATTGATGAGTATCTTGGAATCAAGACTCATTTAATTTCCTCTTGTTAGACCAAAAAATTCTTTTTTTTGAAATAAATGCAATATTTTACTAATCCAATCGAAAATTAAAATCATTCATTAAGAAAACAGAATAATGATCACGTCATACCCTGTATTCCAGGTTACAATTCATAAATAAATAAGATTTTCGATTTGAATTCTAATTTGAGTACTCTATTACGAAATATGAATAATTATCTTCACAAATCAGCAAATTTCAAATGAAAAGTCAAATTCAGTAATTTATATTATATATTATTGCCATTAGATACCAGATCACCATTATATTTGTAGGATAATGATGTATTATCGATTGATGAGTATCTTGGAATCAAGACACATTTAATTTCTTCTTGTTAGACCAAAAAATTCTTTTTTTTGAAATTAATGCAATATTTCACTAATCCAATCGAAAATTAAAATCATTTATTATGTGAACAGAATAATGATCATGTCATACCCTGTATTCCAGGTCTACAATACATAAATCAGTAAGATTTTTGATTTGAATTATAATTTCAGTACTCTATTACGAAATATGGAGAATTATCTTCACAAATCAGCAAATTTCAAATGAAAAGTCAAATTCAGTAATTTATATTAAATATTATTGTCATTAGATACCAGATTACCATTATATTTGTAAAATGATGATGTATTATCGATTGATTATTATATTGGATTCAAGAATCATTCAATTTCTGCTTTTTAGACCAAGAAATTCCTTTTTTTGAAATAAATTAAATATTTCACTAATCCAATCGAAAATTAAAATCATTTATGAATGGAAGAGGATAATTATCAGGCCATACCCTGTAATCCATGTCTTAAATTCATTAATCAGTAAGATTTTTGATTTGAATTATAATTTCAGTACTCTATTACGAAATATGAAGAATTATCTTAACAAATCAGCAAATTTCATATGAAAAGTCAAATTCAGTAATTTATATTAAATATTATTGTCATTAGATACCAGATTACCATTATTTTTGTAAAATGATGATGTATTATCGATTTATTAGTATCTTGAAATCAAGAATCATTTAATTTCCTCTTGTTAGACCAAAAAATTCTTTTTTTTGAAATAAATGCAATATTTCACTAATCCAATCGAAAATTAAAATCATTCATTAAGAAAACAGAATAATGATCATGTCATACCCTGTATTCCAGGTTACAATTCATAAATAAATAAGATTTTCGATTTGAATTATAATTTGAGTACTCTATTACGAAATATGAATAATTATCTTCACAAATCAGCAAATTTCAAATGAAAAGTCAAATTCAGTAATTTATATTAAATATTATTGTTATTAGATACCAGATTACCATTATATTTGTATAATGATGATGTATTATCGATTGATTAGTATCTTGAAATCAAGAAACATTTAATTTCTGCTTTTTAGACCAAGAAATTCCTTGACTTTTTTAAATAAATGCAATATTTCACTCATCCAATCGAAAATTAAAATCATTCATTATGTGAACAGAATAATGATCATGTCATACCCTGTATTCCAGGTTACAATTCATAAATAAATAAGATTTTCGATTTGAATTCTAATTTGAGTACTCTATTACGAAATATGAATAATTATCTTCACAAATCAGCAAATTTCAAATGAAAAGTCAAATTCAGTAATTTATATTATATATTATTGCCATTAGATAAGAGATCACCATTATATTTGTAAAATGATGATGTATTATCGATTGATTATTATCTTGAAATCAAGAATCATTCAATTTCTGCTTTTTAGACCAAGAAATTCCTTTTTTTGAAATAAATTAAATATTTCACTAATCCAATCGAAAATTAAAATCATTTATGAATGGAAGAGGATAATTATCAGGCCAAACCCTGTAATCCATGTCTTAAATTCATTAATCAGTAAGATTTTTGATTTGAATTATAATTTCAGTACTCGATTACGAAATATGAAGAATTATCTTAACAAATCAGCAAATTTCATATGAAAAGTCAAATTCAGTAATTTATATTAAATATTATTGTCATTAGATACCAGATTACCATTATTTTTGTAAAATGATGATGTATTATCGATTGATTAGTATCTTGAAATCAAGAATCATTCAATTTCCTCTTGTTAGACCAAAAAATTTTTTTTTTTGAAATAAATGCAATATTTCACTTATCCAATCGAAAATTAAAATCATTTATTAAGTGAACAGAATAATGATCATGTCATATCCTGTATTCCAGGTCTAGATTACATAAATCAGTAAGATTTTTGACTTGAATTATAATTTGAGTACTCTATAACGAAATATGAATAATTATCTTCACAAATAAGCAAATTTCAAATGAAAAGTCAAATTCAGTAATTTATATTAAATATTATTGTCATTAGATACCAGATCACCATTATATTTGTAGGATAATGATGTATTATCGATTGATGAGTATCTTGGAATCAAGACTCATTTAATTTCTGCTTTTTAGACCAAGAAATTCCTTATTTTTTGAAATAAATGCAATATTTCACTTATCCAATCGAAAATTAAAATCATTTATTAAGTGAACAGAATAATGATCACGTCATACCCTGTATTCCAGGTTACAAATCATAAATAAATAAGATTTTTGACATGAATTATAATTTGAGTACTGTATTACGAAATATGGATAATTATCTTAACAAATCAGCAAATTTCAAATGAAAAGTCAAATTCAGTAATTTATATTATATATTATTGTCATTAGATACCAGATCACCATTATATTTGTAGGATAATGATGTATTATCGATTGATGAGTATCTTGGAATCAAGACTCATTTAATTTCCTCTTGTTAGACCAAAAAATTCTTTTTTTTGAAATAAATGCAATATTTCACTAATCCAATCGAAAATTAAAATCATTCATTAAGAAAACAGAATAATGATCACGTCATACCCTGTATTCCAGGTTACAATTCATAAATAAATAAGATTTTCGATTTGAATTATAATTTGAGTACTCTATTACGAAATATGAATAATTATCTTAACAAATCAGCAAATTTCAAATGAAAAGTCGAATTCAGTAATTTATATTATATATTATTGCCATTAGATACCAGATCACCATTATATTTGTAGGATAATGATGTATTATCGATTGATGAGTATCTTGGAATCAAGACACATTTAATTTCTTCTTGTTAGACCAAAAAATTCTTTTTTTTGAAATTAATGCAATATTTCACTAATCCAATCGAAAATTAAAATCATTTATTAAGTAAACAGCATAATGATCACGTCATACCCTGTATTCCAGGTCTACAATACATAAATCAGTAAGATTTTTGATTTGAATTATAATTTCAGTACTCTATTACGAAATATGGAGAATTATCTTCACAAATCAGCAAATTTCAAATGAAAAGTCAAATTCAGTAATTTATATTAAATATTATTGTCATTAGATACCAGATTACCATTATATTTGGAAAATGATGATGTATTATCGATTGATTATTATCTTGAAATCAAGAATCATTCAATTTCTGCTTTTTAGACCAAGAAATTCCTTTTTTTGAAATAAATTAAATATTTCACTAATCCAATCGAAAATTAAAATCATTTATGAATGGAAGAGGATAATTATCAGGCCATACCCTGTATTCCAGGTCTACAATACATAAATCAGTAAGATTTTTGATTTGAATTATAATTTCAGTACTCTATTACGAAATATGGAGAATTATCTTCACAAATCAGCAAATTTCAAATGAAAAGTCAAATTCAGTAATTTATATTAAATATTATTGTCATTAGATACCAGATTACTATTATATTTGTAAAATGATGATGTATTATCGATTGATTATTATCTTGAAATCAAGAATCATTCAATTTCTGCTTTTTAGACCAAGAAATTCCTTTTTTTGAAATAAATTAAATATTTCACTAATCCAATCGAAAATTAAAATCGTTTATGAATGGAAGAGGATAATTATCAGGCCATACCCTGTAATCCATGTCTTAAATTCATTAATCAGTAAGATTTTTGATTTGAATTATAATTTCAGTACTCTATTACGAAATATGAAGAATTATCTTAACAAATCAGCAAATTTCATATGAAAAGTCAAATTCAGTAATTTATATTAAATATTATTGTTATTAGATACCAGATTACCATTATATTTGTAAAATGATGATGTATTATCGACTGATTATTATCTTGAAATCAAGAATAATTTAATTTCTGATTTTTAGACCAAGATATTCCTTTTTTTGAAATAAATTAAATATTTCACTAATCCAATAAAAAATTAAAATCATTTATTAAGTGAACAGAATAATGATCATGTCATATCCTGTATTCCAGGTTACAATTCATAAAAAAATAAGATTTTTGACTTGAATTATAATTTGAGTACTCTATAACGAAATATGAATAATTATCTTCACAAATCAGAGAATTTCAAATGAAAAATCAAATTCAGTAATTTATATTATATATTATTGTCATTAGATACCAGATCACCATTATATTTGTAGGATAATGATGTATTATCGATTGATGAGTATCTTGGAATCAAGACTCATTTAATTTCCTCTTGTTAGACCAAAAAATTCTTTTTTTTGAAATAAATGCAATATTTTACTAATCCAATCGAAAATTAAAATCATTCATTAAGAAAACAGAATAATGATCACGTCATACCCTGTATTCCAGGTTACAATTCATAAATAAATAAGATTTTCGATTTGAATTCTAATTTGAGTGATCTATTACGAAATATGAATAATTATCTTCACAAATCAGCAAATTTCAAATGAAAAGTCAAATTCAGTAATTTATATTATATATTATTGCCATTAGATACCAGATCACCATTATATTTGTAGGATAATGATGTATTATCGATTGATGAGTATCTTGGAATCAAGACACATTTAATTTCTTCTTGTTAGACCGAAAAATTCTTTTTTTTGAAATTAATGCAATATTTCACTAATCCAATCGAAAATTAAAATCATTTATTATGTGAACAGAATAATGATCATGTCATACCCTGTATTCCAGGTCTACAATACATAAATCAGTAAGATTTTTGATTTTAATCAATTTGAGTACTGTATTACGAAATATGGATAATTATCTTAACAAATCAGCAAATTTCAAATGAAAAGTCAAATTCAGTAATTTATATTAAATATTATTGTCATTAGATACCAGATTACCATTATATTTGTAAAATGATGATGTATTATCGATTGATTATTATCTTGAAATCAAGAATCATTCAATTTCTGCTTTTTAGACCAAGAAATTCCTTTTTTTGAAATAAATTAAATATTTCACTAATCCAATCGAAAATTAAAATCATTTATGAATGGAAGAGGATAATTATCAGGCCATACCCTGTAATCCATGTCTACAATACATAAATCAGTAAGATTTTTGATTTGAATTATAATTTCAGTACTCTATTACGAAATATGGAGAATTATCTTCACAAATCAGCAAATTTCAAATGAAAAGTCAAATTCAGTAATTTATATTAAATATTATTGTCATTAGATACCAGATTACCATTATATTTGTAAAATGATGATGTATTATCGATTGATTATTATATTGGATTCAAGAATCATTCAATTTCTGCTTTTTAGACCAAGAAATTCCTTTTTTTGAAATAAATTAAATATTTCACTAATCCAATCGAAAATTAAAATCATTTATGAATGGAAGAGGATAATTATCAGGCCATACCCTGTAATCCATGTCTTAAATTCATTAATCAGTAAGATTTTTGATTTGAATTATAATTTCAGTACTCTATTACGAAATATGAAGAATTATCTTAACAAATCAGCAAATTTCATATGAAAAGTCAAATTCAGTAATTTATATTAAATATTATTGTCATTAGATACCAGATTACCATTATTTTTGTAAAATGATGATGTATTATCGATTTATTAGTATCTTGAAATCAAGAATCATTTAATTTCCTCTTGTTAGACCAAAAAATTCTTTTTTTTGAAATAAATACAATATTTCACTAATCCAATCGAAAATTAAAATCATTCATTAAGAAAACAGAATAATGATCATGTCATACCCTGTATTCCAGGTTACAATTCATAAATAAATAAGATTTTCGATTTGAATTATAATTTGAGTACTCTATTACGAAATATGAATAATTATCTTCACAAATCAGCAAATTTCAAATGAAAAGTCAAATTCAGTAATTTATATTAAATATTATTATTATTAGATACCAGATTACCATTATATTTGTAAAATGATGATGTATTATCGATTGATTAGTATCTTGAAATCAAGAAACATTTAATTTCTGCTTTTTAGACCAAGAAATTCCTTGACTTTTTTAAATAAATGCAATATTTCACTCATCCAATCGAAAATTAAAATCATTCATTATGTGAACAGAATAATGATCATGTCATACCCTGTATTCCAGGTTACAATTCATAAATAAATAAGATTTTTGACTTGAATTATAATTTGAGGACTCTATAACGAAATATGAATAATTATCTTCACAAATCAGCAAATTTCAAATGAAAAATCAAATTCAGTAATTTATATTTTATATTATTGTCATTAGATACCAGATCACCATTATATTTGAAGGATAATGATGTATTATCGATTGATGAGTATCTTGGAATCAAGACTCATTTAATTTCCTCTTGTTAGACCAAGAAATTCCTTATTTTTTGAAATAAATGCAATATTTCACTTATCCAATCGAAAATTAAAATCATTTATTAAGTGAACAGAATAATGATCACGTCATACCCTGTATTCCAGGTCTAGATTACATAAATCAGTAAGATTTTTGATTTTAATCAATTTGAGTACTGTATTACGAAATATGGATAATTATCTTAACAAATCAGCAAATTTCAAATGAAAAGTCAAATTCAGTAATTTATATTAAATATTATTGTCATTAGATACCAGATCACCATTATATATGTAGGATAATGATGTATTATCGATTGATGAGTATCTTTGAATCAAGACTCATTTAATTTCTGCTTATTAGACCAAGAAATTCCTTTTTTTTTGAAATAAATGCAATATTTCACTTATCCAATCGAAAATTAAAATCATTTATTAAGTGAACAGAATAATGATCACGTCATACCCTGTATTCCAGGTTACAATTCATAAATAAATAAGATTTTTGACTTGAATTATAATTTGAGTACTTTATAACGAAATATGAATAATTATCTTCACAAATCAGCAAATTTCAAATGAAAAGTCAAATTCAGTAATTTATATTATATATTATTGTCATTAGATACCAGATCACCATTATATTTGTAGGATAATGATGTATTATCGATTGATGAGTATCTTGGAATCAAGACTCATTTAATTTCTGCTTATTAGACCAAGAAATTCCTTTTTTTTTGAAATAAATGCAACATTTCACTTATCCAATCGAAAATTAAAATCATTTTTTAAGTGAACAGAATAATGATCACATCATACCCTGTATTCCAGGTTACAATTCATAAATAAATAAGATTTTTGACTTGAATTATAATTTGAGTACTTTATAACGAAATATGAATAATTATCTTCACAAATCAGCAAATTTCAAATGAAAAGTCAAATTCAGTAATTTATATTATATATTATTGTCATTAGATACCAGATCACCATTATATTTGTAGGATAATGATGTATTATCGATTGATGAGTATCTTGGAATCAAGACTCATTTAATTTCCTCTTGTTAGACCAAAAAATTCTTTTTTTTGAAATAAATGCAATATTTCACTAATCCAATCGAAAATTAAAATGATTCATTAAGAAAACAGAATAATGATCACGTCATACCCTGTATTCCAGGTTACAATTCATAAACAAATAAGATTTTTGATTTGAATTATAATTTGAGTACTCTATTACGAAATATGAATAATTATCTTAACAAATCAGCAAATTTCAAATGAAAAGTCAAATTCAGTAATTTATATTATATATTATTGTCATTAGATACCAGATCACCATTATATTTGTAGGATAATGATGTATTATCGATTGATTAGTATCTTGAAATCAAGAAACATTTAATTTCTGCTTTTTAGACCAAGAAATTCCTTTTTTTTTTAAATAAATGCAATATTTCACCTATCCAATCGAAAATTAAAATCATTTATGAATGGAAGAGGATAATTATCAGGCCATACCCTGTAATCCATGTCTTAAATTCATTAATCAGTAAGATTTTTGATTTGAATTATAATTTCAGTACTCTATTACGAAATATGAAGAATTATCTTAACAAATCAGCAAATTTCAAATGAAAAATCAAATTCAGTAATTTATATTTTATATTATTGTCATTAGATACCAGATCACCATTATATTTGAAGGATAATGATGTATTATCGATTGATGAGTATCTTGGAATCAAGACTCATTTAATTTCCTCTTGTTAGACCAAGAAATTCCTTATTTTTTGAAATAAATGCAATATTTCACTTATCCAATCGAAAATTAAAATCATTTATTAAGTGAACAGAATAATGATCACGTCATACCCTGTATTCCAGGTCTAGATTACATAAATCAGTAAGATTTTTGATTTTAATCAATTTGAGTACTGTATTACGAAATATGGATAATTATCTTAACAAATCAGCAAATTTCAAATGAAAAGTCAAATTCAGTAATTTATATTAAATATTATTGTCATTAGATACCAGATCACCATTATATATGTAGGATAATGATGTATTATCGATTGATGAGTATCTTTGAATCAAGACTCATTTAATTTCTGCTTATTAGACCAAGAAATTCCTTTTTTTTTGAAATAAATGCAATATTTCACTTATCCAATCGAAAATTAAAATCATTTATTAAGTGAACAGAATAATGATCACATCATACCCTGTATTCCAGGTTACAATTCATAAATAAATAAGATTTTTGACTTGAATTATAATTTGAGTACTTTATAACGAAATATGAATAATTATCTTCACAAATCAGCAAATTTCAAATGAAAAGTCAAATTCAGTAATTTATATTATATATTATTGTCATTAGATACCAGATCACCATTATATTTGTAGGATAATGATGTATTATCGATTGATGAGTATCTTGGAATCAAGACTCATTTAATTTCTGCTTATTAGACGAAGAAATTCCTTTTTTTTTGAAATAAATGCAATATTTCACTTATCCAATCGAAAATTAAAATCATTTATTAAGTGAACAGAATAATGATCACGTCATACCCTGTATTCCAGGTTACAATTCATAAATAAATAAGATTTTTGACTTGAATTATAATTTGAGTACTTTATAACGAAATATGAATAATTATCTTCACAAATCAGCAAATTTCAAATGAAAAGTCAAATTCAGTAATTTATATTATATATTATTGTCATTAGATACCAGATCACCATTATATTTGTAGGATAATGATGTATTATCGATTGATGAGTATCTTGGAATCAAGACTCATTTAATTTCTGCTTATTAGACCAAGAAATTCCTTTTTTTTTGAAATAAATGCAACATTTCACTTATCCAATCGAAAATTAAAATCATTTTTTAAGTGAACAGAATAATGATCACATCATACCCTGTATTCCAGGTTACAATTCATAAATAAATAAGATTTTTGACTTGAATTATAATTTGAGTACTTTATAACGAAATATGAATAATTATCTTCACAAATCAGCAAATTTCAAATGAAAAGTCAAATTCAGTAATTTATATTAAATATTATTATTATTAGATACCAGATTACCATTATATTTGTAAAATGATGATGTATTATCGATTGATTAGTATCTTGAAATCAAGAAACATTTAATTTCTGCTTTTTAGACCAAGAAATTCCTTGACTTTTTTAAATAAATGCAATATTTCACTCATCCAATCGAAAATTAAAATCATTCATTATGTGAACAGAATAATGATCATGTCATACCCTGTATTCCAGGTTACAATTCATAAATAAATAAGATTTTTGACTTGAATTATAATTTGAGGACTTTATAACGAAATATGAATAATTATCTTCACAAATCAGCAAATTTCAAATGAAAAATCAAATTCAGTAATTTATATTTATATGTTAGACCAAAAAATTCTTTTTTTTGAAATAAATGCAATATTTCACTAATCCAATCGAAAATTAAAATGATTCATTAAGAAAACAGAATAATGATCACGTCATACCCTGTATTCCAGGTTACAATTCATAAACAAATAAGATTTTTGATTTGAATTATAATTTGAGTACTCTATTACGAAATATGAATAATTATCTTAACAAATCAGCAAATTTCAAATGAAAAGTCAAATTCAGTAATTTATATTATATATTATTGTCATTAGATACCAGATCACCATTATATTTGTAGGATAATGATGTATTATCGATTGATTAGTATCTTGAAATCAAGACTCATTTAATTTCCTCTTGTTAGACCAAAAAATTCTTTTTTTTGAAATAAATGCAATATTTCACTAATCCAATCGAAAATTAAAATGATTCATTAAGAAAACAG
Organism: Lepeophtheirus nordmannii; assembly: GCA_963680855.1. Lineage (NCBI taxonomy): Eukaryota > Metazoa > Arthropoda > Copepoda > Siphonostomatoida > Caligidae > Lepeophtheirus > Lepeophtheirus nordmannii. The sequence goes on from OY804525.1 coordinate 14,085,184, forward strand.
AATAATGATCACGTCATACCCTGTATTCCAGGTTACAATTCATAAACAAATAAGATTTTTGATTTGAATTATAATTTGAGTACTCTATTACGAAATATGAAGAATTATCTTAACAAATCAGCAAATTTCATATGAAAAGTCAAATTCAGTAATTTATATTAAATATTATTGTCATTAGATACCAGATTACCATTATTTTTGTAAAATGATGATGTATTATCGATTGATTAGTATCTTGAAATCAAGAATCATTTAATTTCCTCTTGTTAGACCAAAATATTCTTTTTTTTGAAATAAATGCTATATTTCACTAATCCAATCGAAAATTAAAATCATTTATTAAGTGAACAGAATAATGATCATGTCATATCCTGTATTTCAGGTCTAGATTACATAAATCAGTAAGATTTTTGACTTGAATTATAATTTGAGTACTCTATAACGAAATATGAATAATTATCTTCACAAATCAGCAAATTTCAAATGAAAAGTCCAATTCAGTAATTTATATTAAATATTATTGTCATTAGATACCAGATCACCATTAAATATGTAGGATAATGATGTATTATCGATTGATGAGTATCTTTGAATCAAGACTCATTTAATTTCTGCTTATTAGACCAAGAAATTCCTTTTTTTTTGAAATAAATGCAATATTTCACTTATCCAATCGAAAATTAAAATCATTTATTAAGTGAACAGAATAATGATCACGTCATACCCTGTATTCCAGGTTACAATTCATAAATAAATAAGATTTTTGACTTGAATTATAATTTGAGTACTTTATAACGAAATATGAATAATTATCTTCACAAATCAGCAAATTTCAAATGAAAAGTCAAATTCAGTAATTTATATTATATATTATTGTCATTAGATACCAGATCACCATTATATTTGTAGGATAATGATGTATTATCGATTGATGAGTATCTTGGAATCAAGACTCATTTAATTTCTGCTTATTAGACCAAGAAATTCCTTTTTTTTTGAAATAAATGCAACATTTCACTTATCCAATCGAAAATTAAAATCATTTTTTAAGTGAACAGAATAATGATCACATCATACCCTGTATTCCAGGTTACAATTCATAAATAAATAAGATTTTTGACTTGAATTATAATTTGAGTACTTTATAACGAAATATGAATAATTATCTTCACAAATCAGCAAATTTCAAATGAAAAGTCAAATTCAGTAATTTATATTATATATTATTGTCATTAGATACCAGATCACCATTATATTTGTAGGATAATGATGTATTATCGATTGATGAGTATCTTGGAATCAAGACTCATTTAATTTCCTCTTGTTAGACCAAAAAATTCTTTTTTTTGAAATAAATGCAATATTTCACTAATCCAATCGAAAATTAAAATGATTCATTAAGAAAACAGAATAATGATCACGTCATACCCTGTATTCCAGGTTACAATTCATAAACAAATAAGATTTTTGATTTGAATTATAATTTGAGTACTCTATTACGAAATATGAATAATTATCTTAACAAATCAGCAAATTTCAAATGAAAAGTCAAATTCAGTAATTTATATTATATATTATTGTCATTAGATACCAGATCACCATTATATTTGTAGGATAATGATGTATTATCGATTGATTAGTATCTTGAAATCAAGAAACATTTAATTTCTGCTTTTTAGACCAAGAAATTCCTTTTTTTTTGAAATAAATGCAATATTTCACCTATCCAATCGAAAATTAAAATCATTTATGAATGGAAGAGGATAATTATCAGGCCATACCCTGTAATCCATGTCTTAAATTCATTAATCAGTAAGATTTTTGATTTGAATTATAATTTCAGTACTCTAGTACGAAATATGAAGAATTATCTTAACAAATCAGCAAATTTCATATGAAAAGTCAAATTCAGTAATTTATATTAAATATTATTGTCATTAGATACCAGATTACCATTATTTTTGTAAAATGATGATGTATTATCGATTGATGAGTATCTTGGAATCAAGACTCATTTAATTTCTGCTTATTAGACCAAGAAATTCCTTTTTTTTTGAAATAAATGCAATATTTCACTTATCCAATCGAAAATTAAAATCATTTATTAAGTGAACAGAATAATGATCACGTCATACCCTGTATTCCAGGTTACAATTCATAAATAAATAAGATTTTTGACTTGAATTATAATTTGAGTACTCTATAACGAAATATGAATAATTATCTTCACAAATCAGCAAATTTCAAATGAAAAGTCAAATTCAGTAATTTATATTATATATTATTGTCATTAGATACCAGATCACCATTATATATGTAGGATAATGATGTATTATCGATTGATGAGTATCTTGGAATCAAGACTCATTTAATTTCTGCTTATTAGACCAAGAAATTCCTTTTTTTGAAATAAATTAAATATTTCACTAATCCAATCGAAAATTAAAATCATTTATGAATGGAAGAGGATAATTATCAGGCCATACCCTGTAATCCATGTCTTAAATTCATTTATCAGTAAGATTTTTGATTTGAATTATAATTTCAGTACTCTATTACGAAATATGAAGAATTATCTTAACAAATCAGCAAATTTGATATGAAAAGTCAAATTCAGTAATTTATATTAAATATTATTGTCATTAGATACCAGATTACCATTATATTTGTAGGATAATGATGTTTTATCGATTGATGAGTATCTTGGAATCAAGACTCATTTTATTTCCTCTTGTTAGACCAAAATATTCTTTTTTTTGAAATAAATGCAATATTTCACTAATCCAATCGAAAATTAAAATCATTCATTAAGAAAACAGAATAATGATCACGTCATACCCTGTATTCCAGGTTACAATTCATAAATAAATAAGATTTTTGACTTGAATTATAATTTGAGTACTCTATAACAAAATATGAATAATTATCTTAACAAATCAGCAAATTTCATATGAAAAGTCAAATTCAGTAATTTATATTAAATATTATTGTCATTAGATACCAGATTACCATTATATTTGTAGGATAATGATGTATTATCGATCGATTAGTATCTTGAAATCAAGAATCATTTAATTTCCTCTTGTTAGACCAAAAAATTCTTTTTTTTGAAATAAATGCAACATTTCACTTATCCAATCGAAAATTAAAATCATTTATTAAGTGAACAGAATAATGATCACATCATACCCTGTATTCCAGGTTACAATTCATAAATAAATAAGATTTTTGACTTGAATTATAATTTGAGTACTTTATAACGAAATATGAATAATTATCTTCACAAATCAGCAAATTTCAAATGAAAAGTCAAATTCAGTAATTTATATTAAATATTATTGTCATTACATACCAGATTACCATTATATTTGTAAAATGATGATGTTTTATCGATTGATTATTATCTTGATATCAAGAATCATTCAATTTCTGCTTTTTAGACCAAGAAATTCCTTTTTTTTTGAAATAAATGCAATATTTCACCTATCCAATCGAAAATTAAAATCATTTATGAATGGAAGAGGATAATTATCAGGCCATACCCTGTAATCCATGTCTTAAATTCATTAATCAGTAAGATTTTTGATTTGAATTATAATTTCAGTACTCTATTACGAAATATGGAGAATTATCTTCACAAATCAGCAAATTTCAAATGAAAAGTCAAATTAAGTAATTTATATTAAATATTATTGTCATTAGATACCAGATTACCATTATATTTGTAAAATGATGATGTATTATCGATTGATTATTATATTGGATTCAAGAATCATTCAATTTCTGCTTTTTAGACCAAGAAATTCCTTTTTTTGAAATAAATGCAACATTTCACTTATCCAATCGAAAATTAAAATCATTTTTTAAGAAAACAGAATAATGATCACGTCATACCCTGTATTCCAGGTTACAATTCATAAACAAATAAGATTTTCGATTTGAATTATAATTTGAGTACTCTATTACGAAATATGAATAATTATCTTCACAAATCAGCAAATTTCAAATGAAAAGTCAAATTCAGTAATTTATATTAAATATTATTGTCATTAGATACCAGATCACCATTATATTTGTAGGATAATGATGTATTATCGATTGATGAGTATCTTGGAATCAAGACTCATTTAATTTCTGCTTATTAGACCAAGAAATTCCTTTTTTTTTGAAATAAATGCAATATTTCACTTATCCAATCGAAAATTAAAATCATTTATTAAGTGAACAGAATAATGATCACGTCATACCCTGTATTCCAGGTTACAATTCATAAATAAATAAGATTTTTGACTTGAATTATAATTTGAGTACTTTATAACGAAATATGAATAATTATCTTCACAAATCAGCAAATTTCAAATGAAAAGTCAAATTCAGTAATTTATATTATATATTATTGTCATTAGATACCAGATCACCATTATATTTGTAGGATAATGATGTATTATCGATTGATGAGTATCTTGGAATCAAGACTCATTTAATTTCTGCTTATTAGACCAAGAAATTCCTTTTTTTTTGAAATAAATGCAACATTTCACTTATCCAATCGAAAATTAAAATCATTTTTTAAGTGAACAGAATAATGATCACATCATACCCTGTATTCCAGGTTACAATTCATAAATAAATAAGATTTTTGACTTGAATTATAATTTGAGTACTTTATAACGAAATATGAATAATTATCTTCACAAATCAGCAAATTTCAAATGAAAAGTCGAATTAAGTAATTTATATTATATATTATTGTCATTAGATACCAGATCACCATTATATTTGTAGGATAATGATGTATTATCGATTGATGAGTATCTTGGAATCAAGACTCATTTAATTTCCTCTTGTTAGACCAAAAAATTCTTTTTTTTGAAATAAATGCAATATTTCACTAATCCAATCGAAAATTAAAATGATTCATTAAGAAAACAGAATAATGATCACGTCATACCCTGTATTCCAGGTTACAATTCATAAACAAATAAGATTTTTGATTTGAATTATAATTTGAGTACTCTATTACGAAATATGAATAATTATCTTAACAAATCAGCAAATTTCAAATGAAAAGTCAAATTCAGTAATTTATATTATATATTATTGTCATTAGATACCAGATCACCATTATATTTGTAGGATAATGATGTATTATCGATTGATTAGTATCTTGAAATCAAGAAACATTTAATTTCTGCTTTTTAGACCAAGAAATTCCTTTTTTTTTGAAATAAATGCAATATTTCACCTATCCAATCGAAAATTAAAATCATTTATGAATAGAAGAGGATAATTATCAGGCCATACCCTGTAATCCATGTCTTAAATTCATTAATCAGTAAGATTTTTGATTTGAATTATAATTTCAGTACTCTAGTACGAAATATGAAGAATTATCTTAACAAATCAGCAAATTTCATATGAAAAGTCAAATTCAGTAATTTATATTAAATATTATTGTCATTAGATACCAGATTACCATTATTTTTGTAAAATGATGATGTATTATCGATTGATTAGTATCTTGAAATCAAGAATCATTTAATTTCCTCTTGTTAGACCAAAATATTCTTTTTTTTGAAATAAATGCTATATTTCACTAATCCAATCGAAAATTAAAATCATTTATTAAGTGAACAGAATAATGATCATGTCATATCCTGTATTTCAGGTCTAGATTACATAAATCAGTAAGATTTTTGACTTGAATTATAATTTGAGTACTCTATAACGAAATATGAATAATTATCTTCACAAATCAGCAAATTTCAAATGAAAAGTCCAATTCAGTAATTTATATTATATATTATTGTCATTAGATACCAGATCACCATTATATATGTAGGATAATGATGTATTATCGATTGATGAGTATCTTTGAATCAAGACTCATTTAATTTCTGCTTATTAGACCAAGAAATTCCTTTTTTTTTGAAATAAATGCAATATTTCACTTATCCAATCGAAAATTAAAATCATTTATTAAGTGAACAGAATAATGATCACGTCATACCCTGTATTCCAGGTTACAATTCATAAATAAATAAGATTTTTGACTTGAATTATAATTTGAGTACTTTATAACGAAATATGAATAATTATCTTCACAAATCAGCAAATTTCAAATGAAAAGTCAAATTCAGTAATTTATATTATATATTATTGTCATTAGATACCAGATCACCATTATATTTGTAGGATAATGATGTATTATCGATTGATGAGTATCTTGGAATCAAGACTCATTTAATTTCTGCTTATTAGACCAAGAAATTCCTTTTTTTTTGAAATAAATGCAACATTTCACTTATCCAATCGAAAATTAAAATCATTTTTTAAGTGAACAGAATAATGATCACATCATACCCTGTATTCCAGGTTACAATTCATAAATAAATAAGATTTTTGACTTGAATTATAATTTGAGTACTTTATAACGAAATATGAATAATTATCTTCACAAATCAGCAAATTTCAAATGAAAAGTCAAATTCAGTAATTTATATTATATATTATTGTCATTAGATACCAGATCACTATTATATTTGTAGGATAATGATGTATTATCGATTGATGAGTATCTTGGAATCAAGACTCATTTAATTTCCTCTTGTTAGACCAAAAAATTCTTTTTTTTGAAATAAATGCAATATTTCACTAATCCAATCGAAAATTAAAATCATTCATTAAGAAAACAGAATAATGATCACGTCATACCCTGTATTCCAGGTTACAATTCATAAACAAATAAGATTTTTGATTTGAATTATAATTTGAGTACTCTATTACGAAATATGAATAATTATCTTAACAAATCAGCAAATTTCAAATGAAAAGTCAAATTCAGTAATTTATATTATATATTATTGTCATTAGATACCAGATCACCATTATATTTGTAGGATAATGATGTATTATCGATTGATTAGTATCTTGAAATCAAGAAACATTTAATTTCTGCTTTTTAGACCAAGAAATTCCTTTTTTTTTGAAATAAATGCAATATTTCACCTATCCAATCGAAAATTAAAATCATTTATGAATGGAAGAGGATAATTATCAGGCCATACCCTGTAATCCATGTCTTAAATTCATTAATCAGTAAGATTTTTGATTTGAATTATAATTTCAGTACTCTATTACGAAATATGAAGAATTATCTTAACAAATCAGCAAATTTCATATGAAAAGTCAAATTCAGTAATTTATATTAAATATTATTGTCATTAGATACCAGATTACCATTATTTTTGTAAAATGATGATGTATTATCGATTGATTAGTATCTTGAAATCAAGAATCATTTAATTTCTGCTTATTAGACCAAGAAATTCCTTTTTTTTTGAAATAAATGCTATATTTCACTAATCCAATCGAAAATTAAAATCATTTATTAAGTGAACAGAATAATGATCATGTCATATCCTGTATTTCAGGTCTAGATTACATAAATCAGTAAGATTTTTGACTTGAATTATAATTTGAGTACTCTATAACGAAATATGAATAATTATCTTCACAAATCAGCAAATTTCAAATGAAAAGTCCAATTCAGTAATTTATATTATATATTATTGTCATTAGATACCAGATCACCATTATATATGTAGGATAATGATGTATTATCGATTGATGAGTATCTTGGAATCAAGACTCATTTAATTTCTGCTTATTAGACCAAGAAATTCCTTTTTTTTTGAAATAAATGCAATATTTCACTTATACAATCGAAAATTAAAATCATTTATTAAGTGAACAGAATAATGATCACGTCATACCCTGTATTCCAGGTTACAATTCATAAATAAATAAGATTTTTGACTTGAATTATAATTTGAGTACTTTATAACGAAATATGAATAATTATCTTCACAAATCAGCAAATTTCAAATGAAAAGTCAAATTCAGTAATTTATATTATATATTATTGTCATTAGATACCAGATCACCATTATATTTGTAGGATAATGATGTATTATCGATTGATGAGTATCTTGGAATCAAGACTCATTTAATTTCTGCTTATTAGACCAAGAAATTCCTTTTTTTTTGAAATAAATGCAACATTTCACTTATCCAATCGAAAATTAAAATCATTTTTTAAGTGAACAGAATAATGATCACATCATACCCTGTATTCCAGGTTACAATTCATAAATAAATAAGATTTTTGACTTGAATTATAATTTGAGTACTTTATAACGAAATATGAATAATTATCTTCACAAATCAGCAAATTTCAAATGAAAAGTCAAATTCAGTAATTTATATTATATATTATTGTCATTAGATACCAGATCACCATTATATTTGTAGGATAATGATGTATTATCGATTGATGAGTATCTTGGAATCAAGACTCATTTAATTTCCTCTTGTTAGACCAAAAAATTCTTTTTTTTGAAATAAATGCAATATTTCACTAATCCAATCGAAAATTAAAATGATTCATTAAGAAAACAGAATAATGATCACGTCATACCCTGTATTCCAGGTTACAATTCATAAACAAATAAGATTTTTGATTTGAATTATAATTTGAGTACTCTATTACGAAATATGAATAATTATCTTAACAAATCAGCAAATTTCAAATGAAAAGTCAAATTCAGTAATTTATATTATATATTATTGTCATTAGATACCAGATCACCATTATATTTGTAGGATAATGATGTATTATCGATTGATTAGTATCTTGAAATCAAGAAACATTTAATTTCTGCTTTTTAGACCAAGAAATTCCTTTTTTTTTGAAATAAATGCAATATTTCACCTATCCAATCGAAAATTAAAATCATTTATGAATAGAAGAGGATAATTATCAGGCCATACCCTGTAATCCATGTCTTAAATTCATTAATCAGTAAGATTTTTGATTTGAATTATAATTTCAGTACTCTAGTACGAAATATGAAGAATTATCTTAACAAATCAGCAAATTTCATATGAAAAGTCAAATTCAGTAATTTATATTAAATATTATTGTCATTAGATACCAGATTACCATTATTTTTGTAAAATGATGATGTATTATCGATTGATTAGTATCTTGAAATCAAGAATCATTTAATTTCCTCTTGTTAGACCAAAATATTCTTTTTTTTGAAATAAATGCTATATTTCACTAATCCAATCGAAAATTAAAATCATTTATTAAGTGAACAGAATAATGATCATGTCATATCCTGTATTTCAGGTCTAGATTACATAAATCAGTAAGATTTTTGACTTGAATTATAATTTGAGTACTCTATAACGAAATATGAATAATTATCTTCACAAATCAGCAAATTTCAAATGAAAAGTCCAATTCAGTAATTTATATTATATATTATTGTCATTAGATACCAGATCACCATTATATATGTAGGATAATGATGTATTATCGATTGATGAGTATCTTTGAATCAAGACTCATTTAATTTCTGCTTATTAGACCAAGAAATTCCTTTTTTTTTGAAATAAATGCAATATTTCACTTATCCAATCGAAAATTAAAATCATTTATTAAGTGAACAGAATAATGATCACGTCATACCCTGTATTCCAGGTTACAATTCATAAATAAATAAGATTTTTGACTTGAATTATAATTTGAGTACTTTATAACGAAATATGAATAATTATCTTCACAAATCAGCAAATTTCAAATGAAAAGTCAAATTCAGTAATTTATATTATATATTATTGTCATTAGATACCAGATCACCATTATATTTGTAGGATAATGATGTATTATCGATTGATGAGTATCTTGGAATCAAGACTCATTTAATTTCTGCTTATTAGACCAAGAAATTCCTTTTTTTTTGAAATAAATGCAACATTTCACTTATCCAATCGAAAATTAAAATCATTTTTTAAGTGAACAGAATAATGATCACATCATACCCTGTATTCCAGGTTACAATTCATAAATAAATAAGATTTTTGACTTGAATTATAATTTGAGTACTTTATAACGAAATATGAATAATTATCTTCACAAATCAGCAAATTTCAAATGAAAAGTCAAATTCAGTAATTTATATTATATATTATTGTCATTAGATACCAGATCACTATTATATTTGTAGGATAATGATGTATTATCGATTGATGAGTATCTTGGAATCAAGACTCATTTAATTTCCTCTTGTTAGACCAAAAAATTCTTTTTTTTGAAATAAATGCAATATTTCACTAATCCAATCGAAAATTAAAATGATTCATTAAGAAAACAGAATAATGATCACGTCATACCCTGTATTCCAGGTTACAATTCATAAACAAATAAGATTTTTGATTTGAATTATAATTTGAGTACTCTATTACGAAATATGAATAATTATCTTAACAAATCAGCAAATTTCAAATGAAAAGTCAAATTCAGTAATTTATATTATATATTATTGTCATTAGATACCAGATCACCATTATATTTGTAGGATAATGATGTATTATCGATTGATTAGTATCTTGAAATCAAGAAACATTTAATTTCTGCTTTTTAGACCAAGAAATTCCTTTTTTTTTGAAATAAATGCAATATTTCACCTATCCAATCGAAAATTAAAATCATTTATGAATGGAAGAGGATAATTATCAGGCCATACCCTGTAATCCATGTCTTAAATTCATTAATCAGTAAGATTTTTGATTTGAATTATAATTTCAGTACTCTATTACGAAATATGAAGAATTATCTTAACAAATCAGCAAATTTCATATGAAAAGTCAAATTCAGTAATTTATATTAAATATTATTGTCATTAGATACCAGATTACCATTATTTTTGTAAAATGATGATGTATTATCGATTGATTAGTATCTTGAAATCAAGAATCATTTAATTTCTGCTTATTAGACCAAGAAATTCCTTTTTTTTTGAAATAAATGCTATATTTCACTAATCCAATCGAAAATTAAAATCATTTATTAAGTGAACAGAATAATGATCATGTCATATCCTGTATTTCAGGTCTAGATTACATAAATCAGTAAGATTTTTGACTTGAATTATAATTTGAGTACTCTATAACGAAATATGAATAATTATCTTCACAAATCAGCAAATTTCAAATGAAAAGTCCAATTCAGTAATTTATATTATATATTATTGTCATTAGATACCAGATCACCATTATATATGTAGGATAATGATGTATTATCGATTGATGAGTATCTTGGAATCAAGACTCATTTAATTTCTGCTTATTAGACCAAGAAATTCCTTTTTTTTTGAAATAAATGCAATATTTCACTTATACAATCGAAAATTAAAATCATTTATTAAGTGAACAGAATAATGATCACGTCATACCCTGTATTCCAGGTTACAATTCATAAATAAATAAGATTTTTGACTTGAATTATAATTTGAGTACTTTATAACGAAATATGAATAATTATCTTCACAAATCAGCAAATTTCAAATGAAAAGTCAAATTCAGTAATTTATATTATATATTATTGTCATTAGATACCAGATCACCATTATATTTGTAGGATAATGATGTATTATCGATTGATGAGTATCTTGGAATCAAGACTCATTTAATTTCTGCTTATTAGACCAAGAAATTCCTTTTTTTTTGAAATAAATGCAACATTTCACTTATCCAATCGAAAATTAAAATCATTTTTTAAGTGAACAGAATAATGATCACATCATACCCTGTATTCCAGGTTACAATTCATAAATAAATAAGATTTTTGACTTGAATTATAATTTGAGTACTTTATAACGAAATATGAATAATTATCTTCACAAATCAGCAAATTTCAAATGAAAAGTCAAATTCAGTAATTTATATTATATATTATTGTCATTAGATACCAGATCACCATTATATTTGTAGGATAATGATGTATTATCGATTGATGAGTATCTTGGAATCAAGACTCATTTAATTTCCTCTTGTTAGACCAAAAAATTCTTTTTTTTGAAATAAATGCAATATTTCACTAATCCAATCGAAAATTAAAATGATTCATTAAGAAAACAGAATAATGATCACGTCATACCCTGTATTCCAGGTTACAATTCATAAACAAATAAGATTTTTGATTTGAATTATAATTTGAGTACTCTATTACGAAATATGAATAATTATCTTAACAAATCAGCAAATTTCAAATGAAAAGTCAAATTCAGTAATTTATATTATATATTATTGTCATTAGATACCAGATCACCATTATATTTGTAGGATAATGATGTATTATCGATTGATTAGTATCTTGAAATCAAGAAACATTTAATTTCTGCTTTTTAGACCAAGAAATTCCTTTTTTTTTGAAATAAATGCAATATTTCACCTATCCAATCGAAAATTAAAATCATTTATGAATAGAAGAGGATAATTATCAGGCCATACCCTGTAATCCATGTCTTAAATTCATTAATCAGTAAGATTTTTGATTTGAATTATAATTTCAGTACTCTAGTACGAAATATGAAGAATTATCTTAACAAATCAGCAAATTTCATATGAAAAGTCAAATTCAGTAATTTATATTAAATATTATTGTCATTAGATACCAGATTACCATTATTTTTGTAAAATGATGATGTAATATCGATTGATTAGTATCTTGAAATCAAGAATCATTTAATTTCCTCTTGTTAGACCAAAATATTCTTTTTTTTGAAATAAATGCTATATTTCACTAATCCAATCGAAAATTAAAATCATTTATTAAGTGAACAGAATAATGATCATGTCATATCCTGTATTTCAGGTCTAGATTACATAAATCAGTAAGATTTTTGACTTGAATTATAATTTGAGTACTCTATAACGAAATATGAATAATTATCTTCACAAATCAGCAAATTTCAAATGAAAAGTCAAATTCAGTAATTTATATTATATATTATTGTCATTAGATACCAGATTACCATTATTTTTGTAAAATGATGATGTATTCTCGATTGATTAGTATCTTGAAATCAAGAATCATTTAATTTCCTCTTGTTAGACCAAAAAATTCTTTTTTTTGAAATAAATGCAACATTTCACTTATCCAATCGAAAATTAAAATCATTTATTAAGTGAACAGAATAATGATCACATCATACCCTGTATTCCAGGTTACAATTCATAAATAAATAAGATTTTTGACTTGAATTATAATTTGAGTACTTTATAACGAAATATGAATAATTATCTTCACAAATCAGCAAATTTCAAATGAAAAGTCAAATTCAGTAATTTATATTAAATATTATTGTCATTAGATACCAGATTACCATTATATTTGTAAAATGATGATGTTTTATCGATTGATTATTATCTTGAAATCAAGAATCATTCAATTTCTGTTTTTTAGACCAAGAAATTCCTTTTTTTTTGAAATAAATGCAATATTTCACCTATCCAATCGAAAATTAAAATAATTTATGAATGGAAGAGGATAATTATCAGGCCATACCCTGTAATCCATGTCTTAAATTCATTAATCAGTAAGATTTTTGATTTGAATTATAATTTCAGTACTCTATTACGAAATATGGAGAATTATCTTCACAAATCAGCAAATTTCAAATGAAAAGTCAAATTCAGTAATTTATATTAAATATTATTGTCATTAGATACCAGACTACCATTATATTTGTAAAATGATGATGTATTATCGATTGATTATTATATTGGATTCAAGAATCATTCAATTTCTGCTTTTTAGACCAAGAAATTCCTTTTTTTGAAATAAATGCAACATTTCACTTATCCAATCGAAAATTAAAATCATTTTTTAAGAAAACAGAATAATGATCACGTCATACCCTGTAATCCAGGTTACAATTCATAAAAAAATAAGATTTTTGACTTGAATTATAATTTGAGTACTCTATAACGAAATATGAATAATTATCTTCACAAATCAGAGAATTTCAAATGAAAAATCAAATTCAGTAATTTATATTATATATTATTGTCATTAGATACCAGATCACCATTATATTTGTAGGATAATGATGTATTATCGATTGATGAGTATCTTGGAATCAAGACTCATTTAATTTCCTCTTGTTAGACCAAAAAATTCTTTTTTTTGAAATAAATGCAATATTTTACTAATCCAATCGAAAATTAAAATCATTCATTAAGAAAACAGAATAATGATCACGTCATACCCTGTATTCCAGGTTACAATTCATAAATAAATAAGATTTTCGATTTGAATTCTAATTTGAGTACTCTATTACGAAATATGAATAATTATCTTCACAAATCAGCAAATTTCAAATGAAAAGTCAAATTCAGTAATTTATATTATATATTATTGCCATTAGATACCAGATCACCATTATATTTGTAGGATAATGATGTATTATCGATTGATGAGTATCTTGGAATCAAGACACATTTGATTTCTTCTTGTTAGACCGAAAAATTCTTTTTTTTGAAATTAATGCAATATTTCACTAATCCAATCGAAAATTAAAATCATTTATTATGTGAACAGAATAATGATCATGTCATACCCTGTATTCCAGGTCTACAATACATAAATCAGTAAGATTTTTGATTTGAATTATAATTTCAGTACTCTATTACGAAATATGGAGAATTATCTTCACAAATCAGCAAATTTCAAATGAAAAGTCGAATTCAGTAATTTATATTAAATATTATTGTCATTAGATACCAGATTACCATTATATTTGTAAAATGATGATGTATTATCGATTGATTATTATATTGGATTCAAGAATCATTCAATTTCTGCTTTTTAGACCAAGAAATTCCTTTTTTTGAAATAAATTAAATATTTCACTAATCCAATCGAAAATTAAAATCATTTATGAATGGAAGAGGATAATTATCAGGCCATACCCTGTAATCCATGTCTTAAATTCATTAATCAGTAAGATTTTTGATTTGAATTATAATTTCAGTACTCTATTACGAAATATGAAGAATTATCTTAACAAATCAGCAAATTTCATATGAAAAGTCAAATTCAGAATTTATATTAAATATTATTGTCATTAGATACCAGATTACCATTATTTTTGTAAAATGATGATGTATTATCGATTTATTAGTATCTTGAAATCAAGAATCATTTAATTTCCTCTTGTTAGACCAAAAAATTCTTTTTTTTGAAATAAATGCAATATTTCACTAATCCAATCGAAAATTAAAATCATTCATTAAGAAAACAGAATAATGATCATGTCATACCCTGTATTCCAGGTTACAATTCATAAATAAATAAGATTTTCGATTTGAATTATAATTTGAGTACTCTATTACGAAATATGAATAATTATCTTCACAAATCAGCAAATTTCAAATGAAAAGTCAAATTCAGTAATTTATATTAAATATTATTGTTATTAGATACCAGATTACCATTATATTTGTAAAATGATGATGTATTATCGATTGATTAGTATCTTGAAATCAAGAAACATTTAATTTCTGCTTTTTAGACCAAGAAATTCCTTGACTTTTTTAAATAAATGCAATATTTCACTCATCCAATCGAAAATTAAAATCATTCATTATGTGAACAGAATAATGATCATGTCATACCCTGTATTCCAGGATACAATTCATAAAAAAATAAGATTTTTGACTTGAATTATAATTTGAGGACTCTATAACGAAATATGAATAATTATCTTCACAAATCAGCAAATTTCAAATGAAAAATCAAATTCAGTAATTTATATTTTATATTATTGTCATTAGATACCAGATCACCATTATATTTGAAGGATAATGATGTATTATCGATTGATGAGTATCTTGGAATCAAGACTCATTTAATTTCCTCTTGTTAGACCAAGAAATTCCTTATTTTTTGAAATAAATGCAATATTTCACTTATCCAATCGAAAATTAAAATCATTTATTAAGTGAACAGAATAATGATCACGTCATACCCTGTATTCCAGGTCTAGATTACATAAATCAGTAAGATTTTTGATTTTAATCAATTTGAGTACTGTATTACGAAATATGGATAATTATCTTAACAAATCAGCAAATTTCAAATGAAAAGTCAAATTCAGTAATTTATATTAAATATTATTGTCATTAGATACCAGATTACCATTATATTTGTAAAATGATGATGTATTATCGATTGATTATTATCTTGAAATCAAGAATCATTCAATTTCTGCTTTTTAGACCAAGAAATTCCTTTTTTTGAAATAAATTAAATATTTCACTAATCCAATCGAAAATTAAAATCATTTATGAATGGAAGAGGATAATTATCAGGCCATACCCTGTAATCCATGTCTTAAATTCATTAATCAGTAAGATTTTTGATTTGAATTATAATTTCAGTACTCTATTACGAAATATGAAGAATTATCTTAACAAATCAGCAAATTTCATATGAAAAGTCAAATTCAGTAATTTATATTAAATATTATTGTCATTAGATACCAGATTACCATTATTTTTGTAAAATGATGATGTATTATCGATTGATTAGTATCTTGAAATCAAGAATCATTTAATTTCCTCTTGTTAGACCAAAAAATTCTTTTTTTTGAAATAAATGCAATATTTCACTTATCCAATCGAAAATTAAAATCATTTATTAAGTGAACAGAATAATGATCATGTCATATCCTGTATTCCAGGTCTAGATTACATAAATCAGTAAGATTTTTGACTTGAATTATAATTTGAGTACTCTATAACGAAATATGAAGAATTATCTTAACAAATCAGCAAATTTCAAATGAAAAGTCAAATTCAGTAATTTATATTAAATATTATTGTCATTAGATACCAGATCACCATTATATTTGTAGGATAATGATGTATTATCGATTGATGAGTATCTTGGAATCAAGACTCATTTAATTTCCTCTTGTTAGACCAAAAAATTCTTTTTTTTGAAATAAATGCAATATTTCACTAATCCAATCGAAAATTAAAATCATTCATTAAGAAAACAGAATAATGATCACGTCATACCCTGTATTCCAGGTTACAATTCATAAATAAATAAGATTTTCGATTTGAATTATAATTTGAGTACTCTATTACGAAATATGAATAATTATCTTCACAAATCAGCAAATTTCAAATGAAAAGTCAAATTCAGTAATTTATATTATATATTATTGCCATTAGATACCAGATTACCATTATATCTGTAGGATAATGATGTATTATCGATTGATTAGTATCTTGAAATCAAGACTCATTTAATTTCTGCTTATTAGACCAAGAAATTCCTTTTTTTTTGAAATAAATGCAATATTTCACTTATCCAATCGAAAATTAAAATCATTTATTAAGTGAACAGAATAATGATCACGTCATACCCTGAATTCCAGGTTACAATTCATAAAAAATAAGATTTTTGACTTGAATTATAATTTGAGTACTCTATAACGAAATATAAATAATTATCTTAACAAATCAGCAAATTTCAAATGAAAAGTCAAATTCAGTAATTTATATTATATATTATTGTCATTAGATACCAGATCACCATTATATTTGTAGGATAATGATGTATTATCGATTGATTAGTATCTTGAAATCAAGAATCATTTAATTTCCTCTTGTTAGACCAAAAAATTCTTTTTTTTGAAATAAATGCAATATTTCACTAATCCAATCGAAAATTAAAATCATTTATTAAGTGAACAGAATAATGATCATGTCATATCCTGTATTCCAGGTCTAGATTACATAAATCAGTAAGATTTTTGACTTGAATTATAACTTGAGTACTCTATAACGAAATATGAATAATTATCTTCACAAATCAGCAAATTTCAAATGAAAAGTCAAATTCAGTAATTTATATTATATATTATTGTCATTAGATACCAGATCACCATTATATTTGTAGGATAATGATGTATTATCGATTGATGAGTATCTTGGAATCAAGACTCATTTAATTTCTGCTTATTAGACCAAGAAATTCCTTTTTTTTGAAATAAATGCAATATTTCACTTATCCAATCGAAAATTAAAATCATTTATTAAGTGAACAGAATAATGATCACGTCATACCCTGTATTCCAGGTCAACAATACATAAATCAGTAAGATTTTTGATTTGAATTATAATTTCAGTACTCTATTACGAAATATGAAGAATTATCTTAACAAATCAGCAAATTTCAAATGAAAAGTCAAATTCAGTAATTTATATTAAATATTATTGTCATTAGATACCAGATTACCATTATATTTGTAAAATGATGATGTTTTATCGATTGATTATTATCTTGAAATGAAGAATCATTCAATTTCTGCTTTTTAGACCAAGAAATTCTTTTTTTTGAAATAAATGCAATATTTCACTAATCCAATCGAAAATTAAAATCATTCATTAAGAAAACAGAATAATGATCACGTCATACCCTGTATTCCAGGTTACAATTCATAAACAAATAAGATTTTCGATTTGAATTATAATTTGAGTACTCTATTACGAAATATGAATAATTATCTTCACAAATCAGCAAATTTCAAATGAAAAGTCAAATTCAGTAATTTATATTAAATATTATTGTTATTACATACCAGATCACCATTATATTTGTAGGATAATGATGTATTATCGATTGATGAGTATCTTGGAATCAAGACTCATTTAATTTCTGCTTATTAGACCAAGAAATTCCTTTTTTTTTGAAATAAATGCAACATTTCACTTATCCAATCGAAAATTAAAATCATTTTTTAAGTGAACAGAATAATGATCACATCATACCCTGTATTCCAGGTTACAATTCATAAATAAATAATATTTTTGACTTGAATTATAATTTGAGTACTTTATAACGAAATATGAATAATTATCTTCACAAATCAGCAAATTTCAAATGAAAAGTCGAATTCAGTAATTTATATTATATATTATTGTCATTAGATACCAGATCACCATTATATTTGTAGGATAATGATGTATTATCGATTGATGAGTATCTTGGAATCAAGACTCATTTAATTTCCTCTTGTTAGACCAAAAAATTCTTTTTTTTGAAATAAATGCAATATTTCACTAATCCAATCGAAAATTAAAATGATTCATTAAGAAAACAGAATAATGATCACGTCATACCCTGTATTCCAGGTTACAATTCATAAACAAATAAGATTTTTGATTTGAATTATAATTTGAGTACTCTATTACGAAATATGAATAATTATCTTAACAAATCAGCAAATTTCAAATGAAAAGTCAAATTCAGTAATTTATATTATATATTATTGTCATTAGATACCAGATCACCATTATATTTGTAGGATAATGATGTATTATCGATTGATTAGTATCTTGAAATCAAGAAACATTTAATTTCTGCTTTTTAGACCAAGAAATTCCTTTTTTTTTGAAATAAATGCAATATTTCACCTATCCAATCGAAAATTAAAATCATTTATGAATGGAAGAGGATAATTATCAGGCCATACCCTGTAATCCATGTCTTAAATTCATTAATCAGTAAGATTTTTGATTTGAATTATAATTTCAGTACTCTAGTACGAAATATGAAGAATTATCTTAACAAATCAGCAAATTTCATATGAAAAGTCAAATTCAGTAATTTATATTAAATTACCAGAGTATCTTGGAATCAAGACTCATTTAATTTCTGCTTATTAGACCAAGAAATTCCTTTTTTTCGAAATAAATGCAATATTTCACTTATCCAATCGAAAATTAAAATCATTTATTAAGTGAACAGAATAATGATCACGTCATACCCTGTATTCCAGGTTACAATTCATAAATAAATAAGATTTTTGACTTGAATTATAATTTGAGTACTCTATAACGAAATATGAATAATTATCTTCACAAATCAGCAAATTTCAAATGAAAAGTCAAATTCAGTAATTTATATTATATATTATTGTCATTAGATACCAGATTACCATTATATTTGTAAAATGATGATGTTTTATCGATTGATTATTATCTTGAAATCAAGAATCATTCAATTTCTGCTTTTTAGACCAAGAAATTCCTTTTTTTTTGAAATAAATGCAATATTTCACCTATCCAATCGAAAATTAAAATCATTTATGAATGGAAGAGGATAATTATCAGGCCATACCCTGTAATCCATGTCTTAAATTCATTAATCAGTAAGATTTTTGATTTGAATTATAATTTCAGTACTCTATTACGAAATATGGAGAATTATCTTCACAAATCAGCAAATTTCAAATGAAAAGTCAAATTCAGTAATTTATATTAAATATTATTGTCATTAGATACCAGATTACCATTATATTTGTAAAATGATGATGTATTATCGATTGATTATTATATTGGAATCAAGACTCATTTAATTTCTGCTTATTAGACCAAGAAATTCCTTTTTTTTTGAAATAAATGCAACATTTCACTTATCCAATCGAAAATTAAAATCATTTTTTAAGTGAACAGAATAATGATCACATCATACCCTGTATTCCAGGTTACAATTCATAAATAAATAAGATTTTTGACTTGAATTATAATTTGAGTACTTTATAACGAAATATGAATAATTATCTTCACAAATCAGCAAATTTCAAATGAAAAGTCAAATTCAGTAATTTATATTATATATTATTGTCATTAGATACCAGATCACCATTATATTTGTAGGATAATGATGTATTATCGATTGATGAGTATCTTGGAATCAAGACTCATTTAATTTCCTCTTGTTAGACCAAAAAATTCTTTTTTTTGAAATAAATGCAATATTTCACTAATCCAATCGAAAATTAAAATGATTCATTAAGAAAACAGAATAATGATCACGTCATACCCTGTATTCCAGGTTACAATTCATAAACAAATAAGATTTTTGATTTGAATTATAATTTGAGTACTCTATTACGAAATATGAATAATTATCTTAACAAATCAGCAAATTTCAAATGAAAAGTCAAATTCAGTAATTTATATTATATATTATTGTCATTAGATACCAGATCACCATTATATTTGTAGGATAATGATGTATTATCGATTGATTAGTATCTTGAAATCAAGACTCATTTAATTTCTGCTTTTTAGACCAAGAAATTCCTTTTTTTGAAATAAATTAAATATTTCACTAATCCAATCGAAAATTAAAATCATTTATGAATGGAAGAGGATAATTATCAGGCCATACCCTGTAATCCATGTCTTAAATTCATTAATCAGTAAGATTTTTGATTTGAATTATAATTTCAGTACTCTATTACGAAATATGAAGAATTATCTTAACAAATCAGCAAATTTCATATGAAAAGTCAAATTCAGTAATTTATATTATATATTATTGTCATTAGATACCAGATCACCATTATTTTTGTAAAATGATGATGTATTATCGATTGATTATTATCTTGAAATCAAGAATCATTTAATTTCCTCTTGTTAGACCAAAAAATTCTTTTTTTTGAAATAAATGCAATATTTCACTAATCCAATCGAAAATTAAAATCATTTATTAAGTGAACAGAATAATGATCATGTCATATCCTGTATTCCAGGTCTAGATTACATAAATCAGTAAGATTTTTGACTTGAATTATAATTTCAGTACTCTATTACGAAATATGAAGAATTATCTTAACAAATCAGCAAATTTCAAATGAAAAGTCAAATTCAGTAATTTATATTAAATATTATTGTTATTACATACCAGATCACCATTATTTTTGTAAAATGATGATGTATTATCGATTGATGAGTATCTTGGAATCAAGACTCATTTAATTTCTGCTTTTTAGACCAAGAAATTCCTTTTTTTTTGAAACAAATGCAATATTTCACTTATCCAATCGAAAATTAAAATCATTTATTAAGTGAACAGAATAATGA
The DNA here is from genome assembly GCA_963680855.1 of Lepeophtheirus nordmannii. Taxonomy (NCBI): domain Eukaryota; kingdom Metazoa; phylum Arthropoda; class Copepoda; order Siphonostomatoida; family Caligidae; genus Lepeophtheirus; species Lepeophtheirus nordmannii. The sequence goes on from OY804525.1 coordinate 14,106,982, forward strand.
TCACGTCATACCCTGTATTCCAGGTTACAATTCATAAATAAATAAGATTTTTGACATGAATTATAATTTGAGTACTCTATAACGAAATATGAATAATTGTCTTCACAAATCAGCAAATTTCAAATGAAAAGTCAAATTCAGTAATTTATATTAAATATTATTGTTATTAGATACCAGATCACCATTATATTTGTAGGATAATGATGTATTATCGATTGATGAGTATCTTGGAATCAAGACTCATTTAATTTCTGCTTTTTAGACCAAGAAATTCCTTTTTTTTTGAAACAAATGCAATATTTCACTTATCCAATCGAAAATTAAAATCATTTATTAAGTGAACAGAATAATGATCATGTCATATCCTGTATTCCAGGTCTAGATTACATAAATCAGTAAGATTTTTGACTTGAATTATAATTTGAGTACTCTATAACGAAATATGAATAATTATCTTCACAAATCAGCAAATTTCAAATGAAAAGTCAAATTCAGTAATTTTTATTATATATTATTGTCATTAGATACCAGATCACCATTATATTTGTAGGATAATGATGTATTATCGATTGATAAGTATGTTGGAATCAAGACTCATTTAATTTCCTCTTGTTAGACCAAAAAATTCTTTTTTTTGAAATAAATGCAATATTTCACTAATCCAATCCAAAATTAAAATCATTCATTAAGAAAACAGAATAATGATCACGTCATACCCTGTATTCCAGGTTACAATTCATAAATAAATAAGATTTTCGATTTGAATTATAATTTGAGTACTCTATTACGAAATATGAATAATTATCTTCACAAATCAGCAAATTTCAAATGAAAAGTCAAATTCAGTAATTTATATTATATATTATTGCCATTAGATACCAGATTACCATTATATTTGTAGGATAATGATGTATTATCGATTGATTAGTATCTTGAAATCAAGACTCATTTAATTTCTGCTTATTAGACCAAGAAATTCCTTTTTTTTTGAAATAAATGCAATATTTCACTTATCCAATCGAAAATTAAAATCATTTATTAAGTGAACAGAATAATGATCACGTCATACCCTGAATTCCAGGTCAACAATACATAAATCAGTAAGATTTTTGATTTGAATTATAATTTCAGTACTCTATTACGAAATATGAAGAATTATCTTAACAAATCAGCAAATTTCATATGAAAAGTCAAATTCAGTAATTTATATTATATATTATTGTCATTAGATACCAGAGGACCATTATTTTTGTAAAATGATGATGTATTATCGATTGATTAGTATCTTGAAATCAAGAATCATTTAATTTCCTCTTGTTAGACCAAAAAATTCTTTTTTTTGAAATATATGCAATATTTCACTAATCCAATCGAAAATTAAAATCATTTATTAAGTGAACAGAATAATGATCACGTCATACCCTGTATTTCAGGTCTAGATTACATAAATCAGTAAGATTTTTGACTTGAATTATAATTTGAGTACTCTATAACAAAATATGAATAATTATCTTAACAAATCAGCAAATTTCATATGAAAAGTCAAATTCAGTAATTTATATTAAATATTATAGTCATTAGATACCAGATTACCATTATTTTTGTAAAATGATGATGTATTATCGATTGATGAGTATCTTGGAATCAAGACTCATTTAATTTCTGCTTATTAGACCAAGAAATTCCTTTTTTTTTGAAATAAATGCAACATTTCACTTATCCAATCGAAAATTAAAATCATTTTTTAAGTGAACAGAATAATGATCACATCATACCCTGTATTCCAGGTTACAATTCATAAATAAATAAGATTTTTGACTTGAATTATAATTTGAGTACTTTATAACGAAATATGAATAATTATCTTCACAAATCAGCAAATTTCAAATGAAAAGTCAAATTCAGTAATTTATATTATATATTATTGTCATTAGATACCAGATCACCATTATATTTGTAGGATAATGATGTATTATCGATTGATGAGTATCTTGGAATCAAGACTCATTTAATTTCCTCTTGTTAGACCAAAAAATTCTTTTTTTTGAAATAAATGCAATATTTCACTAATCCAATCGAAAATTAAAATGATTCATTAAGAAAACAGAATAATGATCACGTCATACCCTGTATTCCAGGTTACAATTCATAAACAAATAAGATTTTTGATTTGAATTATAATTTGAGTACTCTATTACGAAATATGAATAATTATCTTAACAAATCAGCAAATTTCAAATGAAAAGTCAAATTCAGTAATTTATATTATATATTATTGTCATTAGATACCAGATCACCATTATATTTGTAGGATAATGATGTATTATCGATTGATTAGTATCTTGAAATCAAGAAACATTTAATTTCTGCTTTTTAGACCAAGAAATTCCTTTTTTTTTGAAATAAATGCAATATTTCACTTATCCAATCGAAAATTAAAATCATTTATGAATGGAAGAGGATAATTATCAGGCCATACCCTGTAATCCATGTCTTAAATTCATTAATCAGTAAGATTTTTGATTTGAATTATAATTTCAGTACTCTATTACGAAATATGAAGAATTATCTTAACAAATCAGCAAATTTCATATGAAAAGTCAAATTCAGTAATTTATATTAAATATTATTGTCATTAGATACCAGATTACCATTATTTTTGTAAAATGATGATGTATTATCGATTGATTAGTATCTTGAAATCAAGAATCATTTAATTTCCTCTTGTTAGACCAAAATATTCTTTTTTTTGAAATAAATGCTATATTTCACTAATCCAATCGAAAATTAAAATCATTTATTAAGTGAACAGAATAATGATCATGTCATATCCTGTATTTCAGGTCTAGATTACATAAATCAGTAAGATTTTTGACTTGAATTATAATTTGAGTACTCTATAACGAAATATGAATAATTATCTTCACAAATCAGCAAATTTCAAATGAAAAGTCCAATTCAGTAATTTATATTATATATTATTGTCATTAGATACCAGATCACCATTATATATGTAGGATAATGATGTATTATCGATTGATGAGTATCTTGGAATCAAGACTCATTTAATTTCTGCTTATTAGACCAAGAAATTCCTTTTTTTTTGAAATAAATGCAATATTTCACTTATCCAATCGAAAATTAAAATCATTTATTAAGTGAACAGAATAATGATCACGTCATACCCTGTATTCCAGGTTACAATTCATAAATAAATAAGATTTTTGACTTGAATTATAATTTGAGTACTTTATAACGAAATATGAATAATTATCTTCACAAATCAGCAAATTTCAAATGAAAAGTCAAATTCAGTAATTTATATTATATATTATTGTCATTAGATACCAGATCACCATTATATTTGTAGGATAATGATGTATTATCGATTGATGAGTATCTTGGAATCAAGACTCATTTAATTTCTGCTTATTAGACCAAGAAATTCCTTTTTTTTTGAAATAAATGCAACATTTCACTTATCCAATCGAAAATTAAAATCATTTTTTAAGTGAACAGAATAATGATCACATCATACCCTGTATTCCAGGTTACAATTCATAAATAAATAAGATTTTTGACTTGAATTATAATTTGAGTACTTTATAACGAAATATGAATAATTATCTTCACAAATCAGCAAATTTCAAATGAAAAGTCAAATTCAGTAATTTATATTATATATTATTGTCATTAGATACCAGATCACCATTATATTTGTAGGATAATGATGTATTATCGATTGATGAGTATCTTGGAATCAAGACTCATTTAATTTCCTCTTGTTAGACCAAAAAATTCTTTTTTTTGAAATAAATGCAATATTTCACTAATCCAATCGAAAATTAAAATGATTCATTAAGAAAACAGAATAATGATCACGTCATACCCTGTATTCCAGGTTACAATTCATAAACAAATAAGATTTTTGATTTGAATTATAATTTGAGTACTCTATTACGAAATATGAATAATTATCTTAACAAATCAGCAAATTTCAAATGAAAAGTCAAATTCAGTAATTTATATTATATATTATTGTCATTAGATACCAGATCACCATTATATTTGTAGGATAATGATGTATTATCGATTGATTAGTATCTTGAAATCAAGACTCATTTAATTTCTGCTTTTTAGACCAAGAAATTCCTTTTTTTGAAATAAATTAAATATTTCACTAATCCAATCGAAAATTAAAATCATTTATGAATGGAAGAGGATAATTATCAGGCCATACCCTGTAATCCATGTCTTAAATTCATTAATCAGTAAGATTTTTGATTTGAATTATAATTTCAGTACTCTATTACGAAATATGAAGAATTATCTTAACAAATCAGCAAATTTCAAATGAAAAGTCAAATTCAGTAATTTATATTATATATTATTGTCATTAGATACCAGATCACCATTATTTTTGTAAAATGATGATGTATTATCGATTGATTATTATCTTGAAATCAAGAATCATTTAATTTCCTCTTGTTAGACCAAAAAATTCTTTTTTTTGAAATAAATGCAATATTTCACTAATCCAATCGAAAATTAAAATCATTTATTAAGTGAACAGAATAATGATCATGTCATATCCTGTATTCCAGGTCTAGATTACATAAATCAGTAAGATTTTTGACTTGAATTATAATTTCAGTACTCTATTACGAAATATGAAGAATTATCTTAACAAATCAGCAAATTTCAAATGAAAAGTCAAATTCAGTAATTTATATTAAATATTATTGTTATTACATACCAGATCACCATTATTTTTGTAAAATGATGATGTATTATCGATTGATGAGTATCTTGGAATCAAGACTCATTTAATTTCTGCTTTTTAGACCAAGAAATTCCTTTTTTTTTGAAACAAATGCAATATTTCACTTATCCAATCGAAAATTAAAATCATTTATTAAGTGAACAGAATAATGATCACGTCATACCCTGTATTCCAGGTTACAATTCATAAATAAATAAGATTTTTGACATGAATTATAATTTGAGTACTCTATAACGAAATATGAATAATTGTCTTCACAAATCAGCAAATTTCAAATGAAAAGTCAAATTCAGTAATTTATATTAAATATTATTGTTATTAGATACCAGATCACCATTATATTTGTAGGATAATGATGTATTATCGATTGATGAGTATCTTGGAATCAAGACTCATTTAATTTCTGCTTTTTAGACCAAGAAATTCCTTTTTTTTTGAAACAAATGCAATATTTCACTTATCCAATCGAAAATTAAAATCATTTATTAAGTGAACAGAATAATGATCATGTCATATCCTGTATTCCAGGTCTAGATTACATAAATCAGTAAGATTTTTGACTTGAATTATAATTTGAGTACTCTATAACGAAATATGAATAATTATCTTCACAAATCAGCAAATTTCAAATGAAAAGTCAAATTCAGTAATTTTTATTATATATTATTGTCATTAGATACCAGATCACCATTATATTTGTAGGATAATGATGTATTATCGATTGATAAGTATGTTGGAATCAAGACTCATTTAATTTCCTCTTGTTAGACCAAAAAATTCTTTTTTTTGAAATAAATGCAATATTTCACTAATCCAATCCAAAATTAAAATCATTCATTAAGAAAACAGAATAATGATCACGTCATACCCTGTATTCCAGGTTACAATTCATAAATAAATAAGATTTTCGATTTGAATTATAATTTGAGTACTCTATTACGAAATATGAATAATTATCTTCACAAATCAGCAAATTTCAAATGAAAAGTCAAATTCAGTAATTTATATTATATATTATTGCCATTAGATACCAGATTACCATTATATTTGTAGGATAATGATGTATTATCGATTGATTAGTATCTTGAAATCAAGACTCATTTAATTTCTGCTTATTAGACCAAGAAATTCCTTTTTTTTTGAAATAAATGCAATATTTCACTTATCCAATCGAAAATTAAAATCATTTATTAAGTGAACAGAATAATGATCACGTCATACCCTGAATTCCAGGTCAACAATACATAAATCAGTAAGATTTTTGATTTGAATTATAATTTCAGTACTCTATTACGAAATATGAAGAATTATCTTAACAAATCAGCAAATTTCATATGAAAAGTCAAATTCAGTAATTTATATTATATATTATTGTCATTAGATACCAGAGGACCATTATTTTTGTAAAATGATGATGTATTATCGATTGATTAGTATCTTGAAATCAAGAATCATTTAATTTCCTCTTGTTAGACCAAAAAATTCTTTTTTTTGAAATATATGCAATATTTCACTAATCCAATCGAAAATTAAAATCATTTATTAAGTGAACAGAATAATGATCACGTCATACCCTGTATTTCAGGTCTAGATTACATAAATCAGTAAGATTTTTGACTTGAATTATAATTTGAGTACTCTATAACAAAATATGAATAATTATCTTAACAAATCAGCAAATTTCATATGAAAAGTCAAATTCAGTAATTTATATTAAATATTATAGTCATTAGATACCAGATTACCATTATTTTTGTAAAATGATGATGTATTATCGATTGATGAGTATCTCGGAATCAAGACTCATTTAATTTCTGCTTATTAGACCAAGAAATTCCTTTTTTTTTGAAATAAATGCAACATATTACTTATCCAATCGAAAATTAAAATCATTCATTATGTGAACAGAATAATGATCATGTCATACCCTGTATTCCAGGTTACAATTCATAAAAAAATAAGATTTTTGACTTGAATTATAATTTGAGTACTCTATAACGAAATATGAATAATTGTCTTCACAAATCAGCAAATTTCAAATGAAAAGTCAAATTCAGTAATTTATATTAAATATTATTGTTATTAGATACCAGATCACCATTATATTTGAAAAATGATGATGTATTATCGATTGATTAGTATCTTGAAATCAAGAATCATTTAATTTCTGCTTTTTAGACCAAGAAATTCCTTTTTTTTTGAAATAAATGCAATATTTCACTTATCCAATCGAAAATTAAAATCATTTATTAAGTGAACAGAATAATGATCACGTCATACCCTGTATTCCAGGTTACAATTCATAAATAAATAAGATTTTTGACATGAATTAAATTTGAGTACTCTATAACGAAATATGAATAATTGTCTTCACAAATCAGCAAATTTCAAATGAAAAGTCAAATTCAGTAATTTATATTAAATATTATTGTTATTAGATACCAGATCACCATTATATTTGAAAAATGATGATGTATTATCGATTGATTAGTATCTTGAAATCAAGAATCATTTAATTTCCTCTTGTTAGACCAAAAAATTCTTTTTTTTGAAAGAAATGCAATATTTCACTAATCCAATCGAAAATTAAAATCATTTATTAAGTGAACAGAATAATGATCATGTCATATCCTGTATTCCAGGTCTAGATTACATAAATCAGTAAGATTTTTGACTTGAATTATAATTTGAGTACTCTATAACGAAATATGAATAATTATCTTCACAAATCAGCAAATTTCAAATGAAAAGTCAAATTCAGTAATTTTTATTATATATTATTGTCATTAGATACCAGATCACCATTATATTTGTAGGATAATGATGTATTATCGATTGATAAGTATCTTGGAATCAAGACTCATTTAATTTCCTCTTGTTAGACCAAAAAATTCTTTTTTTTGAAATAAATGCAATATTTCACTAATCCAATCGAAAATTAAAATCATTCATTAAGAAAACAGAATAATGATCACGTCATACCCTGTATTCCAGGTTACAATTCATAAATAAATAAGATTTTCGATTTGAATTATAATTTGAGTACTCTATTACGAAATATGAATAATTATCTTCACAAATCAGCAAATTTCAAATGAAAAGTCAAATTCAGTAATTTATATTATATATTATTGCCATTAGATACCAGATTACCATTATATTTGTAGGATAATGATGTATTATCGATTGATTAGTATCTTGAAATCAAGACTCATTTAATTTCTGCTTATTAGACCAAGAAATTCCTTTTTTTTTGAAATAAATGCAATATTTCACTTATCCAATCGAAAATTAAAATCATTTATGAATGGAAGAGGATAATTATCAGGCCATACCCTGTAATCCATGTCTTAAATTCATTAATCAGTAAGATTTTTGATTTGAATTATAATTTCAGTACTCTATTACGAAATATGAAGAATTATCTTAACAAATCAGCAAATTTCATATGAAAAGTCAAATTCAGTAATTTATATTATATATTATTGTCATTAGATACCAGATCACCATTATTTTTGTAAAATGATGATGTATTATCGATTGATTAGTATCTTGAAATCAAGAATCATTTAATTTCCTCTTGTTAGACCAAAAAATTCTTTTTTTTGAAATAAATGCAATATTTCACTAATCCAATCGAAAATTAAAATCATTTATTAAGTGAACAGAATAATGATCACGTCATACCCTGTATTCCAGGTTACAATTCATAAACAAATAAGATTTTCGATTTGAATTATAATTTGAGTACTCTATTACGAAATATGAATAATTATCTTCACAAATCAGCAAATTTCAAATGAAAAGTCAAATTCAGTAATTTATATTAAATATTATTGTTATTACATACCAGATCACCATTATATTTGTAGGATAATGATGTATTATCGATTGATGAGTATCTTGGAATCAAGACTCATTTAATTTCTGCTTATTAGACCAAGAAATTCCTTTTTTTTTGAAATAAATGCAACATTTTACTTATCCAATCGAAAATTAAAATCATTTTTTAAGTGAACAGAATAATGATCACATCATACCCTGTATTCCAGGTTACAATTCATAAATAAATAAGATTTTTGACTTGAATTATAATTTGAGTACTTTATAACGAAATATGAATAATTATCTTAACAAATCAGCAAATTTCATATGAAAAGTCAAATTCAGTAATTTATATTATATATTATTGTCATTAGATACCAGATCACCATTATATTTGTAAGATAATGATGTATTATCGATTGATGAGTATCTTGGAATCAAGACTCATTTAATTTCTGCTTATTAGACCAAGAAATTCCTTTTTTTTTGAAATAAATGCAATATTTCACTTATCCAATCGAAAATTAAAATCATTTATTAAGTGAACAGAATAATGATCACATCATACCCTGTATTCCAGGTTACAATTCATAAATAAATAAGATTTTTGACTTGAATTATAATTTGAGTTCTTTATAACGAAATATGAATAATTATCTTCACAAATCAGCAAATTTCAAATGAAAAGTCAAATTCAGTAATTTATATTATATATTATTGTCATTAGATACGAGATCACCATTATATTTGTAGGATAATGATGTATTATCGATTGATGAGTATCTTGGAATCAAGACTCATTTAATTTCCTCTTGTTAGACCAAAAAATTCTTTTTTTTGAAATAAATGCAATATTTCACTAATCCAATCGAAAATTAAAATCATTCATTAAGAAAACAGAATAATGATCACGTCATACCCTGTATTCCAGGTTACAATTCATAAATAAATAAGATTTTTGACTTGAATTATAATTTGAGTACTCTATAACAAAATATGAATAATTATCTTAACAAATCAGCAAATTTCAAATGAAAAGTCGAATTCAGTAATTTATATTATATATTATTGCCATTAGATACCAGATCACCATTATATTTGTAAAATGATGATGTATTATCGAATGATTAGTATCTTGAAATCAAGAATCATTTAATTTCTGCTTTTTAGACCAAGAAATTCCTTTTTTTTTGAAATAAATGCAATATTTCACTTATCCAATCGAAAATTAAAATCATTTATTATGTGAACAGAATAATGATCACGTCATACCCTGTATTCGAGGTTATCATTCATAAAAAAATAAGTATTTTGACTTGAATTATAATTTGAGCACTCTATTACGAAATATGAATAATTATCTTCACAAATCAGCAAATTTCAAATGAAAAGTCAAATTCAGTAATTTATATTAAATATTATTGTTATTAGATACCAGATTACCATTATATTTGTAAAATGATGATGTATTATCGAATGATTAGTATCTTGAAATCAAGAATCATTTAATTTCTGCTCTTTAGACCAAGAAATTCATTTTTTTTTGAAATAAATGCAATATTTCACTTATCCAATCGAAAATTAAAATCATTTATTATGTGAACAGAATAATGATCATGTCATACCCTGTATTCCAGGTTACAATTCATAAAAAAATAAGATTTTTGACTTGAATTATAATTTGAGTACTCTATAACGAAATATGAATAATTATCTTCACAAATCAGCAAATTTCAAATAAAAATCAAATCAGTAATTTATATTATATATTATTGTCATTAGATACCAGATCACCATTATATTTGTAGGGTAATGATGTATTATCGATTGATGAGTATCTTGGAATCAAGACTCATTAAATTTCTGCTTTTTAGACCAAGAAATTCCTTTTTTTTTGAAATAAATGCAATATTTCACTCATCCAATCGAAAATTAAAATCATTTATTAAGTGAACAGAATAATGATCATGTCATACCCTGTATTCCAGGTTACAATTCATAAAAAAATAAGATTTTTGACTTGAATTATAATTTGAGTACTCTATAACGAAATATGAATAATTATCTTCACAAATCAGCAAATTTCAAATGAAAAATCAAATTCAGTAATTTATATTATATATTATTGTCATTAGATACCAGATCACCATTATATTTGTAGGATAATGATGTATTATCGATTGATGAGTATCTTGGAATCAAGACTCATTTAATTTCTTCTTGTTAGACCAAAAAATTCTTTTTTTTGAAATTAATGCAATATTTCACTAATCCAATCGAAAATTAAAATCATTTATTAAGTAAACAGCATTATGATCACGTCATACCCTGTATTCCAGGCCTACAATACATAAATCAGTAAGATTTTTGATTTGAATTATAATTTCAGTACTCTATTACGAAATATGGAGAATTATCTTCACAAATCAGCAAATTTCAAATGAAAAGTCAAATTCAGTAATTTATATTAAATATTATTGTCAATAGATACCAGATTACCATTATATTTGTAAAATGATGATGTATTATCGATTGATTATGATCTTGAAATCAAGAACCATTCAATTTCTGCTTTTTAGACCAAGAAATTCCTTTTTTTGAAATAAATTAAATATTTCACTAATCCAATCGAAAATTAAAATCATTTATGAATGGAAGAGGATAATTATCAGGCCATACCCTGTAATCCATGTCTTAAATTCATTAATCAGTAAGATTTTTGATTTGAATTATAATTTCAGTACTCTATTACGAAATATGAAGAATTATCTTAACAAATCAGCAGAAATTTCATATGAAAAGTCAAATTCAGTAATTTATATTAAATATTATTGTCATTAGATACCAGATTACCATTATTTTTGTAAAATGATGATGTATTATCGATTGATGAGTATCTTGGAATCAAGACTCATTTAATTTCCTCTTGTTAGACCAAAAAATTCTTTTTTTTGAAATAAATGCAATATTTCACTAATCCAATCGAAAATTAAAATCATTCATTAAGAAAACAGAATAATGAGCACGTCATACCCTGTATTCCAGGTTACAATTCATAAATAAATAAGATTTTCGATTTGAATTATAATTTGAGTACTCTATTACGAAATATGAATAATTATCATCACAAATCAGCAAATTTCAAATGAAAAGTCAAATTCAGTAATTTATATTTAATATTATTGTTATTACATACCAGATTACCATTATATTTGTAGGATAATGATGTATTATCGATTGATTAGTATCTTGAAATCAAGAAACATTTAATTTCTGCTTTTTAGACCAAGAAATTCCTTTTTTTTTGAAATAAATGCAATATTTCACCTATCCAATCGAAAATTAAAATCATTTATTAAGTGAACAGAATAATGATCATGTCATACCCTGTATTCCAGGTTACAATTCATAAAAAAATAAGATTTTTGACTTGAATTATAATTTGAGTACTCTATAAAGAAATATAAATAATTATCTTAACAAATCAGCAAATTTCAAATGAAAAGTCAAATTCAGTAATTTATATTATATATTATTGTCATTAGATACCAGATCACCATTATATTTGTAGGATAATGATGTATTATCGATTGATTAGTATCTTGAAATCAAGAAACATTTAATTTCTGCTTTTTAGACCAAGAAATTCCTTTTTTTTTGAAATAAATCCAATATTTCACCTATCCAATCGAAAATTAAAATCATTTATGAATGGAAGAGGATAATTATCAGGCCATACCCTGTAATGCATGTCTTAAATTCATTAATCAGTAAGATTTTTGATTTGAATTATAATTTCAGTACTCTATTACGAAATATGAAGAATTATCTTAACAAATCAGCAAATTTCATATGAAAAGTCAAATTCAGTAATTTATATTAAATATTATTGTCATTAGATACCAGATTACCATTATTTTTGTAAAATGATGATGTATTATCGATTGATTAGTATCTTGAAATCAAGAATCATTTAATTTCCTCTTGTTAGACCAAAAAATTCTTTTTTTTGAAATAAATGCAATATTTTACTAATCCAATCAAAAATTAAAATCATTCATTAAGAAAACAGAATAATGATCACGTCATACCCTGTATTCCAGGTTACAGTTCATCAATAAATAAGATTTTTGATTTGAATTATAATTTGAGTACTCTATAACGAAATATGAATAATTATCTTCACAAATCAGCAAATTTCAAATGAAAAGTCAAATTCAGTAATTTATATTATATATTATTGTCATTAGATACCAGATCACCATTATATTTGTAGGATAATGATGTATTATCGATTGATGAGTATCTTGGAATCAAGACACATTTAATTTCTTCTTGTTAGACCAAGAAATTCCTTTTTTTTTGAAATAAATCCAATATTTCACCTATCCAATCGAAAATTAAAATCATTTATGAATGGAAGAGGATAATTATCAGGCCATACCCTGTAATGCATGTCTTAAATTCATTAATCAGTAAGATTTTTGATTTGAATTATAATTTCAGTACTCTATTACGAAATATGAAGAATTATCTTAACAAATCAGCAAATTTCATATGAAAAGTCAAATTCAGTAATTTATATTAAATATTATTGTCATTAGATACCAGATTACCATTATTTTTGTAAAATGATGATGTATTATCGATTGATTAGTATCTTGAAATCAAGAATCATTTAATTTCCTCTTGTTAGACCAAAAAATTCTTTTTTTTGAAATAAATGCAATATTTTACTAATCCAATCAAAAATTAAAATCATTCATTAAGAAAACAGAATAATGATCACGTCATACCCTGTATTCCAGGTTACAGTTCATCAATAAATAAGATTTTTGATTTGAATTATAATTTGAGTACTCTATAACGAAATATGAATAATTATCTTCACAAATCAGCAAATTTCAAATGAAAAGTCAAATTCAGTAATTTATATTATATATTATTGTCATTAGATACCAGATCACCATAATATTTGTAGGATAATGATGTATTATCGATTGATGAGTATCTTGGAATCAAGACACATTTAATTTCTTCTTGTTAGACCAAAAAATTCTTTTTTTTGAAATTAATGCAATATTTCACTAATCCAATCGAAAATTAAAATCATTTATTAAGTAAACAGCATAATGATCACGTCATACCCTGTATTCCAGGTCTACAATACATAAATCAGTAAGATTTTTGATTTGAATTATAATTTCAGTACTCTATTACGAAATATTGAGAATTATCTTCACAAATCAGCAAATTTCAAATGAAAAGTCAAATTCAGTTATTTATATTATATATTATTGTCATTAGATACCAGATTACCATTATATTTGTAAAATGATGATGTATTATCGATTGATTATTATCTTGAAATCAAGAATCATTTAATTTCCTCTTGTTAGACCAAAAAATTCTTTTTTTTGAAATAAATGCAATATTTCACTAATCCAATCGAAAATTAAAATCATTTATTAAGTGAACAGAATAATGATCATGTCATATCCTGTATTCCAGGTCTAGATTACATAAATCAGTAAGATTTTTGACTTGAATTATAATTTGAGTACTCTATAACGAAATATGAATAATTATCTTCACAAATCAGCAAATTTCAAATGAAAAGTCAAATTCAGTAATTTATATTATATATTATTGTCATTAGATACCAGATCACCATTATATTTGTAGGATAATGATGTATTATCGATTGATGAGTATCTTGGAATCAAGACACATTTAATTTCTTCTTGTTAGACCAAAAAATTCTTTTTTTTGAAATTAATGCAATATTTCACTAATCCAATCGAAAATTAAAATCATTTATTAAGTAAACAGCATAATGATCACGTCATACCCTGTATTCCAGGTCTACAATACATAAATCAGTAAGATTTTTGATTTGAATTATAATTTCAGTACTCTATAACGAAATATGAATAATTATCTTCACAAATCAGCAAATTTCAAATGAAAAGTCAAATTCAGTAATTTATATTATATATTATTGTCATTAGATACCAGATCACCATTATATTTGTAGGATAATGATGTATTATCGATTGATGAGTATCTTGGAATCAAGACTCATTTAATTTCCTCTTGTTAGACCAAAAAATTCTTTTTTTGAAATTAATGCAATATTTCACTAATCCAATCCAAAATTAAAATCATTCATTAAGAAAACAGAATAATGATCACGTCATACCCTGTATTCCAGGTTACAATTCATAAATAAATAAGATTTTCGATTTGAATTATAATTTGAGTACTCTATTACGAAATATGAATAATTATCTTAACAAATCAGCAAATTTCAAATGAAAAGTCGAATTCAGGAATTTATATTATATATTATTGCCATTAGATACCAGATCACCATTATATTTGTAGGATAATGATGTATTATCGATTGATGAGTATCTTGGAATCAAGACACATTTAATTTCTTCTTGTTAGACAAAAAAATTCTTTTTTTTTTGAAATAAATGCAATATTTCACCTATCCAATCGAAAATTAAAATCATTTTTAAGTGAACAGAATAATGATCATGTCATACCCTGTATTCCAGGTTACAATTCATAAAAAAATAAGATTTTTGACTTGAATTATAATTTGAGTACTCTATAACGAAATATAAATAATTATCTTAACAAATCAGCAAATTTCAAATGAAAAGTCAAATTCAGTAATTTATATTATATATTATTGTCATTAGATACCAGATCACCATTATATTTGTAGGATAATGATGTATTATCGATTGATTAGTATCTTGAAATCAAGAAACATTTAATTTCTGCTTTTTAGACCAAGAAATTCCTTTTTTTTTGAAATAAATGCAATATTTCACCTATCCAATCGAAAATTAAAATCATTTATGAATGGAAGAGGATAATTATCAGGCCATACCCTGTAATCCATGTCTTAAATTCATTAATCAGTAAGATTTTTGATTTGAATTATAATTTCAGTACTCTATTACGAAATATGAAGAATTATCTTAACAAATCAGCAGAAATTTCATATGAAAAGTCAAATTCAGTAATTTATATTAAATATTATTGTCATTAGATACCAGATTACCATTATTTTTGTAAAATGATGATGTATTATCGATTGATGAGTATCTTGGAATCAAGACTCATTTAATTTCCTCTTGTTAGACCAAAAAATTCTTTTTTTTGAAATAAATGCAATATTTCACTAATCCAATCGAAAATTAAAATCATTCATTAAGAAAACAGAATAATGAGCACGTCATACCCTGTATTCCAGGTTACAATTCATAAATAAATAAGATTTTCGATTTGAATTATAATTTGAGTACTCTATTACGAAATATGAATAATTATCATCACAAATCAGCAAATTTCAAATGAAAAGTCAAATTCAGTAATTTATATTTAATATTATTGTTATTACATACCAGATTACCATTATATTTGTAGGATAATGATGTATTATCGATTGATTAGTATCTTGAAATCAAGAAACATTTAATTTCTGCTTTTTAGACCAAGAAATTCCTTTTTTTTTGAAATAAATGCAATATTTCACCTATCCAATCGAAAATTAAAATCATTTATTAAGTGAACAGAATAATGATCATGTCATACCCTGTATTCCAGGTTACAATTCATAAAAAAATAAGATTTTTGACTTGAATTATAATTTGAGTACTCTATAAAGAAATATAAATAATTATCTTAACAAATCAGCAAATTTCAAATGAAAAGTCAAATTCAGTAATTTATATTATATATTATTGTCATTAGATACCAGATCACCATTATATTTGTAGGATAATGATGTATTATCGATTGATTAGTATCTTGAAATCAAGAAACATTTAATTTCTGCTTTTTAGACCAAGAAATTCCTTTTTTTTTGAAATAAATCCAATATTTCACCTATCCAATCGAAAATTAAAATCATTTATGAATGGAAGAGGATAATTATCAGGCCATACCCTGTAATGCATGTCTTAAATTCATTAATCAGTAAGATTTTTGATTTGAATTATAATTTCAGTACTCTATTACGAAATATGAAGAATTATCTTAACAAATCAGCAAATTTCATATGAAAAGTCAAATTCAGTAATTTATATTAAATATTATTGTCATTAGATACCAGATTACCATTATTTTTGTAAAATGATGATGTATTATCGATTGATTAGTATCTTGAAATCAAGAATCATTTAATTTCCTCTTGTTAGACCAAAAAATTCTTTTTTTTGAAATAAATGCAATATTTTACTAATCCAATCAAAAATTAAAATCATTCATTAAGAAAACAGAATAATGATCACGTCATACCCTGTATTCCAGGTTACAGTTCATCAATAAATAAGATTTTTGATTTGAATTATAATTTGAGTACTCTATAACGAAATATGAATAATTATCTTCACAAATCAGCAAATTTCAAATGAAAAGTCAAATTCAGTAATTTATATTATATATTATTGTCATTAGATACCAGATCACCATTATATTTGTAGGATAATGATGTATTATCGATTGATGAGTATCTTGGAATCAAGACACATTTAATTT